>RPFO01000130.1:1198912-1256412 GCA_009746045.1 Mesostigma viride | reverse complement strand
GACGACAGCTGGGAGCCTTCATTAACGGCCACGGGGACGGAGTGCGTTGGGACGGGCAGGACGGGAATGCCTCGTGCTACCTGTTGACGGGTTTTCAACGCATCTAGCGGGTACAGCACGACATGTTCTAGGCCTAGACCCAAGCCTAGCAAAACTGTAAACTTCAACTTATCGACCTTCTCCCATTGCTCCCTGCCATCGTCGTCCTCCATCGAGAGGCGCTACCGGTGGTGCATCTACGTGTTACGCCGGCTGCGTGACTACGCCAGCACCCGCATGGCATGATCAAGTATGGAAGGTCACTCCATTAAATTGTAGTTTCAACGGACGCTGCAATCTAAGCCTGGCGCTGCCCCATATAACAGCGCGGGGGATAAAATGGGTTAATAAGGTAATTACGGGACGACATTGCCCTTGTCTCCAAACCTCAGTTGCGAACCACGGATGCATATGCAACGTAGCCAAGAGGCTCAACTGGTGCCGATTCCAGAAGCAATGCAACGTGCCACCAAGGGGATGAAGCAATGAGCTGGCGCGTCCGTGATGGACAAGAACGCCGCAATCCCAAGGGGACGGGGTGGGAACGGGCTTCTCCCCTTCTGCTGCCTGACGACCAAAGGTCTTTTGACCTATTCCGTTTCTCCCTGTGGCTTTAGAAAGGAGGACTAGGGTGCCAACAACTAAAACAGCAGGGTCGCGCCGCCAATCTGACGCGGTTTGCGCGCCTCTTGATCCCAGCCCACGTGGCGACAAAACCGCGACGATGGATATCTTCGGGTCTATGTACATGTACTGTAGTCCTTGGATATTTGCGGGCAGTTTTAGAGACAAGACGCTGTGTACCGTGTCTGTAGAGCGAGCTTGTGAGTTGTGAGCCTGGCCTCCATTGTGATTGCCAAAACTGCTGGTACTGCCTATCGTGGAAGTTTGTTATAAGAAGGCTCTATACAGTTTATATGCTGTTCGGTGCCAGTGATTATAACCGGTAAACACTTCCTAGGCAGTTCTCAATTTCCTTGTGGATACGTGCTGGCAACGCCAAGCAAACTCCTGTTCACGGCTAACAACTGCATTGCGGATATATTTAGTAGATGTCACAAATATGCTCGCCTGCCGCGGCGTATTTGAGAGTGCGTCTTGCTAGCGTGGCGTTGACAACCGCAGGAGCAGGCAATAGGCAATTGCCCTTGTCTCAGGGAAACAAGGCATCTGTCGCATTCCTTTCCTCACGACGGCTGGTTTCTGTTTCCCCGAAAGGACCAAAGCACGACAAGGCTCTCGCCACATTCAGGCACGTTCGCTACATTGTATACTGGCTTGGCGAGCCTCACTCGTAGTTCAGATGTTATCCACAAGTAACGGAGACTTGCACGGTTGTTCATGACCCTGCTGTCGGATGTGGCGCATTCATCTGTATCATTCGAGGCTATAAGAAGGTTAGCTAGACGCCTGATAAACTTATTATTTCACGAGGGCGTGCAACATTTTGTCCATCGTATGGATCACATAAAATGCTAAGTTTAGCAGTGTGCTGGCTGCCTTGATGCCCGTACAGGTATCCGAGGCGTGCGTCGACATCCTTCGTACCTCGAGCCATGGCGCCCACGGCCACGGCCACGACAGGCACCACACCACCGCGGACAGCCGAGGACCCGACAGCTCAGAATGGCGGTTGGCAAGCCACCCCCGCAAATGCATCTGAGGAGGCTGCATTACTGCAGGCGTTCGCGTCGGTCCCCGATATTCCGTATGCCTACGTCGTCCCTTCAGGTATGGTACCCTGCCGGTGCCTCTATGCCCCCGCATGCTCTTGAAACGTGTGCATTCTGTCGTTCCGAAATAGCTCTGATCGCTGTAGCGCACTGAGTACGTTTGTTGGATCAACATTTTCCTAATCCAACCCCCGTCTTTAAAGTGGTTGCCTTGCAAAACCCTTTATATCCCGCGTTGAACTCAACATACACATGTCGTGCACTACTGCTGACATAGCACCCCACTCGAGAGCTTCCGGATCCTTTTGCCCTTCCGTTGTGCTACGGTTATGCCTACGGTTACAAATGAAAACGGCCGCAGCCGTAGATCGCCGTAGCGTTAAGCGCAGATTCCCTGCCCTAAACGGCAAAAAGGCTAGCGCAGCCCCCTTCCAAGCGCAGACTTTAGGCGCATGGCGCTTAGTTTGGTGGCCGTTTCCAGTTAAAGCCGTTGTAAGCGCTCGCTGTCAGCATAGCGCAATGGAAGGGCAAAAGGCTCCGGAAGCTCTCGACTAGGATTCAAACACATGACCTACGGCAGAATTTCGCGACTATAGGGGTCTCCTGATCCTACATCCCAAACTAAACCCCAACTGCGAAAAAGCTCTGGACCGGAGAGCAGTGCCAGTGTGTTGAAAATTTCCTTGTAAGTACTGAAGCGAAACTTTTGTTCAAAGACTGGTAAGGTTTTGCGCGTTGTGTCGAATTAAGCCACATGTTCCACCGCTTGTGCAAGCCCCCGTCAATTCCTTTGAGTTTCAATCTTGCGATAGTACTCCCCAGGCGGAGAATTCAACGCGTTAGCTAGATCCACATCTTCTAAAACAGAAAGGGCACTTTCTGCAGAAAAAAGGGATGAATTCTCATCGTTTACGGCATGGACTAACGGGGCATCTAATCCTGTTTGCTCCCCATGCTTGCGGTTTGAAACCTGCCAAACCATCTAGCCCCACGGGCGCGAGTAGGACAGAGCCCTTGATGGCCCTTTCTGGCTGAGTAGGAAGTGCTTCCCGTGTGGTCACTGCGTACGCTGCGCCAACTACGGAGTAGTGCACGGATGACGTGGGATGGAAGTCCTGCTTCCCATATCACACGCTCTACACATAATATATATAGTGTGTTTATAAAGTGTGGTCCCGTATCTGAAACACTGCACACTCCTCAGCTGGGTTGGGTTACTGGGGTAGGCAACTTGGGCAGGTAGATGTCTTGCTGGCATGCGTAGACAATGGCAGGAGCACGACAATGCTTCAAACCTGGTAGACTCCACACTACTATCAAAGAGACAACCAGCGCAGGCCAGAAATATTGAAGAATCCGGACCATGGTAGCTCGAGCCTGCCATTATGTTATCCGCGTTTGTCGAGTCGTTCAGGACGATGGGAATGAATGGAGGTGGATATGTGCAGCCGTGGACATGAAAAATTATGGCTGGCTATCGTCCATCGAGACCTATACGGTTTAGCTAAAAAAACGGACTCGCGTACTATACTCTAGGTTGTCATAATCTGTAGTATCTTTTATGGCTGGCATCTTCTGTGTTTTTGCTGCAAGACCCTCTACTAGTTTCGAAAATTGGCTATCTTGTCTGCAACTTCTCAGGCTGCGATCTCTTACACTGCCGTAATGGTCATGACGCAACATCCTGATTTCGCCTGATTAATTTGAATCCATCGTTTCATCTCGCAGACCAGCCATCGGGTGCAATCTCCCCCACCGGCGTGGACGTCATCATCGCCACCTCCCAGCGCAACCTACTGGCAGGGACCAGCCGAAAGGCCCTCACCACCCTGCACGTGCCCGAGACCACCCGGGCTTTGGGCGCCCGCTCCTCGGACCTATCCACCCCGCCCACCCCCCTTTCGGGCCCTGCCCCGGCCATCCCTGGCCTGATTCCGCTAACGCAGATGGACGGCCTCCTGGCGCCCACCCATTGGTCGCCATTCCCCTGGGAACTTAGTGGCATTGTGGCGGTGGTGCCCTCGCCGTCGGGAAGTCTCCAGCTGGTGATCCGAGAGGGCGGGTTTGATGCCAAGGCCGGGGCGGCGCCGGGGGGGGGATATGGCGGCACACGTTTCGAGATATGGGGGCGAGGGCAGCTGCTCAAGGAGGTGTTTGTGGGCGCTGACGTGCATGGCGCAGTGTACACGGACGGCTGGTCAGTGGCTGGGCCGCCATTTGTGGTTATAATTATAATTGATTATTCACTTATAAGGTTTGCTGTGGTTGTTCTTATCACTGTAATCTTGGCGGCTGCTGAGTGGCTGCCATTTGCACCTATATTTACTGTGGTGACTGTAGCATGCTACGAGTGGCAACGTTTCTTATTGTCTCTATCAGAATATTCTGACGGCTGGCGGGGGGCTGGCATGGCGAAATGTTCTTCTTCTTGTTAGTACTTACTCTATTGGTTGGTCTGTTTGCTAATAGGCGAATAGCATAATGCGCGCTTCATGATTCAGTTTGCTTTTCCTGCCATTCGATGAAACCAAATCAATTTCTATTGGGATGAAAAATATGTATATATATAAATATAGGGAATGAAATATGCACAAGATCATCTAGCAAGGTTTTCCTGGTCCAGGGCTGAACTCACCCCTAAACCCTCTACCCCCTCTACGCCCTCTACCCCCTCTACCCCCTCTACCCCCTGTACCCCCTGTACCCCCTGTACCCCCTCTACCCCCTCTACCCCCTCTACCCCCTCTACCCCTCTACCCCCTCTACCCCCTCTACCCCCTCTACCCCCTCTACCCCCTCTACCCCCTCTACCCCCTCTACCCCCTCTACCCCCTCTACCCCCTCTACCCCCTCTACCCCCTCTACCCCCTCTACCCCCTCTACCCCCTCTACCCCCTCTACCCCCTCTACCCCCTCTACCCCCTCTAGACTGTTCCTTTGTGTTGAATATCCTCCCTGCTGGCTGCGCCAGTGGAGATTAAGTTCTAAGCTCAAGAGTTTTCCAGGCTCAAAAGTCCAAAGCCCGCACTTCCCACACGGTCCAAAGCCCGTGTGTCCTTCGCGGTGGCATCCCTCTCTTGGTGCTCCGGGGCCTCTTTACGGGGCACCCCTAACATTACCGCATCTTTGAAGGCATCTATGTCCTGGAACGAGCGTGAGGCATGCACTCATGGTCCCTAGAACCTCTTCCACTCCTGACACCTCGTACTCTCATGCTTCCTAATGCCTCCACCCGCAGGTTTGAGGGCATCTCGTGGAATGATTGCGAGACGGCGCTCGTGTACACGGCGGAGGAGAAAGCCAAGGACCGGCCCGTGTGGGGCGCCAGCACAATGACGCACCCGAGCTCTGCACCGTCGGCACAGAACCAGGTGGGTGAAGTGTGCCAGTACCTGGTTTGGGTGGGTGCCGTGGTCCACAACAAAGGTTTGTCATCTTTCGGTTGGCAGAAGAGAGATAAGCGTTTACCATGAATTTTCCGTCGGCATGTCTGCAACAGTGCGACATGCGGTATGTAGAATTGCCTGATAGCCCTTCTGGGTGCAAGCAGTATATCTTCCATCGCTGACAGGCTCGGGTAGTGGTCGCAGCATGTCTATAGCAGCAAGGGACCATGCGTGGTGGCCATGCATGTCTATAGCAGCAAGGGGCCATGTGTGGTGGCCATGCATGTCTATAGCAGCAAGGGACCATGCGTGGTGGTGGTGGTGGTGGTGGTGGTGACCGCCCCGCATCTGTCTAGAGAAGGGAGGGATGTCCGCATGTGTCTAGAGAAGAGACGCGAGGGTGGTGGTCGTATCGATACAAGCGAGGGTGCATGTGGCAGAAGAAACGAGGGTGCACCATGCGGTGGTCGTGGTTTCGCGCATGTGTCTAGAGAAGCGAGGGCGGTGGCCGCATGTGTGACGAGAGAGAAGCAAGGGATGCGCTTGGGTGGTGCGCGCAGTATGTCTACAAGTACTGACAGGCTTGGATTCGAATCCCCATTTACTATGTTTACTAATTGTAAGTTATACTTCAAGGTCCCCTGTTTGATGCGGATACACTGTTGATACAAGACAAGCCCCAGCTCCGGAAGGCGCCCGATACTAGACAAGCCCCAGCTCCGGAAGGCGCCCGTAGGGTATAGGGCCACGCATGGGTACGGTAGTCATGCTGCAGCATGGTGGTTGTGTGGTAGGAATAAGGATGTCTTCGTTTTGCTGACATTGATTGCACTCTGTCGGTGCCTGTGCGTCACGCGTGCCCAATCACCAGGGTCCCAGCAAGCCCGACGCGGCCACCTGGAAGGGCATCTCACCCTGGCAGGAGGACTGGGGCGAGCAGTTTGTCGGCAAGCGCCGCCCCCTGATATTTGTGCTTCACGTCGAAAGGTACGTGCCTTGTTGAGACATGACATACAATGCCCACCGGATGAGCGTGCATGGCTTGCATCTTTTGCGTATGGACCTTTGGCTCGGCTGTTGGGTTATTCATGTTGAAGAAACTTGTGAAAAATCTTCATGCCTATCCCCCATTTCGGCCGTGCTTCTTCTCCGCCCCCCCTCCCCCAATGCCCACTCATGCCTACACAGCGGCAAGTGCATCCCCGTGCCCAACATGCCCACCAACACAAGCGTCGGCCAACCCGTGTGGGCCCCCTCGCTGCCGTCTGCTACCCCCCCCCTTAGCACCCCCCCCTCCGACGGCTCCACCGCCAGCACAGCGGCCACGGCCAGCAGTGCCGCGTCCCTGGGCGTCATCGTTGCCACCTGCTGGGACCACGACGATGTTATCTTCAACACGCGGCGGCGGCTGGGAATGATCTACTGCTTCAACCGGCCAAGCAGCCTGAGGCTGTTCACCGTCCCGCTGCCTTCATCCGGGACACCAACCCTAGACCCAGAGGAAATGGGGTCCATGGGAGCAGAATCTTCGGGTCCAGGGTCCATGGGGGTGGGATCACCGGCTGCGTCAGCAAGTGATGTCATCAACGCAGGGGGCAAGGCTGCTGGACCAGCAGGGGCACAGGTCCAGGGACCAGAAGTGCCTGTCCAGGGAGGCCACGCAGCGGATGCCAGCGGGGGCCCAGCCGCCGGGATGAATGGCAGTGACGTGCCGATTGCGCTCACGCCCGGCTATCGCAGCGCCTTCTGCCCGCGCTTCAGGTGCGGCGGCATGCAGCTGCTTGCCCCCCGTGTTGCATGGCTCGCATGTTCGGCCTGTGAATTCAATCCTGAGCAGAGGGCGATCCTGTGAACTGGTGCATTCTAGTTTGTACTGTCTGTTCAAATCTCCACCATCAGTTGCCACGTGTTCCCTGCGCGCGGTCCCTTATTAAGTCTATAAATACAACATCCCAGGGATGGTTGCCACCTGTTCCCTGCGCGACCTCTGTACTCATTGGAGTCCCTTACTCTTAAGTCCCGCATTCCACCCCACTGTACTCATGCGATTCTGATTTTGACTTGTGCTACTTATTATCTACGTGCTATTTCATGCACGGACTTATTTAATCCGTCTACACTGAAAATATAAACACACTGAAATTTGTGTGTTTATCATACACATTCTGTGCTATACAGCAACAATAAGTAGTTAGATGAATCCATACCCAAACTTGAAGAACACATGTAGGGTGGCACTGTAGGGTGCAGGGTGTTGTTAGCACAAGGTCACATACACAGGTCGATCAGGACGCATACACTCTAGTCAGGTATGGATAGGCACCCTGTTCTGCGCTCCTCTGTAGCTTCATGGATCACAAGCTGCGGATCTGCCCCAGTTAAGAGAATAGTAAAAGCTGCGGATCTGGCCTAGTTAAGAGACTAGTAATAGCTGTGGATCTGGCCTAGTTAAGAGAATAGTAATAGCTGTGGATCTGGCCTAGTTAAGAGAATAGTAATAGCTGTGGATCTGGTCTAGTTAAGAGAATAGTAATAGCTGTGGATCTGGCCTAGTTAAGAGAATAGTAATAGCTGTGGATCTGGCCTAGTTAAGAGAATAGGAATAGCTGTGGATCTGGCCTAGTTAAGAGATTCCATGGTACAAGCACACATCCCTTGCAGCATCGCATCATGGCGCTTTCTACTAGCCTCACCGGATTTACCAATCACCCTTGAGTTTCCGAAAGCGCCACATCAAAATGACCTCTTGTTCCTGGGCTTCGGCGCCGGCGTGCCTTCAGCATGGCATGTCACCCGGGATAACCGGCTCACACTATTATACCTGGCCTGTATAATATATTACCGGCTCACATTATTGTACAAGAGCTGTATACTGTGTTATTTACCTGATATTTTAAATAATGTGAATACCTGAGTCCTGGTATCACAATGATAATCAACCACGTACAAAATGCCATACCCAGCCGGATACCAATTATGAAAAAGTAACATGTTCTCATAGTACCAGTACTAGTATTGTAGACTAATTCTAGCACTCGTTTCTAGTAGTGCTAGCCTCTGATGCCGTGAAGCTTGCCATCCCAATGACCTGTGGTCTTGCTTCCTTTATTTACCCCTGGCACTACAGCCCCAAAGGTGGCAAGCTCGTGTTCATCGCACGAACGCATGCCTGCTCTCTTCCATAAATACAATGTATCGCTACTCCGCCTGCAAACACACCCCAGCCCCAAAGGCGACAAGCTCGTCTTCATCTCGGCGGAGAGCTCCATCCAGACGGGCGTGCACAACTGCACCAAGTCCCTGCATGCCATCAGCTGGGGGGGCACCGCGCATGCGCTGGCGACCGCAAAGGGTGGCTTGCCGACGCGCACCGTGGTAAGCGTGCGCTCTTTGTAGCTGGTTTACTAGACCAGGATTCTAATAAGGGCGACCTCGAGAGAATCCACAAGGGTCACCGTTTGGGCGGCCTGCCATCACGTGTGGCAGATTATTGAGGCACGCACGAGTGGTATATGTACAGTTTTGGTAATGCTCATAAACCTGGCTCGTTAATTAGCACATGCATTGCGGCTCATACCAAGCATGCATGTCAGAATGCTTTGGTATTGCCGAACCCTTTGGTAAATATTGTTGACCTCGAAATGTAGAGTGGGCAGGTGGTTTACCTCCAGCATGCATTTTACTCCAGCACCCAGTTAAAACTGGATGACGTGAGTATTGGCTCTGGCAATCGTCAGCGTCATGCCCTATCTGGTTTGCCTCTCCCACGCAAACAACCGGATTCAACCCGACCCAGCCAAAATTCCCACCACAAGGGACCAAGTAGGTCCCACCCTTGTTGCCCATGCCCTTTCTCCTGCCTATTCAGGCATCAGCTACCCATATGAGGCAAAGGACTAGATATACCCCCTGATTGTATCCCCCCTAATCGTATCCCCTGATTGTATCCCCCCTAATCGTATCCCCTGATTGTATCCCCCCTAATCGTATCCCCTGATTGTATCCCCCCTAATCGTAACCCCTGATTGTATCCCCCCTAATCGTATCCCCTGATTGTATCCCCCCTAATCGTATCCCCTGATTGTATCCCCCTAATCGTATCCCCTGATTGTATCCCCCTTAATCGTATCCCCTGATTGTATCCCCCCTAATCGTATCCCCTGATTGTATCCCCCCTAATCGTATCCCCTGATTGTATCCCCCCTAATCGTATCCCCTGATAGTACCCCCCCTAATCGTATCCCCTGATAGTATCCCCTGATTGTATCCCCTGATTGTATCCCCTGATTGTATCCCCCCTAATCGTGACCCCTGATTGTATCCCCCCTAATCGTATCCCCTGATTGTATCCCCCCTAATCGTAACCCCTAATTGTATCCCCCCTAATATGAGATGGATCCTCACCATGAGTGGCTTCTTGTGTGCCCCCCTCTGTCTGCCCTGTCCCCCACCCATCCACCGCACCAGCTACCCGTGGTGTACGAGGCGAACGACCCGAGTGTCTTTCCAGGGTTGACGGCCATCGGCATGAGCCGCAATCCGTGGCTGCCAGACGGCAGCACGCTGATCCTCAACACGTCCTGGCGGAGCCGGAACGCAATTGTGGCGATCGAAATTGAAAGGTGAGTTCTGAGCAACGCTTATGCCCATGGAAAGACATGTCACATGAGCAATATCTAGTTGTACCTCCTGAATGGCAATCTCATTAGCAACACCTTGTTGTACCTGAATGGCAATCTCATTAGCAACACCTTGTTGTACCTGAACGGCAATCTCATTAGCAACATTTTGCTGTACCTGAATGGCTATCTCATTAGTGACACGCCGCAAGTTCGGTGTGCCTCATGCGTAAAGCCATGTCTGCCCGTCCCTTTCTGTTCCGTTTGGCCTCACAGCGGCGCCATCTCGGAAGTGAGCCCCGGGCCGTCGGGGGATGGGAAGGACGCCTCGTGGACGCTGCTGGACATTAACGCTGGCGTCGCGGTCGCATGTGAGTCACTGGGTACCTTCCAGAGTTTGCACTTTTACGACCATTACCTGGCGAAAATGGCCCCATGTGGCACTTGCGAGGAAGTGGGTAAACGCTCCCCCTTGCGCTTGCAGTTAGACGACTGCCTGTCCTGCCACTTGAAGACTCATGGCTTCTCCCGCGTGTGCCTCTAGCGAATACGTCGGCGCCGATGGCACTTGCAGATTTCCATCTCATCAAGGATTCATGCTCACGTGACGCAGTCTACATTTGAATTAGTTCATTGGTTACTGACACCTGTGGAGTCACGGCTACGCTACGCCGTGCACTTGCGAGAAAAAACTTGCCCTTGGACACAAATCATGTAGCTACCGTGCTTGGCTGGAGAATCTTGTCCCATGCTACGAGAAGTTACCGCGGAGGCTGGCTCCACATGCTATGATGGCTGCGCACGCTGTGTTCCCATGAGCCTTAACACCAGCCTTATCGGTACTTGTGCCACATTCATGTTGTACATGTGCCATATGCAGGATTACTCTGGTTCCAATCCTGGGTGTTTGGCAGGTGCCGATGCTCGTATGCTGACAAGGCTCATTTACAGATGTGGGATGTGGTGTGGGGGGGGCAGGGGCGGAGGTGGCGGTGTGGTCCACTGCCACGTCTGTTAGCGTCAGTTGATGTGCATCTATCTGTCTGTGGGTGCTCCTTACTTTTCTTCCGAGCACACAGCTCTTAATGGTGGCTCTGTCTATATTTAACCTGCTCACAACCAGCGGCTGTCCTTTTCACTCGACCATCCAAAAACTGCTACGTCTGCAGCGGTAAACACGCCCTGCAAGCCCACGGTGCTGGCGTGCTGCTTCCTGCCCCCAGGGGGGATCACGCCCGGCCAGCCCACCTGGCACTGGTACGATGCGGGCATGCCCTTCGCCAAGCTGCCTGACAAGGTGGGTGGCGGCCTGGTGTCCAGCGGGTGGTCATTTCGCTGTATGCATGCAACTGGAGTTATAATTTCGCGGTCGTCACCATTCGCTTTGGCCCATGTCACAAGGCGCAACCTGGCAGCAGGCCGGCGCCTCATGGATGCTGGGGGAATTTTGCATACCGGCGATGGGCAGATTTTGGTTTACTATGTGCGGCCTACTGTTTCCCCTCAGGGATACAGGAGGATGGACTGCCTATTGGTCGCCACGGCTAGTTGGTGCCTTGGACCCTGCGAAGACGGTCATTATTCAATGGCATATTCGTTCTGTCAATAGTGGTATCAATAGTAGTATCCACAGTAGTACCAATAGAAGTATGACTAGTAGAGATGACAGCAACTACCAGCCCCTATGAATAATGAACCCAGCAAGGATCCCAAGCCATGGACCGCTCCTTTTCTGGTAACATGGCATAGTCCTCATGGAGTTAGCGCGCACACAACGGAGACTGCGTGCATCGGAAATATTAAACTTCATGGCAAGGTCACAAACGGCATGCCGCATCCATCATCGGTGCTTCGTGAACGTAGGTATTTTTGAAATCATAGTCTGGGTGCCTATACCCCCCTTCTTGCCCGCCCTCCGGTTGCCCACGCGCCTTTTAACTACTCACCTTTCTGGCCCCACTCGCTCCTTGCCTGCGCATGCGTCCCCCCTGCTCCTCCTCTTCCACGCTCCTCTTGTCCCACGCTTCTCCTCTCCCATGCTCATCTTGTCCCACGCTCCTCCTCTCCCCCGCTCCTCTCCCCCCTGCTCCTCCCTTCCTCCGCTTCTCCCAGGTGGACCGCGCGCTCTCCTCCTTTGACTTCCAAGTGCTGCCCGTCCCGCCGCGAGGTGGGTCGTGAGCAAATACCACGCAGCTAGAAGCTATAACCTTTTTGGAAGAAGTTATGGGAGGGTCATGAGCAAATACCACACCAGCTAGAAGCTATAACTTTTTTGGAAGAAGCTGTGGGAGGGTCGTGAGCAAATACCACACCAGCTAGAAGCTACAAATTTGTTGGAAGAAGTTATGAGAGGGCCATGAACAAATACCACGCCAGCGAAAACAGATGCTGCGATGTGGGCAAAAGGGTTGCGCTGCGTAGTGGGTAGAATAGTGGCCAGCGTCCCATCGCCTCGGTCGTACATAATAAACGCTCAATACTTGTATGTAAACGCTATATAGTAGTATATCCGAGCAAGGCGCCGCGAGGTGGGGCCTAAACCAAGTACTGACCACTAATGGCAGCTGCGAGGAAAGCCGGGGACCTCGGCATCATTAAGTGAAGCAAGCTCTTATGGGATGCTGGGTGAGATGGAGTAGGTCACCGGGCGGTAATGACAGATGGGGCGCTGGCTGCGTCTATCTTGTTGGGTGAGATTTAGCACACAGTTCCTTTTTATAACTATAGAGTTAGAGTTACTACTATACTAGAGCTACTATGCCTCCAGTTCCTGCTATAGAGTTTAGCACACAGTTTCTTTCTGTTATAATTCAAATTTCTTCACCATTTTCACAGTACACGTGTCTTGTCACATATCCAAGGTAGCCCAGAGCAGCGCACAGCCCTCAACTAGTCCTTAACTAGTCGCCACAAGGATGCAGCTCCTGCTTCACTTCAGCTTTATATTTATTCAGCAGTTGACAGTATCCATGAGGCAGCCAGCGTAGGCTAGAAATGGAACAGAATGCCTACGTGGCTTGCTTATACTTAATTAGCTTGTAATGCGACCTCCTTTTTCTCTCCACTTTCCTGCACCTCCCTTTCCTGCGCCCTCCTTCCACGCACGCAGATGGAGGGCACACCTTTGAGGCCGTCGTGTTGTCGCCAAAGGACGCAGCCAAGTCCAAAGCGCCCACCATCGTGGTGCCGCACGGAGGCCCCCACTCGAGCTTCAGCACCGGCTACGTCACGTCGCATGCCTTCCTTTGCTCGCTGGGATACAATGTGATACTGGTCAACTTCCGGTGGGTGGGCACTCGTTGTGTTGTGTATGGGCACTTGCTGTCTGGTGTGTGAGCAGCAGTAAGGGCAGTAAGGGAGCGAGGTGGCATGCTTGCGACGTCATGCCGCACGCTTTCCCTTGCTCGCTGGGGTAAGAGTGGTCCTGGTCAAGTTCCATGGGGTGGCCGCATGCCAATGAAACATGCAGGACAGGGTTCAGATTCGAGGACAAGCAGCACAGGCTTCACATGACGAGGATCCAAGATTCTATGTAGCGAGCTGGCAGTAACAAGGGCGCTCCGTAGCTCACTTGCTACGTTATGTCACATGCCACGCCGTCCTATGGTTTCATGGGTACTGTCTAGTTCTTGCCGGCGTCACGCCGACAAGTGTTTGCGTGGTATGTTTGAGACAACCAGCGCAGGCCTGAAATCTGGAGAATTTGGACCACAGTAGCTGGAGCCTGCTGTTATCTTATGCACGTTGGTCGAGTCGTTCAGGATGATGGTAAAGATGCCTGCGTGGGGTGTTTGAAAACGTGCGTGGCATGTTTGAACAATGAGCAGCATCTGACGTTGCTTTTTTTCATGTCGGCCTATATTGGGCAAAGTTGTTCTCAGCTGACATGTACACCAAGTTGACATGTTTACAAAAGGTAGGTAGGGGTGGTCGTGGCCTCGTACCCGACGAATTGAATGTAGGCCACAAGACTTTGGGGCATTGTTAGAATGCTGTTTGCATCCTCTAGGCTACCCCCCCCCAGCCCCTGCTGACATTGCTATGTGACAGCTTGACAGTACGGTAAGGAAATGATGGACCGAGTATTCTTGATATGCGGCTTGTCTGACATTTTTTTTTTTATGGGCGAAATTTCGTCGGCCTGGCTGCAGGGGGTCGACCGGGTTTGGTGAATCGGCTCTGCAGACACTACCCGGGAACATCGGCACGCAGGTGCGCCCCCCCCCCCCCCCCCCCCCCTCTCTCTCACTATGAACTTGAAGCCATGGCTTTATGCGTTTAGTGAAGCTAGGCAATGTGACTAAGTGCTTATACATTGTGCAAGGCGTGCTAGAATAGGCTCTATCCCATTTGTAACAACCATTGTTAGCCACCATTGATAGCCACCATTGATAGCAACCATTGATAGCAACCATGGATAGCCACCATTGATAACAACCATTGATAACAACCATTGATAACAACCATTGATAGCAACGATTGATAGCAACCATTGAAAGCAACCATGGATAGCCACCATTGATAACAACCATTGATAACAACCATTGATAACAACCATTGATAGCAACCATTGATAGCAACCATTGATAGCAATCATTGATGGCAACCATTGATAGCAACCTTTGATAGCAACCTTTGATAAGAACAATTGACAAGAACTATGATAAGAGCCATTGATATTAACCTTGCGTTTGTATGCCTTTTGTCCCCTAAAGCGCATTTAGATAGATATGCTTGAATTCCCCCAAGATATGTTTACAGACATGAATGCAGAACTTGGCATCTAGTCAAGAAAGAGCCAGGAGACAACACCCCACACTTTTGGGAGTCTAGGGTGTGAGTCACCAAGGGTTGTTGTTAGTATTTTTCGCAAATACAATCCACCGACGCATAGGAAGTACCCCCACCATTTTCATAGGAATGTGTAGGTGACACATACATACACAGATAGGATCCGCCAACACATACATGCATAACAATGAGAAGGGCGCGTAGCTTTTTGCCATCTCGGGTGCGCAGCTTTAGGAACGCAGTGCCTCCCTCGCCTTGCTCCTTGCTCCTTGCTCCCGGCTCCCTGCCCCTTTGGCCCCATGCTCCAAGCCCTGCGGCCCTTGATTAACCTTTGGCCCGTGCTCCTTTGACCCCGTGCCCAACGTCCCTCATTGGCCAGGACGTCCACGATTGCTTGGACGCGCTGGAGGCCGTCACCAAACTGGGCATCGTGGACACCCGCCGGGTGGCTGTTATCGGGGGGTCGCACGGCGGGTTCTTGGCATCTCACCTGGTGGGGCAGGTGGGTGCGGTGTGCGTTATGCGTCCACGATGAATCTATCAGGTGTCTATACAGTGACCGCTGCGCACATGACGTAGCTAAGTTGATAGCAGTAGATCGTAGCAAGTGCAAGGCTAGTGGGTTCTTAGGGTGGCTCGCTATGCGAATTGGTTGCCACGTAATTTTTGGATGGAATTTTTTTTCAACAGCCTGGAAACTTTCTCGACGGCCTGGAAAAGATATTCCTAGTGAAAACGGTTCTGATTCTCCTCCGTGATCATGCGTCATGCTCAGTGCACGGCATTGCCCACGTGCTGTGCTCAGGGGAACTTTTTTTTGGGGGGGGGGGGGGGGGGGGGGGGCGGGGCATTCCGTGGGGAGACCCACATGCTCCGCCTTATTGCCCTATGAGCAATAAAGAAATTACGTAGCGGGTGTAAAATGCTGTAGCCAGATGCAAGACAGCACTGCTGCCGCTTTGGCTTCTCTCTGGTTGCTTTTTAGCTGCTCGCCTTCGGCGATTGCTCATTAGGCACTCCGTGTTTGCGATGCACTTGTACCAAAGCTACTACAAGCTCATGCCAAAGTGCTGCTGTGTTTGTGGCTGGTCTTGTGGTCGCTCTTTGGCATTTTAGCCTCACATTTTCTCTTCTTGGCGATTCACGTCCACATTTTGCCTTCTGTAATTGCTCACCAGCCCCTGGGTGTTTGGGATGACCTAGTACCTAAGCTACTCTAAGCTAATGCCATTGTAGTAAGCTACTGCAAGCTCATTCCGAAGCGCTGCTGTATTTGTGGCTTCTCTTGCGGTCACTCTTTGGCTTGTTGCCTTCACACTTGTACCGAAGCTACTAGAAGCTCATGTCAATGATGCTCCTGTGTTTGTTGCTTCCCTTGTGGTCGCTCGTCTGGTGGCTCTTTGCCTTGCCCGCGGTGAACCGGATGCTATCGCCAGGCGCCCGACGTCTTCCGTGCGGCGGTCATGAGGAACCCGGTCTGCAGCCTGGTCAGCATGGTGCGTGCGATCTAAAAGTTAAAGTGCTTTATCAGCTTTCATGATTAATTTTGGCCAGCAACCTGGTCAGGATAGTGTATGTCCTCAGGCACTGTGCATCTCAATATGGTGATCAGCTTAGTCATAATACCAGCCACCAACCCACTCATGTTGGATTTCTTAGGCGCAGTTTCTCGCATCCCGGTTTATATGCCTCAACTTGTCCTTGTGCCTATGTGCAGATTGAGACGTCAGATATCCCCGACTGGTGCTTTGTGGAGGCATTTGGCGGCGCCAAGGGCATCGAGATTTACACCGACAGCCCGGATGGTGACAAGCTCAAGCACTTTTACGACATCTCGCCCATCTCCCATGTGGACAAAGTAGGTTGACATGTCCTTAAACCTTTTCCGCTTTTTGCTTCCCTGCGCTGCCCTCAAGCCCTTTTACGATGTCTCGCCCGTTTTCCATGTGGACAAAGTATGTGAACTCCTTAATTAGCATTGCAGCTGCATCTTCCCTCCCTACGCTGCCCTTCAACACTTGGCCATTAAATACGACGTCTAGCCCGTTTCCCACGTGGACAAATTGCGTCAGGCGCGTCTTGGCCTTTGCAACCTCCGTTCCTGTTTCTCCCCTTGATTGGCTGCGCATCACGTTTTCCCCGTTCTCTAGTTCCAGCTCACAACTACAGAACCTGCTCACCAGCGGCTTTATTGAGATGCTCTTGATTCGTTACCAGAGGGCCTACTTTCCGCTCTGGTCTGAAATCTCACTAGTAATGCATCATTTCAAAATATATTAATGAAGGATATTAAGGATAATTAATCATTGTGGCTTTTTCACAAATCTGGCAGGGCCCCCCTGTTCTTTTCATTGCCTATCTATGTGCTCGGTTGGGTGCCTTCGGCAGCTTGTTTGGAAATCTCGTTGTGTATCTAGTATGAAACACTTACGTTGCCAGTCTCATACCCTTATAACCTATCATTTTCTATGTGGGAACTGTCGTTCATGCGTGGGTGGACAATGGTTACACAGGTGAAAGCGCCATGCCTATTTCTGCTCGGCGGCCAAGACAAGCGCGTGCAGCTGTTCAGCAGCGAACGGGTACGGTCATTCCCTTTTTTGGCCCTGATAACCGTAGAGAGTAATTTACAGCTTGCATGCTTTACCCGCTGTCAGTAATTCAAACATATGTGAAGCTGTAAATTGTATCAATTTTTTATTTGTTTTTTACACGCACATGCAGCTGTTCAGCCGCCAACAGATAATCCTGCGGTGTGTGTTTTAGCCCCATATTCAGTCATGGCAAACTTGTACCACTACTGGCGTATAGTCATCTGGTATGGCAAGAAGCAACTGCTGCTGTTCCACAAGGCATGGATACGGCCCTTGAATGATGCACTACAAATGAATAATGATCTGATAGTTTAATGTAATACAGTAGTATTTAATAACATACTGCATAGTAGTGTCATTTTAAGCTATGCGTCAGCCTACCTATGGTATTGCATGGTTGTATTGCACCCACAGTGTTGCGCTTCGGCACCATGATGCGGAGAGAGCGCTCTGTGGCCTGCCCACGTGTGGCAGTGAGAGAAGCTAGGGCGCCCTCCCTCCTTTTTGTGCATAGGGTTTGAAGGTTCCTTTGCCTTGTATTTGGCACCCGCGTGACGCAGTCACGTGTTACTTAATTAATTTAATTAATAGTAGTGTCACCTAATTAATGATATAAATACTAATTTTTTCAAAGTTATGATTATATTTGCAAGACGCAGGCTCCACTTCTTCCAGGCACTGCTAATTTTAGCTACCAACCTGGCCTGTGGAATCTCAATCCTACTGTCCATAACCGTTTCTGCTGGCAGTACATCCAACTGTTCGCATCAGATCCATCTGTTCGAGTCACAGCCAACCTCACTGTCGATGCTGAGACCGCCCTCTGCTCTGCGCATACTCTATCCGCCCTCTCCTCTCCTCTTGTTTGTGTGCAGTACATCCACGCGCTGCGGGCGCGAGGCGTGGAGGCGGAGGCCTTAGTCTTCCCCGACGACGCCCACCCGCTCGCGTCGTGAGTGCTAGAGACATACTGCTTGCATGCTGGTATACAGTATCGATACTTGGCTAACGTGGCTAGGCCCAAACTGGCTCCAGAGTTGTGTGTTCCACTGTTGGCAATGAGCCGACCACGGCCACCCGCTTGCCCCCGCGCGCTCTCTTGTTTCCTCCCTCCAGCGCCGCTCGTGTGCTTGCGACCCGTCACGTGCGTAACCTTGATGGGCCACCCGCTTGCCCCCAGGTGTCTAATGCCTATGTATAACAATGCCGCTTCCTGGCTCAATCGTCGTTATTGCCCTTGCTACCAAGCTTTAGAGTGTGTACCAGTGCATCTTCAACACCCCCATGGGATGTACGGCCACCCGCTGGCTCTGAAGCCTCAGAAGCTATCTGTTATCTAGGCACCTTGTGATTTTTTATTTTTTAAAAAAGATATCTAGGTACCTCGTGACAAGATGTTTGGTAGGTGTCTTTCTTTGCTTATGTGTTGCTAGCTAGGCCCATGCTGGTTACCTGGCGGCATGTGTCATGTTCATTTAGTAGGCACGCACCCGCTCCTCGTGAGTTTGCTTGACTCCAGTCACTTGGTTCCCATTCGTAACAGTGCCTGACTAGCTCCACCAGCTAGCGATTCAGTTAATGCCTCAGCCAGCTAGTGGCAAGGCATAGCGCGTCCGGTGCTTGAAGTGCGGCCTTATAGAGTCGGTGTACCTGATTTCTGTGGAGCCTGCAGGGTACTAGGTAGCAGCTTCCTTTCTATAGCTCTATTTATACTATTCTATAGCTGAATATTGTACTAAAGATTCGCTGATGTTTCAAGCGCGCACGACTGACCCGTTGTTGCGAGTAAGAATACCGCCGCAACCCTGCCTGCTATGCGCTGAACCTACGGACACAGATCGGTGCAGATGGAAAAATTAACTCAACTGATTGTGAGCGCACAGGGTTGGCCCCTTATTCCGCCATGTGTACAGCGCACAGGGTTGGCCCCTTATTCCGCCATGTGTACAGCGCACAGGGTTGGCCCCTTATTCCGCCATGTGTACAGCGCACAGGGTTGGCCCCTTATTCCGCCATGTGTACAGCGCACAGGGTTGGCCCCTTATTCCGCCATGTGTACAGCGCACAGGGTTGGCCCCTTATTCCGCCATGTGTACAGCGCACAGGGTTGGCCCCTTATTCCGCCATGTGTACAGCGCACAGGGTTGGCCCCTTATTCCGCCATGTGTACAGCGCACAGGGTTGGCCCCTTATTCCGCCATGTGTACAGCGCACAGGGTTGGCCCCTTATTCCGCCATGTGTACAGCGCACAGGGTTGGCCCCTTATTCCGCCATGTGTACAGCGCACAGGGTTGGCCCCTTATTCCGCCATGTGTACAGCTATAGCTTCATCATCCCCCGCTCCACCTCCAGCTATAGCTTCATAATCTGGTTGTCTCCTGGATAGCTTCATCATCCCCCGCTCCACCTCCAGCTATAGCTTCATAATCTGGTTGTCTCCTGGATAGCTTCATCATCCCCCGCTCCACCTCCAGCTATAGCTTCATGATCTGGTTGTCTCCTGGATAGCTTCATCATCCCCCGCTCCACCTCCAGCTATAGCTTCATGATCTGGTTGTCTCCTGGATAGCTTCATCATCCCCCGCTCCACCTCCAGCTATAGCTTCATAATCTGGTTGTCTCCTGGATAGCTTCATAGTCACCCGCTCCGTCACCCGCTTAATCACCTTCTGAAGAACGCACACTCAACTTTTGAGAATCTTATGTATCGCCCATTTGATGTTTTTATAATAACGTTTTCATAATAGTTTTCATAATAGTGTTTAATGATTCCATAACAGTGTTTGATGTTTTCCATAAGTATCTCATGTCCGATGAATGATGGAAACATGTGCCCGCGTGGGAAGGTCACGCAGCATTCCAAACCCATGAATCAATTCAAACTTTTCAACCCCCACGGTAAGGTGGCTAACGCAGGTCTCTCCCGTCGATCTTAAATTGGACCAAAATGCATTACCTGCACAAAGTTCTCATCCTGGGTGTTTCCCAGTCGTGCTGTGGCGTGCCGACCAGGGTTGAGCCTGAATCGTCGTTACTCACTATTCGCCATTGGTGCTTGTGGGTGACTCGCCTGCGTTTAATTCACACTGTCCGTTGCTTGTCTGGATTAACGTTTCTAATGCGCGTAAGTCACCGCGATGCTGTCATCTGATGTACTTTTGATCCTATTTGTCCGTGTGCATGCAGGCCCCGCACCGAGTACGACTCGTGGGTGAATGTGGCGCTGTGGCTACGGAGACACCTGGGGGCGACACCGTCCGCGACCTGAAATTAGAGTGCCAAATGTCGGGCAGCGTCATTACTTTAGTGGACACGAGGTCCCATTAGGGTGCCACGGAGCACTACGGGCTGCAGCATACATGGACTCACCGTGTGGAAGCTATGTGAAGCAGACCAGGCTTTGTTGGGGAAATGTAGCTCCTTAGCTTTATATTGCCAGGGCTCGCCCAATGTTCACAATGTGCAGATCTAGGTCCTGTGTTACTAATAATCTGGACATGCGCTTTACTAGTCGATTGGTAATGTGCTCTGCTTAGCGGAAGTGCAGAGCGTGTCATGATACCTGCATATACATTCACGCGTATCCACCCATCACTCCATACATCGATATGACACCTATACATCTATGTCATGACACCTGCCACAAGTGCAAGCTGCCGGCCTTCTCTGAGAAGCTAGTGAGAACTGGGTTCACATTGACGAGTATCAAAGAGACAACCAGCGCAGGCCAGAAATCGGGAGAATCCGGACCATGGTAGCTCGAGCCTGCCGTTATCTTTTCCGCGTTTTCGAGTCGTTCAGGATGATGAAGATGAATGGTGATGGAAATGTGTATCCTTGTGCATTGAAATTATGGCTGGCTTACGTGTGGAGCGACTAGATGACCTAGACGGTGGGGCCGGAAACAGCATGCTTGATCAGGGCGTGTGTTTCGAGCCTAACTGGCCGGGAGTGTCTAGTGGTGAGCACCATTGCTGCGATCGCTCTCCCACCATTTACGAGGAAATACCCGCAAATGGAAAACCACTGAAAAGGTCTGAAAACGTCTGAAAAGGAGTATGATTGTAAGTTTGCCATTGTGGACCCATAACCTCCCAGCAAAGGCACGTCTTCAGTTCTTTTGTGATGAAAGCCAATAATTAATGATAACAAATGTGATAAAGAACACTTGTATTGGTTAGGTATTGATTTGTAAATACAACTGATGCATATCAGTTGGGCTGGGAACGCTGCCCCGCCTCCTGACAAAGTCCCATGCACGGTCTCATTAATTTATTAATTAAAATTTAAGAACGAAACTCCGTTGGGAGTATACTCTGATTTGGGAGTATACGTAAAACATATCCCTGAGAAGGGGCATATGGTTTTTTATACAGTCTGGGCTACAACCTGCAGGTGGGGGATGTAAACAGCCACCTACTCTGGGTGCACGAGGTGCGCCTGCACCACCATGATGTATCATACCCGGCCTAATAAGGCCTGGCAATGGGTGGAAGATGATTATGGCTCCAATGGACATTCCCAAAAGGGTAGGGAAACATGCCACGAACTACACCCAGATGTTGCTGGCCGACCTAGTGGTCGCAGCCCAGTTTGAACACCGCATCCACTCTCTCTCCCTTCTTTGGACTGCCATGCAGAACAAGACGCGGTGGCAGAAGATTGTCAAGGCACGCCAGCCCCTGTGGGCAAGCCACCTCCCCCCAAGAGGAGGCGTTTTGATGAGTAGTGTAGTTTGGATTTTCTCGACTAGATAGCTTAGAGTTAGGTTAGTTCGACACGCGGCTTCCTCCACTCCACCCATCCATCAAGGAATATGTGCTACATGATCTCCCAACGGAGGCATGTTATAATTTAATTTAATTTAATTTGATTTAATTTAATGAGTATGGCTAGGCAATAGCTAGGGCATGGCCTCTCAGTAGAGAGTAGCTCTCTGCATGGGCAAAGCAATGCTAACCAAGCTAATGCGTCATGCGGTGTGGGGCCCATCATAGGCATACATGTACATGGCCACGTTGGCTAAGCCTTACTATTGTACACTACTGCTATATTGTCCCCTAGGCTGGGGTTGCTGAGGGTGCTGGGGCAGCGGGGGTCGCCTGCCAGGGCTTGTGGTCGACGTAGATGACCGCCCCTCTCCAGTATACCGGCTTCTTCCCTGCCGCTGTCTGCCGGATCGAGCTGGAGGTAGGTGGGCCATAGCTCCCGTCGCCGTTGTCGCTGCGCCACGATCTCATGCTCAGCTAAAATTCGCCCTTGACACTTAATAACGAATAGAACACCGCGAGAATTATAAAATTTCAATGGCCGGCTCGGTGGGGGGAAGCTTCATGCAGTGCTCCCACTTAGCCGACGGAGAACTGAACACGTCGATATATCCTGCGCAGAATTGGCTTCAGGTTAAGATAACCGACAAGCTTGCATGGCAAGGGAGAAACGCACCGAACTATACAAACGCATTGTATATTGAAATGCATTTTGCTGCGTATTCGGTCCCCTACTCCCCATGAGGCTGATATCATCACCCGTCGCCCGTCGCTCGCCGCGCCGACGTGTTCCGCACCGACTATCAGGCATCAGGCATGCCTGCGGCCCAACTGACTACCCGACTAGTGTAAGTCGCAAAACTGAATAGCATACTGTTTACTGAGCCGTTGATCCTTCGTGGCGAGCGGCCACATTCCACATTGTGTGAGGACTGATCAGCATTTGATAAGTTTCCAGTAAGATCACCAGCGGATGCAGGCACGGCGGGACCAAAATGATTGAGTAGCCGGTAATGAAGCGGTGATTGTTTATAGTGGCGACTGTTCAGCATGATGAGGCCGGGCGTCGGCCATAGCCGCTTTCAGTTTTCTGCATGAGATTATCAACTCTCACGTTGTAATTCCGGCTACAAGGAGACGGACTGCCATGCAGCGAGCGAAGACCCTGTTTTCGCGAGCAAACCGGCATTATTTTTATTCTGTTGCCAGATTTCATCTGTGTTTTTTATCAGTTTGCGCGGCACGGAGCTGGCATCCTTGGTGTACCACTTTCATCGCGCAAAAAAATGACGATTCGTGGCTGGACCTGGCGCGGCGCGGCCGGGGGTATTCGGCTAAATGCGCTGTGCGGTGTCCTCCGCAGTGCGAAAAAAGCATCCAGTTGCTTTTCCCCCAGAACTCACGAAGCACGCTGCAAATCCAGTTCGACGTCCGTAGCATGCAAGTTTTAAGTTACAATCCGGAAATCGTGGCGTAGATAAAGCCGTCTCTCTCACCGTATACCCGTCGCGACGGACAGCAGCGTAGCGATGCCACGCGCATTCGACAGCAATATCATCCCACGAAGATAAAACATTACCTGAAAATCCCCAGCGAGCCAACGCTGGTTTCGGTAGCCATGGCGTCTAGTTGCATCACCGCCACAATGTCGTCGGCGAAGGCCTGTCAAATGTCGCTGGCGCAAAGCCGCCCTGCGCGCGTAGCAGAAAGCTTGCCAGCCTTGAGGGGTAGCCGGCGGTTTCTGTCGGGAGATAAATGTTTTGCTGCTAAGAAAACCAGCGCCTACTTGACCTCGACTAGGCAACCACTTCGTGAGTCATGGATGGATTCATGCGTATATGCTTGTGAAATATGCGTGAAGATACCAGGCTGGAAGTTTCCGCAAATTTTGTGAGTAAAAGTTATCGTTTCTTTTTTGGTGGGGTAATGGACTTGCTCTGACTCGAAGCCGCGGTTTCGATTATCGTATATTGCTATTCCAAACGTACGTTCTGCGACATATCCTTGTGCAGAATGGATGGTCCGGGCGGACGCTCAGAAGGAGGGAAAGTCCGGTACGTCCAGTAGCGTGCCCCCAATATGTCAGGGCACACGGTGATAGCAGTGGCACGCTCTTTCCGCCACGTGTACCTCGCAATCTTGTGGCTACTCCCTTTTCGCTATCAGCTGGCTACTTTACAGGAAGGGAAGAGCAGGGATTATTTTTAGTTGTGAACGCGGCGATACCCACCGCTACGCAACTTTGAGTAGCTGCTATTAATGTTCCTCGCGTTTTGTCATATTTGTGAAGTTGTTCACATGACTGGCAAAAAATTCTCGTCATCTAAAGGGTAGGCAATTTCTAAACCGTGTGAGAATGTACATGTAACTCGAACTACCATTTTTTTCTGGAAAGAGAGCTGTTTGGGACCCCCCCCCTCCCTACAGCTCAAGGGGGTCGTGCTGAGCTGATTGTCGTGCTGAGTTGTATTCATACCTTGAAGAGCGACATTTCAGGCATGGTGATGGGGATTGTTACACAGCCGCCTGGCCTCAGTCGCTAGGAGTATCCATCTATGCACTGCGATCGATCGGCTCTGTCAGGGGAAACTGCCTAGATGTTCAAACCAGCTCTCATCCCAGTGCGCATCTTTCCGCTTCAACATCTCCGCCCCCCCTTCCTGCTATGTTGCAGCAATACAACGTCCACATTTCTTTACTCCGGCCCCAGCGGAATCTGCTTGCCCCCCCTCCCCCTCCCTCACCTCGGGATTCTTCTCCCGTCGTCTTGCTTCATTTGTGCCCCCATCCCCCCCCCCCCCCCCCGCCTTCCCCCCCCTATCCCTTTCTGTGCATCGTAGACAATGCTGTCATGTTCACTCGTCCCCCCTGGCAGTTGTGGCATGTTTCCTCAGTCATACCTCCTCCCTCCACCCCTCTCGCCCCTGCTTAATTAAACAGTCAAACCCAACCCTCCCTGCCCCCCCTTTGCACATCGCAGGCAACTCCAAACCACCTCATCCATCTCCTACAGAATGCTCACTCATGGAACCCCACCCCTCCCTCCCTCTTATTCACCTCCTCATCCATCTCCTACAGAATGCTCACTCATGGAACCCCACCCCTCCCTGCCTCTTATTCACCCCTTTCCCCTAGTCCTCCGGTTTGGCATTTTGTCCTCCTCCCTCTTTCCCTCCACCCCACCCTCCAATCAAGGTCTCGATTCCCTCGCTCGTCCCCAACAACCAGCGCACCTGTGATGTACTCACCCATCGAGCCTGTGTCACTCCTGTTCTCCTCCCTCCTGGGGCCCCTACCCCATCACACCCAAATCAGACTAAGTCTCCACCCCCTCGTCCACACCCGGCAATGTGCTCAACCATAGAACCCTGTTTTCCTTTTGCCTCCCTCTTTCGCCCCCCCCCTCTCACACCCAAATCAGACAAGGTCTCCACCCCCTCATCTGCACCCGGCAACATGCTCAACCGCGAGGGCGCCGGCTCCTCGTCGGCACAGCTGCTGGGCATGAAGGGCGCGTCCGACGAGGACCCAGGCCCCTTCAAGTGGAAGATTCGCCTGCAGCTCACGAAGCCCGTCACCTGGGCGCCCCTCATCTGGGGCATCATGTGCGGCGCCGCCGCCTCCGGTGCGTGCCCTTGTGCCACGCAGTTTGGCCTTGTCATGCTTACTATGTACACTGGCCTCATCCTTGTTATGTGCACCATTCCTTATCCCGTGCTTGCCTCTTGTGGCGTCCTGCTTACTTGCCTCACCTCATACCTCATGTTTTGCTTGCTTGCCTTGCCTCTTCCCCGCAGGCAACTTTGAGTGGAGCCCCGAGAGTGTCTTGCAGTCGATGACGTGCATGCTGCTGGCGGGACCATTCCTGACCGGCTTCACGCAGGTGGGGGACAGGTAGCAAACAGAGCTGGAAATGGTGGGACAAGGGGTGGGGGCCTACGGCTTGGCAAGGCACCCCCCTTCCGTCCTTGCGGTTGGTTTCCGTGCTATTATTAACGGGGGGGTGCAGGGTTTGGTTACTTTTTGACGGGGGTTGGGGGGTAGGGACAGGGGGGGGGAGCGGGAAGTGTCCATGCGGCTGGTGGGGCTGTCCCTGCGTGGCTTCACAGACACACACATACACACATACACACACAGCAATTGGCTTAACAAATATAGGAGAGCCGTGGCAGGCGTGCTGGCTTGTAAGGGTGTGCGGTGCGGTTGCTGCCTGGGTAGGCTGTTGGTCGCATGCCTGGCCGTGTCGCCTGGTTTGCCACCACGATGTACTAAATCCTAAACCCTAAAACCCTAACTGTTTAGGGTGTGGTAACTGAACAATTTAGGGCGTAATCTGCATGTAAATCCCGGGTGCATGCCCGCGTCGTGGCGGCTGGTCTGAAACAGTCCATCATAACTCCTGCGGCAAGGGATTGGCGATGTGATGCCACACACATGCTGGTGCTTGTCTGTTACTGTTCCTGTTCCTTTTGTCCGTTCCTGTTCCTTTTGTCTGTTCCTGTTCCTTTTGTCCGTTCCTGTTCCTTTTGTCCGTTCCTGTTCCTTTTGTCTGTTCCTGTTCCTTTTGTCTGTTCCTTTTGTCTGTTCCTGTTCCTTTTGTCTGTTCCTGTTCCTTTTGTCCGTTCCTGTTCCTTTTGTCCGTTCCTGTTCCTTTTGTCCGTTCCTGTTCCTTTTGTCCGTTCCTGTTCCTTTTGTCTGTTCCTGTTCCTTTTGTCTGTTCCTGTTCCTTTTGTCTGTTCCTGTTCCTTTTGTCCGTTCCTGTTCCTTTTGTCCGTTCCTGTTCCTTTTGTCCGTTCCTGTTCCTTTTGTCTGTTCCTGTTCCTTTTGTCTGTTCCTGTTCCTTTTGTCTGTTCCTGTTCCTTTTGTCTGTTCCTTTTGTCTGTTCCTGTTCCTTTTGTCTGTTCCTGTTCCTTTTGTCCGTTCCTGTTCCTTTTGTCCGTTCCTGTTCCTTTTGTCTGTTCCTGTTCCTTTTGTCTGTTCCTGTTCCTTTTGTCTGTTCCTGTTCCTTTTGTCCGTTCCTGTTCCTTTTGTCCGTTCCTGTTCCTTTTGTCCGTTCCTGTTCCTTTTGTCTGTTCCTGTTCCTTTTGTCTGTTCCTGTTCCTTTTGTCTGTTCCTGTTCCTTTTGTCTGTTCCTGTTCCTTTTGTCTGTTCCTGTTCCTTTTGTCTGTTCCTGTTCCTTTTGTCTGTTCCTGTTCCTTTTGTCCGTTCCTGTTCCTTTTGTCTGTTCCTGTTCCTTTTGTCTGTTCCTTTTGTCTGTTCCTGTTCCTTTTGTCTGTTCCTGTTCCTTTTGTCTGTTCCTGTTCCTTTTGTCTGTTCCTGTTCCTTTTGTCTGTTCCTGTTCCTTTTGTCCTGTTCCTTTTGTCTGTTCCTGTTCCTTTTGTCCGTTCCTGTTCCTTTTGTCTGTTCCTGTTCCTTTTGTCTGTTCCTGTTCCTTTTGTCTGTTCCTGTTCCTTTTGTCCGTTCCTGTTCCTTTTGTCCGTTGCTGTTCCTTTTGTCCGTTCCTGTTCCTTTTGTCTGTTCCTGTTCCTTTTGTCTGTTCCTGTTCCTTTTGTCTGTTCCTGTTCCTTTTGTCTGTTGCTGTCCCTTTTGTCCGTTCCTGTTCCTTTTGTCTGTTCCTGTTCCTTTTGTCCGTTCCTGTTCCTTTTGTCTGTTCCTGTTCCTTTTGTCTGTTCCTGTTCCTTTTGTCTGTTCCTGTTCCTTTTGTCTGTTCCTGTTCCTTTTGTCCGTTCCTGTTCCTTTTGTCCGTTCCTGTTCCTTTTGTCCGTTCCTGTTCCTTTTGTCCGTTCCTGTTCCTTTTGTCTGTTCCTTTTGTCTGTTCCTGTTCCTTTTGTCCGTTCCTGTTCCTTTTGTCTGTTCCTGTTCCTTTTGTCCGTTCCTGTTCCTTTTGTCTGTTCCTGTTCCTTTTGTCTGTTCCTGTTCCTTTTGTCCGTTCCTGTTCCTTTTGTCTGTTCCTGTTCCTTTTGTCCGTTCCTGTTCCTTTTGTCTGTTCCTGTTCCTTTTGTCTGTTCCTGTTCCTTTTGTCTGTTCCTGTTCCTTTTGTCTGTTCCTGTTCCTTTTGTCTGTTCCTGTTCCTTTTGTCCGTTCTTGTTCCTTTTGTCTGTTGCTGTTCCTTTTGTCTGTTCCGGTTCCTTTTGTCTGTTCCTGTTCCTTTTGTCTGTTCCTGTTCCTTTTGTCTGTTCCTGTTCCTTTTGTCTGTTCCTGTTCCTTTTGTCCGTTCCTGTTCCTTTTGTCTGTTCCTTTTCCTTTTGTCTGTTCCTGTTCCTTTTGTCCGTTCTTGTTCCTTTTGTCCGTTCCTGTTCCTTTTGTTTGTTCCTGTTCCTTTTGTCTGTTCCTGTTCCTTTTGTCTGTTCCTGTTCCTTTTGTCCGTTCCTGTTCCTTTTGTCTGTTCCTGTTCCTTTTGTCCGTTCCTGTTCCTTTTGTCCGTTCCTGTTCCTTTTGTCTGTTGCTGTTCCTTTTGTCTGTTCCTGTTCCTTTTGTCTGTTCCTGTTCCTTTTGTCTGTTCCTGTTCCTTTTGTCTGTTCCTGTTCCTTTTGTCTGTTCCTGTTCCTTTTGTCTGTTCCTGTTCCTTTTGTCCGTTCCTGTTCCTTTTGTCTGTTGCTGTTCCTTTTGTCTGTTCCTGTTCCTTTTGTCCGTTCCTGTTCCTTTTGTCTGTTCCTGTTCCTTTTGTCTGTTCCTGTTCCTTTTGTCTGTTCCTGTTCCTTTTGTCTGTTCCTGTTCCTTTTGTCTGTTCCTGTTCCTTTTGTCTGTTCCTGTTCCTTTTGTCTGTTCCTGTTCCTTTTGTCCGTTCCTGTTCCTTTTGTCTGTTGCTGTTCCTTTTGTCTGTTCCTGTTCCTTTTGTCCGTTCCTGTTCCTTTTGTCCGTTCCTGTTCCTTTTGTCCGTTCCTGTTCCTTTTGTCTGTTCCTGTTCCTTTTGTCCGTTCCTGTTCCTTTTGTCCGTTCCTGTTCCTTTTGTCCGTTCCTGTTCCTTTTGTCTGTTCCTGTTCCTTTTGTCTGTTCCTGTTCCTTTTGTCTGTTCCTGTTCCTTTTGTCTGTTCCTTTTGTCTGTTCCTGTTCCTTTTGTCCGTTCCTGTTCCTTTTGTCTGTTCCTGTTCCTTTTGTCCGTTCCTGTTCCTTTTGTCTGTTCCTGTTCCTTTTGTCTGTTCCTGTTCCTTTTGTCTGTTCCTGTTCCTTTTGTCTGTTCCTGTTCCTTTTGTCTGTTGCTGTTCCTTTTGTCTGTTCCTGTTCCTTTTGTCTGTTCCTGCTCCTTTTGTCTGTTCCTGTTCCTTTTGTCTGTTCCTGTTCCTTTTGTCTGTTCCTTTTGTCTGTTCCTGTTCCTTTTGTCCGTTCCTGTTCCTTTTGTCTGTTCCTGCTCCTTTTGTCTGACCGATCATCAACAGCTTATGATGATGTCATGGATGGTGCACTACCGGCCGCATTGTTTCTTTCCCTCGGTGGATACTCGTCCTGTCTGCTGTCAACCGACCATCCACGACTGGTACGACAAGCACGTTGAGTATGCCTCGCCACATACATGCCGTTTGTCTCCTTATCTCTTGCCCCTATCTACCTATTCTATGGACAGACCATCAACGACTGGTACGACAAGGAGATTGACGCCATCAACGAGCCGTACCGGCCCATCCCCTCGGGCCGCATCTCGGAGGGAGAGGTGCGTGCTGAGGCCTGGGGATGGGAATCATGCGAGTATCTCAACCACATTGGAAAACTCGACTATAGTATTGGAGCGCAGCGGGTTTGTGTACTGTTCTACTGCAGTGAGTTCTTGTACCATCGATTCCATGGGCACGCATGTCCAAGGGGGAGGTGGGTGACGAAGGGGGTGCTGCCCAAAGCAGAGAATCGAAGTGATGAAACTTTCCAGTTAGCGCAATGGTGAACTAAGAACTGGTATCAATCGAACCCTACTGTGTGCAGTTTTAGTTGTTGTTTTTTTTTGGAATACTTAAAACCCACCGTTCGGTTTCCCCACAGTTGCTCGCCCAGATCAGTTTGATGTATATTAGCATGCATATATACTAGTATACAGCGCGCCCTATACATCGGCATCTTATTAATTTCACTTCCTGCTAATCCCCCATGTAGGTCTTTGTCCTCATGTGTAATTCTCTCCAGTGCATATGCTCTCCCAGATCTGGTTCTTACAAGCAGTCCGTGGTGCAGTACTTTGCCTCAGGCATCTGCATCTGATGGCTTCTCGTTGTTTCTATTTGATGCTTACTCCCCCCCACCCACAGATGCTCGCCCAGAGCTGGTGGTGCATAAAAGCAATCAGTGGTGTGAAGTCCTTTAGGCATAATCTCTGCATCTGTCACCTTCTTGTTCTTGCAACCCGCCTGCATAATTCTCCCGCCTGCAGGTGCTTGCCCAGATCTGGTTCTTGCTGCTGGGTGGCCTTGCCATCGCCTGGAAGCTGGACGAGTGGGTAAGCGATGATTAGCCTATGTGTTCGAGGCCTCGATGTGTTGAACGTGGATGATAAAGCCTAAATGATGAGTTGCCTGGAAGCTGGATGAGTGGGTCAGCGAGGAGTAGCCTTTATGATTAGCCTATGTCTTGAACGTGGATGATCAGCCTGTATGATAATATGATTAGCCTATGTCTTGAACGTGGATGATCAGCCTGTATGATAATATGATTAGCCTATGTCTTGAACGTGGATGATCAGCCTGTATGATAATATGATTAGCTTATGTCTTGAACATGGATGATCAGCCTGTATGATAATATGATCAGCCTATGTCTTGAACGTGGATGATCAGCCTGTATGATAATATGATCAGCCTATGTCTTGAACGTGGATGATCAGCCTGTATGATAATATGATTAGCCTACGTCTTGAACGTGGATGATCAGCCTGTATGATAATATGATTAGCCTATGTCTTGAACGTAGATGATCAGCCTGTATGATAATTTTCATGGAAGCTGGACGAGTGGGTAAGCAATGTAGTCTATGTGTTGAGGCCTCGATGTGTTGAACATTTAGAAGTATTTATTTATTGAGCAGTAGGCTTGATTAGTTGGTGTGCAATGATTAGCCTATATGTTGAACGTTTAACTGCCATGCTTCTGAACCCATAGCCCTTTTCCGTATCACGCATGCAGGTGCCATACAGTTGGCCATGGCTTTACTGTGTCTAAGGTGTTTCGTGCCACACATGCAACCCGCATTATTTTTGCCACCCTGTGCACCAGCCCCACCCTGCAATTGGTCAAGTTACTGATTCTGCCACGCTTCCAACCTATGCGTCCCTGGCCACCGCAGGCGGGCCATGACGTCCCCACTGTCTTCCTGCTGACCGTCTTTGGCTGCTTCATCTCGTACATCTACTCGGCACCCCCGCTAAAGGTGCGGCACAGTCACTGTATTCGTGGGTAGAGAACTGTAGAACACCCATCACTGTGCCATCATGGGCAATCCTAGCGCCCCTCTTGTCATCCCCACCATGTTGTCAGCATTTCTTGTTCTCCGCGTGCGGATGGGACGCACATAGCATGTGATGGGACAGACATTCTGCTGTACTAAGAGCACGTACAGCAGTACATGCTACTGTCAAAGGAGCCTTTTCATCCCGAGCAAAGCTTTGTCCCCCCTGAAATGGAAACGGAAACAAATTCGGTTCCCCGGAATCTCTCGTCTGTCGTTTTGCCGCTTATTTTACGTCGACTCCTCGGTGTCCTACATGGCTCGCCACTTGCTGTACGCCACATCTTGTTGTTTGTCACTCACCCATTGCTCTCCATGGCTCTCTTCTGTGGTTGTGCATGACCGGCCCATTTGCTCGTGGGCCATCAGCTGAAGCAGAGTGGATGGGCCGGAAACTACGCGCTTGGCTCCAGCTACATCTCGCTGCCATGGTGAGTAAACCTTGGCACAAGGTGGAGAATTTCTATGGTTTGCCGTGTGAAGAGTACGTGCTCGGCTCCAGCTGCATCTCACTGCCGTGTACATACTGAAAGGTGACTAGTCAAATATGTGAACGATGGGGCTTGGCACAGGCGGGGGATGGGGGGGGTTCTATTGTTTGCCCTGTGAAGAGTAAGTGATCGGCTCCAGCTGCATCTCGCTGCCGTGTGGTGAGTAGACAACGAGTGGGCCTTCTGAACACTCTGGAGGTGTTGCCCCCAACTGCCCGCCTGCCACCCACTGCGTACACGGATTCATCCACCTATTGGCCGCCTCGTGGCCACACGTGGTGGTGCCTGCATGCCCATGCCACCCACGCTCGCTTTCTTCTCTAGTTTCCGAACTACTTGCATGCCTACTTCCATGCCTCCGCTCTTGCTTATACCCATCCGCCCTGTTTTCCTAATTACCTGCATGCCTACTCTCTTACCGACTTGGTTACGCCCATCCACCCCCCTCGTGTGCCCGCCCGTGATGGTGGCGGTGCGGCCTGTATACCCGCACCACCCATGCTTACCACCCTCGTTTGCTTGGTCGCCTCACTCCCTCCCCTTCCACCAGGTGGTGTGGTCAGGCCTTCTTCGGCACGCTCACCTGGAACGTCGTCATCCTCACGCTGCTCTACTCGTGGGCGGGGGTAAGTCTCTCGACACTCTCTCAGTACCTCATGGCGCGATCCGGAGGGGGTGGGCACGCTCACCTTTCTCCCCTCGTGGGCACAGTAGGATTACCTCTGCTGCCTTGCTCCCTTGACCTGGGACTGCTGTCGTCTTGGCTCCCTGCCGCCTGTGCTCCCAGAATAGACGCAACTGCATGCCATGGCTGTTTTATTTCTTGTCCGGGCTTTCGTTGGCACAGCTCGGCAATCATGATCCGCCCGGTTTATTAGGAATGTTCTGTAGTTTTACACAGCTTTAATCCCCTTCCCCCCACCCCCCCCCTCCCCCCCCCTTCTGGCCCACTGTCCTATGTCACCCTGGGGCATCGCCATCTCGTTGTATTCACTCGCCATGTTTAGGTAGCAAAGACATTTATGCTGGTCATTGCTATGCCCTTTCCTGGTTCGGCTTTCCTTGGCGAAGCTAAGCATCTCGATAATCCGTTCCGTGACAAGTGTGTTTTTGTGTCTTTGTCCCCAAACACACACGTACGCATACGCACACGCACACATGGGGCCCGGCCTCCCTTGACACAGCTGTGCATCGCCATCCTGTTGTTTTTCTACGATATACTATTGTTCTGTTGTTGTTCTCAGATACTCTATTGTTCTATCGTTGCTCTAAGAATGTCGTTGTTGTGCTTCCCTGCTCTGTCCTTGCCTGGCCTGGCTCATCATGGCGCAGCTGGGCATTGCCATCGTCAACGACTTCAAGAGCATTGAGGGCGACCGCAAGATGGGCTTGCAGGTGCTTAACTCCCAACTGCTATCATTCTAATGGCGTTACCATTCAATTTCTAGTGATGATCATTCCAATGAGCCGTTTATCCCACTAGGCCATATGCTTCCTCTACCCCACTACCGTCACCTATGCCCGGTATTCAAACCGCTGAATCCACCACTTGCAAGGTTTAAAGTTTAGCCTGCTTGAACGCAGTGCTTTTAGTAACTTGACGCATGCATCAGTCGTCGGACGTGTGCCAACAATCCTTACTAAGACCACTGCGTTACGCCAGTACACTTGGCACGAGAGTAGGTCATCATCTGCTTGATGCTTCACAAGGCGCGGATGCTTCCGATGGCAAACGTACCTGACACACCCATCAATATACCTAGTACTTGATGCTTCACCACAATTTGATGCCTCCACCCGCCCCGCCGTCCCATACACCCACACATTTCGCGACCATGCTTGCTGCTGGCATTGATGTCGTTTCGCTGCTATCCATCCCTCTTGCCTTTTCCACTCCTGGCCACGTTCTGCTAGCCTGAACCCTCACATGTTTCACAACAACCATGCCGCTACCCCCACACCCACCCACCCACCCACACAGACATCTCAGTCTTGCAGCCCCTCCGAAGAATGTGAAAACTTTCTTTCATCACCTTAGGCAGAACAAGATCCTCACATTATTTGCCATTCCTTGCAGCTGGGCGCACCCCAAACAAATTGTTTAGCACCAGCTGCGCTCGGCTAGGCCATATAACCTCATATCTTTTACGCTTCTTTGTTTCTGCCCCCCAACCCTGACCAACCTATCGCCGCTGCCCCTCCCGGTTGCATTTGGCCGAAATAGATCTACATCCTTTATGCTTTGTTTTACCACCCATGCATTGCCACCCATGTTTTACCACCCGTGTTGCGCCACCACCACGCCGCTGCCCTCCTCCATCCCCACTCCTCCATCGCTCCGTTTTCCTGCAGTCCCTCCTCGCTGTGTCCCCGCTGACCTCTCCTCTGTCATTACGTGCTTCTGCCACCTGCCCTTCCACCTCCCCGTCGCCTGTGGCTTACCTCTCCTCTGTCGTTACCTGCTGCTACTACCTGCCCTTCCTCCACACTCAGTCCCTCCCCGTCGCCTTCGGCGTGGACGCGGCCAAGTGGATCTGCGTCGCGTCTGTCGACGTCACGCAGCTGGGCGTGGCAGGTGCGGGGCTGTATAGTACATGGTCGCTACAGTACAGTAGAAGGTAACTGTAGTACATCATAGCTATAATTTATAGTACATCATAATCATAATTTATGGTACATCATAACCAGAGTATAGGACAGTGCACATGTGGGGGCGTGGCAGGTGTGGGGATGTAGGATATAGGTCACAATAACATAGTATGGTATTCAGATGCCACATCGCTGCTCTCTCCCCGTCCCAATACTCCCCTTTTCCCCAGCGGCCCACTCTTTTTCGCGCCCTGTCAACTAACTCATGGTGTATCGTTTATACTCCGTCGTATTCGTATTTCTGGCCTGCGCTAGTCTAATTGATCCATCCTTTTGTGTGCCGCGCTGCCCTTCCTCTGGTGTTCCCACTTTTACTTGAGTCCATACCTCATGCTTGACGTGCCGTGCTGCCGCTGCCGCACCTAATGCCTAATTTGCCTGATGCCTGGCGTGCCACGCCGCCCCTTCCCCTCGACGACCCGCTTAAGTACAGTCCTAATGCCTTATGTGCCTTGCTAGATAGACAGAGGGTTTAATGCCTAATGTTCCTTGCTCGATAGATAGGGTCCTAATGCCTAACGTGCCTAATGCCTAATGTGCCACGCTGTCCCTTCCCCACGGGCGTTCGCTCTCTGCCCTTTTCCCTCGCGCCGGCCAGTGCCCTCCTGCTGTCCATCAACGAGCCATGATATAGCTACCTCCACACATTGATCGGAAGAGGTCATAACCATTGCCTAGTACTCTACACTGCCACCCCTCCCCCCCGTGCCTCACCCTCTTGGATCACCCCCCTCCTGTCCTCGTTTCCCCCAGCCTACATGATGTCCATCGACGAGCCTCTTTATGCTGCCATCCTGACGGCGCTGGTGCTGCCGCAGGTGTACTTCCAGGTGAGCCTTCGCTCCATGAATGTTTGGTTGTAAGGATGGTGGGCTCACTGTAAGCCTGGCAAGGACGGTCCTTGAATGTCGCCCAGGACATCATGGAATGTGAGCCTGGCAAGGGCAGTCATTACATGTTGTTCAAGCCTTTTCTGATTGTGTCAGACAGCTATTTCGATTTCTTGTCTCCACACAGGGTGCCTAGGCTTGTTGCGATGCTGCACGAACACCATTTTATGTAACCTCTACCATTTTATGTAACCTCTACCATTTTATGTAACCTCTACCATTTTATGTAACCTCTACCATTTTATGTAACCTTCACCACGGCGCATGCCTGGGGACGCACCGCATGGCCGAGGGGGGTGAGCATACTACATGCACTTGGAAGTGTTGTATGCGTCATGCGTCGGTGCTGGTTGCTAGAAGTAGGTTGGGATAGGATGCACATGCTTGTCGAATAGATCGTCGCAGGACAGCATGCGGCGGCACATGGTTTGGTGATTGAGCTTTGCTGGCTATTTCAGGATGCCGCAAATGTTGCCTCGCAACTTGACAATCGGAGGTGGTTTCAGAATACTGTAAAGACAACGATGCTGCTGTCTGTTGCATTCTTTTACTCTGATTAAAAATGTTTTTTTTAATGTGATTGGTAGTTGCAAAGTGCTGGTTGCTCACCTAACTGTTGCTGGGTGGACACCAGCTGTTTGTTTTTGCCAAGGAGGGTATGCGGTCTCTTACGATCCCAGAGTAGAATGCAGTGCTGTCAAACTGTTCCCCAGCATGAAATCAAGTGTGCCCCCCATGATTCCTTTCATTTGCCCCATTACTTGCACTCCACATCAACTGACAATCCACTGTCTGCGGCACATTGCCGCTCTGCCTCGCCGCGTGACCAGGTCAAGTACTTCCTGCCCGACCCCATCAAGAACGATGTCAAGTACCAGGTACATGTTTTGGCATGACGCTTTGCATCGGTGGACCTCGGGGGATTTGGGGGGCTCTCGCAGATGAATATTGACTGTAAATGCACCGTCGATTGTAGACATGCCCATGAAAGGAACATGCTCACGCAGTACTGCAAGTTTCATGTCCCTAGGCCTAGATTTTTTTCCCCTATAAGTGCTGTGCTTACCTGCGCTTGTCCCCAGCTTGGAACGCTGGTCGCCACGTGGCCGCCGGCACTCATGGTAAAGTCGGCCCGCGTGGCCGCACATCGCTGGTCCCACTTGGCCCAGGGAGACAACCACTACAAGTCCGGACGTTGTGTTCCCGTTTAGAGGCCTGGAGCTCAGAGTAGCTGTGCCACAAAACCTGGGATGCCACCCGTTTTCATATAAACCAGCCCAGTCCTTTTCAACAAACAAGTCTTAAGGTCATGACCTGCCTGTGCGCATTATGAAGACTCGTTATGCCGTGTGTGCTGTGCTTGTATTTTTATGCTGCCTGCTGTTTACTCCTTTTTGCTGAATATTGACCTTTTTGTCCTTTTATGCATGCTCTGCGGGCTGGCATAACTTGGCGCATTTGTGGTGGTTCCCAGGCAAGCGCCCAGCCATTTTTTGTGTTTGGCTTGCTGACTGTGGCCCTCGCTATCGGACATCACCAGTTCTAAGTGCAACCTGGAAGGACAGTATTCTTGAAGGCCATGCAGTCGGACCGACTCCGCAGAATTGAGCCAGAACAGCTAGCAACCGTATCTGGTGTTCCGTGACAACAGCATTCTGCTGGCTTTCTTTTAGTGTGATCGGGATTTGAATAAAAGCGCTGCGAGAGCTACTGAGGGCGTAATGATGGCCTTAGCAGTGGCCACTTCTTCGGTACCTGAACTTAGCACGGTCTAATAAAGGTATCCTAACAAGAACTTCAGCAGTAACAATGACACGGGCGTCACTGCGATTTCAGGCGTTCACTTTTTGTGTCACAAATGTAAAGAGGTTTTTGTGGTCAACAGGAGCAACAGTTATGTTAGACATTTCCAACTCGATTCATCTCCATCATCCTGCATGAGCCACTCAACAATTCAAAAAAAATAAGCGCGTGACTGCGTCAATGCATGCGACTCGACAATGCATGCGGATATAAAGATAGCGGCAGGCCATGGCTGAGCTACTGGCCACGGTACGGTCCAGAGTTTCCCTAGATTTCTGGTCTGTGCGCCATGGTTGTCTCATTTTTTATAGACATGCTTGGCTTCCTGAATAGGCCCATATAGTATGGCACGGGCACTAGCTGACTCAAATGCAGTGATATGGCCAGTATGCTGCAGCTTTGATTCCCAGTGCATCGCCACGTCAAGGCCTGTGAGGCTCGCAGCCAGGGCAATTAAGGAAATGTGGTACCACCTCGACCGGCTCGGCGGCCGCCAGCAGCGCGCCCCTACGTGGAGCACACGGGGGATGGTGCGGTGCCGGTCATGATCAGCAGGCCTGGACCATTGGTTGGCCCACAATGTTTCGTTGACGGGTGGGGCTCACGCACCTTCCCCCCCGCTCCACCCCGAGACGGCCGCGCCCGTCTCGGTGTTGCTGGACTCCCCCCCGCCGCCCACGGCGCCCTCCTCGGCCGCCGAGTACCTGAGGTCCCCGCCTTGAAGGAGGGCGGCCTTGCCACCCACGACGTCGTCCACCCATTCACTTAATTGGAGGAACTGGACGGCGCCCTTGCTCGCCTGCGGTACAATGCGGCGGTCGGTGCCAACCACCTCTCAGCCGAGCTGCTCAAGACCCCTTACCTCACGGTGCGGGAGCTTCTGCTGGCGTTCTGCAATTACACGTTTTGCTCTCTGCATGATGAGCCGCCGCCCACTGAGTGGCAGACGGCCATCCGAGTCATGCTGTACAAGAAGGCTTCCAGATGCTGCTGACCCCGGTAACTACCGGGGTACGTGTCTGCCTCGATCCAGATTGAGCGCCGCGCTGAAGGTGTTCATGCGCATGATGCTGCGCAGGCTAGCTCCGCGCTGCGCTGGATCCTCACCTGGATGAGTCTCAGATGCATAGGTTTCCGTAGTGGCCGCGACTGACACGGTCATGGCAGTCTTGTTGCGCGCCGGCTGGTGCATGGAGGAGGTGCGTCGCATTCGCCCTAATGGGTTCCTGCTGGTCTTCATTTTTGTCGACTATGTCAAGGCTGTTGACCCATTTCTCTGGGAGGCCCTTAATGGGGCTATCCTGGCTCTGGACCGAGCGCCGTGCCAATTTTACTTCTGCCAGTCGCCGGCTTTATGAGGGTTCACAGGCGGTAATTTTACCCTGCGGACTGCGGAAGGCACCGCCCCACAATTTCCCTTTTGCAACGGGGTGTGACAAGGTTGTACATGTGTCCTGTCCCCATTAATTAATTAATTAATTAATTAGGAACATAACTCCGTTGGGAGTATATGTAGCACATAGCCCTGAGAAGGGGCATATGAGCCTATAATACATTCTAAGCTACTTCCTGCAAGGGTGGGAATGTAAACAACACTTGCTCTAGGTGCACCAGGGCACCCGCACCCTCATGGTCTATCACGCTATGCCCGGGTAAGGGGGGAGCATGCCTGTGAGGGGGAAGATCATCATGGCTATACAAGAGCTATGGCATGGCTTCTCAGCAGAGAGTGACTCCCTGCATGGGCACAACATTACTAAATAAGGCTAGGCATCTGTCCCCATATCTGTTCATTATTGTCGCGTGCATCACCTCATGCTCCAGGCACGTGCGCGCTTTGCTGTTCAGATTAAGGGGTTCGAGCCTGGCTTGGACATCCTTAACTATCGCAGCGCGAGAGGCGATGGCCCTGGTCACTGCCTGTCCGACCTGATTCATGCGGATGATACCACCCTCAGGCCTCATGGAGCGGCTCCGGGCGCGAGCACATTCAGACCTGACTGGACTGTCCGGGCTTAGATCGCGGAGGCTCGGGCGGTGGGGCTGGAGATTAGCGTCCAATTAAGTAATCAATTAATCAATTAAAATACGTGCTCCCGTTCAATGGGGAGTCACGGAGCACCAGAGTGCTTTTAATCCATGTATATTAATTAATTAATTAATTAATTAATTAATAGACACGTGACTGCGTCACGTGAGCATAAGTCCTCAGTGGGAGGGGAACATGGGATGGAATGGATGGTGTAAGCTATCTAGGTCCTAGTTACAGGGGTGTGGGCACCGCGGCCCGAATCGCTATGAATGCCATACGCTCCATCCATGTATATGCACAGCAGGAAAAGGGGCAGAGACCGGCCCTTTCCTTCATGCCAGAGGAATGGGGCGTCCCCAACATCTACTGCTCCAATTTTGGTACTTATGAAATTCCATGCCTGGAGCGCAAAGTTTGCAATATATGTGCCGTTTGTAGCTCTAGCTCTATAATAACCTGACCAACCCCGCATTCCTCAAAGTAGCACTTGTTGCCTATTCTCAAATGTTATGCGAATCACATGATTAGGATCTGCTTCACGATTGCTATTGCTCGAGATTCAATTAAGAATGATTGAGATCAATAATTAATTAATTAATAAGCACGTGACTGCGTCACGTGGGTGCCAATACAGAGTAAAGGAACCTTCAACCCTATATACACAGTGAGAAGGAGGGAGGGCGCCCTAGCTTCTCTCACTGCCGCAGGTGGGCAGGCCACAGAGCGCTCTCTCCACGGCATGGTGCCGGGGCGCAACACTGTGGGTGCAATACAACCAGTGCAATACCATAGGTAGGCTGACGCATAGCTTATGCTACAAATGTGAGGTGGGCTCAAGACGTCGGCTAATTAAGGCGCAAGCTGATGGCCACAAGGTGCCAGAGCTAATTGAAGGTACTATAACGCTGTGCGCTAATATCGTTTCAAGTGCTGTAATGCCTAAGCTATCCCATCATCGATTGCCCCCATCTAGACAACTAGCTGGAGTGCTCTATCCCGGGGAAGCCCGGGGGGGCTTCCACAGTTTCTTGTTGACGTAGAGGTCCCCGCCCCGCCAGTACACTTGGGGCTTCTCGGGGTTGGTCTTGTGGCGGATGTAGTCGGGCCACTGATCGCGGCGTTGCTGCTGCTGGGCTGGCGTCAGGTCGTCGTCAAGCGACCAGGAGGTGTCCACCAGCTTCTTGCGGCGAGAGAGGAACCGAACTCGGGCTGTGATGTCGCTGAAGGTGAGGACCACTGGAGGGGGCCCAGCCTTGGCCCGTGGATGGGGCAGGCGGTAGGCGCCCTGCAGTATCGCACCTGGCAGCTGCATGCGCGCCAAGAGCTGTTTCTTCAGCTCGTCGAGAAGAGAGTCTGGGATCAATAAATCTGAGATCAATAAATGATGAGCCAAATAAACCAAATTAGGCCACTTGACAAGTTCATGATCCATTTACATTGTACAATTAAGCGATTAATTAATTCATAAATCATACATTACATGGGATACCCCCGTCGACGAGCTAGTGGTACGTACAATGAAACATTTGAGTTTGTAACATGTCTCCATGGATATATACATGTATGCTGGACCTCGCGCATCTCAGCCCTCTAAGAAATGTTATTTGAACTCAGGTCTAGATCTAAATATATACATGATCTGGATAATATTATACACTTCCTTAAAAGAGCATGAATCGAGCTTTACAATTCAGGACAAGGAACTCGTTTGCAAATCACGGCTGAAAGGCAAGTGCTCACAACGAAGCACGTGCTCTCAAGGCTGTCCACCTCGTCCAACCAAGCCCGGGCGAGCTGGCCTACTGAACAGGTCTCTTCTTGGCCAAGTTCGTGAGCCGTTTCTCGACGTCTGTCGGAATGGTCAAGATGGCCTGGCGATTGTTAGCTGGGTTGACAACAATGGTGTGTTCGAACCCCGCGTCCATGCACAGGTAGCAATTGACCAAGTTTGGCTGTTCAGCTTGGGCATCGGCGTCCATTTTGAACATCGTCGCCATACCCGGAAATCTGTCCCAGTAGCGCACCCCCACCACCCATTGTCCCTTACGGAACAACTCCCTATCGACCTTGCCGTTTCTGTCGGCCACTCGCCTCACGAAAGTAGCGGCCACCTGATAAGGCTCCTGCAAGACTTCCGCTAGCCAATATGGATGATCTGGATCGTGGGACTCATCACCAGAGTAGGACTCGACGGCAAAAATGTCTCGCAGCTTCAGTCTCCTTCCCATCATCGTCCTCTCTGCCTGTAGTCTGTTCAGTCGCGTCCCTGCGTGCCCCCCTTGTCCGTTTGGGTTCCTTTGCACTGGCTCCCCCAGTTTGTGGAGCTTCATCCGAGCACCTCCCACATTCCAGCCGTCCATGTCGGTCCACTCCTTTCGACAATCCCACCACCTTTCCTCGGCGCACGCACCGCCACAATAGCAGGAATACTGGCGCAGCATTAAGCGCGTCACATTCGACTTGTCCATGCGCCACCAGTGCGCCTTCTTCACTCCTTTGATTTCGCCGCGCCCTGGGCTGTAAGGAAGCACCTGCGCGTCGAAGACAAGATTTGCACAAGGGAAAGTTGAAGTTACGAGACCATCGAGCTAGTTGTGTTTTATTAAGCACTCCTGATCGCCAGGACTCCAAGAACGCCCTAGAAACGACGGCCGGCGTAACTATTCCCTGAACGAGGACTGTACACTTAATTACCTCGGGGAACTCGAAGAAGTTACGCCTGGTCGTTGTGGTCCCGCCCACCGCCCCCGACGCCAGATTCTCCACCAACTGGGCGGCCGTCTGTTTGTCCTGGTTCTCTTCCCTGATGTGCCACCTCCTCAACATGCACTTCACAGTCCCACCAGCTCCATCCACCTCCCCCTTTCCGTGCTGCTCCCCAAAGTAATTCCACTCAAATGACTCCAGGTGCGGATCCTCCGTCAGCAGCCGGGCCACTTCCGCGATCACATTCCTTGACTTGAACTGCATGGAGCAATTGTCCGACCACCCAATGAAGCGCTTCACCTCTACCCCTTCTGACCGTAGTGTCGCCAGGATTTTGAGGATAGCAAAACGGAGGGCCCGCCCGTCCCTTTTCATTCCGCCCTGTCCGATGAAGTGAAACTCCCTTCTCACGACCTTTCCCGACGCTGGATCCAAGTAGCGCACGATCCAGGGCATAAGGACGAATGTGACTGGATGCCAATACTGTGCTTGGAGATTGTGATAGGTGTAAGACTGGTAGTTCTCGGCGTAATCTGTGTGGCATACAAGGTCCCCCACCCGCATCCTTGAGAGACATTCCTTGGAGGCGTCCGCTTGCCACCACGCGTTGAAGCAATGCTGGATGAAGTCCGGCCACTTGTCCACAATTGCCTCCTTTAGCTCCGTTGGTGTGGACTTGACGTCGACTTGCGTCAATCGCTGCCCACCAGCCTTTGCGATCTCGTCACAGTCGTCCTGCATATGCGCAATGTGCACATACAGAAAAGACATCAACTTCGACCCACCAATGACCTGTAGAAGAAAAAAGACAGGACCTCAGGAAAAATTGAAAAAGAAACGCCTTGGGGCGCAACCACTCCACTAAAAATTACCTCTGGCCCAAGAACTTCAGGAAACATTGCAAAAGAAACGCCTTGGGGCGCAACCACTCCACTAAAAATTACCTCTGGCCCAAGAACCGCACCCGGCGGCACATCCTGCATCTCGTATCTGGTCCATGAAATCAGGTGGTTGGAAGCCTCCTCCCGTTCGCATAACATGAAGTTCCGAATTCCACACTTGGGAGCCAGGCAAGTGCCCAACACACAAGCCTTACGCCGGATCGAGCAAACCCCCAACTCCTCGCCCAGGTCATGATCGGGCACCCCTTCCTCGTCGTCCAGCACCCTCCCATGCATGGGCAGATCCTCAAGTTCGCCCTGAAAAGGCTGAACCTGCGGCCGCGACGACCCCACAGACGACCTCGAACCTCCCCCCTCCCTCATCCCCTCCACCTCACAAGTAAACTTGTTCACCCACTCTGTCGTGTGAGTGGCTTTGAAAATGGAACATGTGGGCACGGACGACCCCACGTCGAGCTGGCTACCATGATCGCACGCGTGGCATTCAGGTCCGCACTCGCATCTGGCATGAAAAGTTGCACGAAATTTGGCCAACCCCCCAACCATGGACTGCATGGTAGTGTGGTGCTGGCATGCGCACAAGTTCCGCATTTTCCACCGCCCCTTGACGCATGCGGGCATATGCTTGCAAAAAGTAGTGTATCCCACATGAACTGTGCTCTTCTGATTCGTGCGTAGCATTGACATCCCTGCCTCCGTCTCCAAAATCACCTGATTTCCCCCCCTCACACCCTCCTCTCCCTCCCCCCCCCCCCTCCCTACTGTCCATCCGCCGCGGTGGCTTCAACTCCGGATGGCGGGAAATGAACACTTCGTAAATCTTCGACTTGGAGACAGTATAGTAGCGCGCACCCTCCGAAAACGCTAGTGTATGTTTGTAATCCTTTCTTGTCCATTCACAATGAACATCCTTCATGTTCGGAGACGCCCGCGTCAAGTTATCATCCCTCCAGCACGCTTGTATCAGGGCAATGACTTCCGTCGGAAGCTCGTCTTTCCTCCTCCTCCTCTCTGGCGCACTCATCAAAAGGTCGTCCTCCCCTTCTTCCATTCCATCCCTGTGACCCCGAACAGTTGCGACAAAGCGCCTGTCAATCCCGAACGCGCGCTCCACAATCCTGTCCGGGACGCCCTCCATTGCCTTCGTAACAAGTCCACACAAGGCCCACCTAAGCCCACGATCCTTCTCAGATGTTCCCAAGTCGCCAAAAGCCTTCTTGATGGTATCCCGAAGAGATTCCGCCCAACTTTCAGGAAGCCCGTCGTCACAGTTCTTCCTCTTCTTAATGCCGTTGCTCTCCGCCACCATGGCATTTAGTCTTGAAGCTGCGCAAGACAGAACCTCCGCGCTCATCTCTGGCGTCCTGTGGTTGTTTGCTTTCACGCGTTCCGCCATGATAGGAAAGATGTCATTGGCAATTTTGTACCCCTTGTTCTCGATGTACTTGTCGCTCCAGAGACCGCGAAGTGCAGGCTCCCGGTCGTCATTGGACAAGGGACGCGAACCGTCGGAAACGGCCCCCCGCCCCGATCGCGCCATCAGACTTTGGTCAGACGGCAGCTGATTTTTTTCGCCTCTTAATCCCGCGGCACCGAAAGCCCTGAGGATGAGTAATGATAAATAATCACCATTAAAGACACGACGAAAACGATGGGCATCAAACAAGAACGACAAGCGTCATTAATAACGCCGGCCGGCGCAACTGGATACATGTAAACCATACAAAAGTGATTTTATGAAACACATACAGTTTGTCATTAATAACGACGGCCGGCGTAACTCGGGCGCAATTAAAAACCATTAAGAAGCAACTCAGGATATGCAGGCAGAAATCCTTCAGGTGTAAAAAAGATGTACAAACACACTTTTGGTAATGGGGCCTGATTGCGCAACTGCAAGATACCATTGGAAACGCCGGCCGGCGCAACTGGATGCATGTACATAAACCATACAAAAGTGATTTGCACAAAACCCCTACAATTTGTCATGAGTAACGACGGCCGGCGTAACTCGGTTGCATTTGAAAACCACAAAGAAGCAACTCAGGTAGTGAAGGCGGAAATCCCAGAGGTGATAAAATGTTTACCAACACAAAATGTTGATAAGCGTGCAAGCTTTTGCAAGTGCGCGCAAGATACCATTGGAAACGCCGGCCGGCGCAACTGGAACACCAAAACAAAAAACTTGATTTGCACGAAACCCATTCAGTTCGTCATGGATAACGACGGCCGGCGCAACTTCATGGCACTCACCACTTTCACCAAATGCCATGTCGCCATTATATTGAGGAAAGCGAAGTATGCCCACTTGAAGCTGTGGTCTGCAGAACATTGACACAAAATATGCATGGTATTTCAAGCAATGAATGCTATGTGTCAGGCATCAATGTCTTTATTGTATCCAAATGTGGTTAGGACGGAGGTTTACATTGGTTGCTATTTTAAGACAATGGCGTATAACCAAACATTGCACACACTCAAGAGTGTACTTATGCTGAACTGGAAAGGAACATTAAACCCCAATAAGGTAGATATTTTTCTTTTACATTTTAATTTTTTATATACTACTTTATATAATATTATATTATATTATATTATGCTATATTATGTTATATGAAATAACATTAAAATTAACATAAAATTAAAATTATATATTAATTATAGTATATTATATAATTTATATTATATATTATATTCACGATGCTCTGTGTATTAATGACATATCAGACACACCTACATCACATCGCCTTGATGTTTCCGTTGTATGGGTCCGGTCGGGCGTTGGTAGCTGGTCGACAACAATTCTACATTTCCTAAAAAAAAATGCGACCGTGCCTACATTCGAAGGCGCGCTGTGGCTGACCTGAACTATCGGTGAACACCTCGGCGTCACTTGACCGGCCTAGGTTGACATTTCGGCAGAGTAACGCTGCTTAAAGGATCATTGCGTAGTTCGCGCGATTTGGCTCTTTATATATGTTTTTGGAGACGACGAGCAAGCATCCGATTGGTCAGCCAATTCCTGTCCAGTCCTCGGACAGTGTCCAATCCGGTGCTTGGGATCCAGAAAACGTGCTCGAGCCTGGCCACTCTGTCGCGGGCGCCGCGCTAGTGGCGTCGCGCCCAAACCTGACCAGGCCATAGGAAAGGGCGGGGGCGAATGCAAGAATTATTGTTATATCCTGACCTGTCCTGGGGAAGGTCCGGGGCGAATGCAAGAATTAATATACCTGCGTATGCAACCAACACGGCCGATCCACATACATAATCCGACTGAGCTGGACGGTACGGACCAAATTTCGGTGCAAATTGAGGCCCAAAAGCTATGTCGGCATGGTGCGCGCACCCCTTGCGGTAGGGGCCATGGCGACTGCCTTTAGACGAAACGTGACAAATCTGGCACGCGGAAAGCAGAAATGCTCGATTGTTGGAGAAAATTAGTTACTGATTCTAATTTATGGCGGGATGGTTGCGATCTATAATGTCGCGGGCTTTTTTTCTTTGCCATCGGCAGGGGGGGTCCGGCCTGAATTTCTGTCGGGATGAATAAAGTATATTGGATGCCTGCCGGGTTGATTGTCGATTGTTGCCAGTTTTGATGGTCGTAAGGAAAGCTAGTTTAATGATGTTTCTAAAGCCGTAAAAATTCCCGCTGCTATCTTTACCTTTCCCGTCATTTTGCGGTAAGATAACATTAGCCCTGCGCGATGCGTACTGCCCAACCACTCCATGAAAGGGTGGACTTTCTTGTGCGCCTGGGCACGAATAAATGCCCGTTATGGTACGTTCTTGTGTTAAACGTCTTAAGCTTGCGTTTTCCTGCTTTCTTACCTCGTTGAGCGTAAGCTTTTTGCCTTCTTTCCGGCCAGATGCAGCCAGAAAGTTGCGGGTCCTGGCGCTGCATCGCTGGATTCCTGGGTGTCTTTTAGCTAGTTAATCGTCTGTGACGTGGCTGGCTTTCTGCAGCGCGTGGCCCGCAACCTGTCGGGAAGGTGTAATGCTTTTATTTCCATGCTTCTCTGAAATTTCTTTTGCTTTATAGACAGTTGTGTTCGAGGAAATTCACGCGGTCTTCCTAAGCAGCGGCATCATTTTCCCCAGACACTGACGAGCTGGCACCTGTCTCCTAAAGAGAGCGGCTCGTGCTTGTTAGAAAGGAGGCAGTGTGCATTTTGCGGGACACAATGCTTTGGTGGCACATGCGTCAGGTAGGCTGTTCCAATGGTCTCTTCACCTTTCCCACTGAGTAAATGTTAGCATTTGTCATGCTAACCAGAGCAGCTAGCCACAGGTTGGCTGGATAAAAAGTCAGCTTATTTTCTCTTTATATACTGCGTGTGTGGTCCTCCACGTGTCCGGCTTGTTGGGCATTTTGGAAGAGGGTTTATAATGTGTTGTTGGGTGGAACAACTTGGTTGTTGGCACAAAATCACACATTATTAGCCTGAGATAGGCATGACATATGCTGCTCAGGCGTGTCGTCCTACCAGCCTTGTTGTTAAGGGTAGACTCACAAGGCTGGCTGTGCCGATGGAGGGGTGGGGCGTGCTAGCCCCCCCCACACCCACGCATGCATGCTAGCCCACCCCCACACCCACGCATGCATGCTAGCCCCCCCACACCCACGCATGCATGCTAGCCCCCCCCACACCCACGCATGCATGCTAGCCCACACTCACACCCACGCATGCATGCTAGCCCACCCCCACACCCACGCATGCATGCTAGCCCCCCCCACACCCACGCATTCATGCCAGCCCCCCCCACACCCACGCATGCATGACAGCCCCCCCACACACCCACGCATGCATGCTAGCCCCCCACACACACCCACGCATGCATGCCAGCCCCCATACACACCCACGCATGCATGCCAGCCCCCCCCACACTTACGCATGCATGCTAGCCCCCCACACACACCCACGCATGCATGCCAGCCCCCCCACACACCCACGCATGCAGGCTAGCCCCCCCCACACCCACGCATGCATGCCAGCCCACCCCCACACCCACGCGTGCATGCCAGCCCACCCCTAGCTTGAGCGTGCTTGTAAAGTTTTTGCATGGTTTATTAAAATGAGTGGAATATGTATTTATTGCATTAAATGTTAATTTTATCATGAATGAAAATGGTCAACATTGCCGAAGTGCCCCTAAATTGCTCAATATTGTGTGCTCAAGAATTCAATGAGGATTGTCATCATGGAAACCCGCACAAATTCACGATTCCGGGCATGCATGTGAAAGTATCAAGAACAATTTTCAATTAAGAATGGTATCTCATTGTTCCATGAATCAATATGACTCCATGTACGTAGACAAGCCATGATGACCCCATGGGAGCCTGAATCCTCATCATTAAATACATAAATGCCACCCATGTACGTAGACGGGCCATGATGACACCAATGGAGCCTGAATCCTCATCATTAATTACATAAATGCCAACCATGTACATACACGGGCAATGATGACACCATGGGAGCCTGAATCCTCATCATTAATTACATAAATGCCAACCATGTACGTAGGCCAGCCATGATGACACTGTGGGAGCCTGAATCCTCATCATTAATTTCATACATGCCAACAACACGTAGACGGGCCATAATGACACCACGGGAGCCTGAATCCTGATCATTTTTTTTTCTTTGACATCCATGTACGTAGGCCAGCCATGATGACACCATGGGAGCCTGAATCCTCATCATTTTTTTTCTGAGACATCCATGTACGTAGGCCAGCCATGATGACACCATGGGAGCCTGAATCCTCATCATTAAATACATACATGCCATCCATGTACGTAGACAGGCCATGATGACACCATGGGAGCCTGAATCCTCATCATTTACTATTCCTTGACATCCATGTACGTAGACGGGCCATGATGACACCATGGGAGCCTGAATCCTCATCATTTTTTTTTCTTTGACATCCATGTACATACGTAGGCCAGCCATGATGACACCAATGGAGCCTGAATCCTCATCATTAATTACATACATAAATGCCATGATCATCAATGACCCCATGGGAGCCTGAATCCTCATCATTAAATACATAAATGCCACGGTCCATGTACGTAGACGGGCCATGATGACACCAATGGAGCCTGAATCCTCATCATTAATTACATAAATGCCAACCATGTACATACACGGGCAATGATGACACCATGGGAGCCTGAATCCTCATCATTAATTACATAAATGCCAACCATGTACGTAGGCCAGCCATGATGACACATGGGAGCCTGAATCCTCATCATTAATTTCATACATGCCAACAACACGTAGACGGGCCATAATGACACCACGGGAGCCTGAATCCTCATCATTTTTTTTCTTTGACATCCATGTACGTAGGCCAGCCATGATGACACCATGGGAGCCTGAATCCTCATCATTTTTTTTCTGAGACATCCATGTACGTAGGCCAGCCATGATGACACCATGGGAGCCTGAATCCTCATCATTAAATACATACATGCCATCCATGTACGTAGACAGGCCATGATGACACCATGGGAGCCTGAATCCTCATCATTTACTATTCCTTGACATCCATGTACGTAGACGGGCCATGATGACACCATGGGAGCCTGAATCCTCATCATTTTTTTTCTTTGACATCCATGTACATACGTAGGCCAGCCATGATGACACCATGGAGCCTGAATCCTCATCATTAATTACATACATGCCATCCATGTACGTAGACAGGCCATGATGACACCATGGGAGCCTGAATCCTCATCATTTACTATTCCTTGACATCCATGTACGTAGACGGGCCATGATGACACCATGGGAGCCTGAATCCTCATCATTTTTTTTCTTTGACATCCATGTACATACGTAGGCCAGCCATGATGACACCAATGGAGCCTGAATCCTCATCATTAATTACATACATAAATGCCAACCATGTACATACACGGGCAATGATGACACCAATGGAGCCTGAATCCTCATCATTAATTACATAAATGCCAACCATGTACATACACGGGCAATGATGACACCATGGGAGCCTGAATCCTCATCATTTTTTTTTTCTTTGACATCCATGTACATACGTAGGCCAGCCATGATGACACCAATGGAGCCTGAATCCTCATCATTAATTACATACATGCCATCCATGTACGTAGACAAGCCATGATGACACCATGGGAGCCTGAATCCTCATCATTAATTACATACATGCCATCCATGTACGTAGACAGGCCATGATGACACCATGGGAGCCTGAATCCTCATCATTTACTATTCCTTGACATCCATGTACGTAGGCCAGCCATGGAGACACCATGGGAGCCTGAATCCTCCTCATTAATTACATAAATGCCAACCATGTACGTAGACAAGCCATGATGACCCCATGGGAGCCTGAATCCTCATCATTAATTACATAAATGCCATCCATGTACGTAGACGGGCCATGATGACACCATGGGAGCCTGAATCCTCATCATTTACTATTCCTTGACATCCATGTACGTAGGCCAGCCATGGAGACACCATGGGAGCCTGAATCCTCCTCATTAATTACATAAATGCCAACCATGTACGTAGACAAGCCATGATGACCCCATGGGAGCCTGAATCCTCATCATTAATTACATAAATGCCATCCATGTAAGTAGACGGGCCATGATGACACCATGGGAGCCTGAATCCTCCTCATTAATTACATAAATGCCAACCATGTACGTAGACAAGCCATGATGACACCATGGGAGCCTGAATCCTCATCATTTACTATTCCTTGACATCCATGTACGTAGGCCAGCCATGATGACACCATGGGAGCCTGAATCCTCATCATTAATTACATAAATGCCAACATGTACGTAGACAGCCATGATGACACCATGGGAGCCTGAATCCTCATCATTTACTATTCATTGACATCCATGTACGTAGACGCCATGATGACACCATGGGAGCCTGAATCCTCATCATTTATATTTTGACATCCATGTACGTAGGCCAGCCATGATGACACCATGGAGCCTGAATCCTCTCATTTTCTTAATTCTTACATAAATGCCAACCATGTAGTAGACAGCCATGATGACACCATGGGAGCCTGAATCCTCATCATTAATACATAAATGCCATCCATGTACGTAGGCCAGCCATGATGACACCATGGGAGCCTGAATCCTCTCATTAATTACATAAATGCCAACCATGTACGTAGACAGCCATGATGACACCATGGGAGCCTGAATCCTCATCATTTACTATTCCTTGACATCCATGTACGTAGGCAGCCATGATGACACCATGGGAGCCTGAATCCTCCTCATTAATTACATAAATGCCAACCATGTACGTAGACAAGCCATGATGACACCATGGGAGCCTGAATCCTCATCATTTACTATTCCTTGACATCCATGTACGTAGACGGCCATGATGACACCATGGGAGCCTGAATCCTCTCATTAATTACATAAATGCCAACCATGTACGTAGACGGGCCATGATGACACCATGGGAGCCTGAATCCTCATCATTTTTAATGAAACATCCATGTACGTAGACAGCCATGATGACACCATGGGAGCCTGAATCCTCATCATTTTTTCTTGACATCCATGTACGTAGACGGGCCATGATGACACCATGGGAGCCTGAATCCTCATCATTAATTACATACATGCCATCCATGTACGTACACGGGCCATGATGACACCATGGGAGCCTGAATCCTCATCATTTACATTCCTTGACATCCATGTACGTAGGCAGCCATGAGACACCATGGGAGCCTGAATCCTCCTCATTAATTACATAAATGCCAACCATGTACGTAGACAAGCCATGATGACACCATGGGAGCCTGAATCCTCATCATTTACTATTCCTTGACATCCATGTACGTAGACGGCCATGATGACACCATGGGAGCCTGAATCCTCATCATTAATTACATATATGCCAACCATGTACGTAGACGGGCCATGATGACACCATGGGAGCCTGAATCCTCCTCATTAATTACATACATGCCATCCATGTACGTAGACAGGCCATGATGACACCATGGGAGCCTGAATCCTCATCATTTACTATTCCTTGACATCCATGTACGTAGGCCAGCCATGAGACACCATGGGAGCCTGAATCCTCCTCATTAATTACATAAATGCCAACCATGTACGTAGACAAGCCATGATGACCCCATGGGAGCCTGAATCCTCATCATTTACTATTCCTTGACATCCATGTACGTAGGCCAGCCATGATGACACCATGGGAGCCTGAATCCTCCTCGTTAATTACATAAATGCCAACCATGTACGTAGACAGCCATGATGACACCATGGGAGCCTGAATCCTCCTCATTAATTACATAAATGCCAACCATGTACGTAGACAAGCCATGATGACACCATGGGAGCCTGAATCCTCATCATTTCTTTTCTTGACATCCATGTACGTAGGCCAGCCATGATGACACCATGGGAGCCTGAATCCTCCTCATTAATTACATAATGCCATCCATGTACGTACACGGGCCATGATGACACCATGGGAGCCTGAATCCTCATCATTTACTATTCCTTGACATCCATGTACGTAGGCCAGCCATGGAGACACCATGGGAGCCTGAATCCTCATCATTAATTACATAAATGCCAACCATGTACGTAGACAAGCCATGATGACACCATGGGAGCCTGAATCCTCCTCATTAATTACATAAATGCCAACCATGTACGTAGACAAGCCATGATGACACCATGGGAGCCTGAATCCTCATCATTAATTACATACATGCCATCCATGTACGTAGACAGGCCATGATGACACCATGGGAGCCTGAATCCTCATCATTTACTATTCCTTGACATCCATGTACGTAGGCCAGCCATGGAGACACCATGGGAGCCTGAATCCTCCTCATTAATTACATAAATGCCAACCATGTACGTAGACAGCCATGATGACCCATGGGAGCCTGAATCCTCATCATTAATTACATAAATGCCATCCATGTACGTAGACGGGCCATGATGACACCATGGGAGCCTGAATCCTCATCATTAATTACATAAATGCCATTCATGTACGTAGGCCAGCCATGAGACACCATGGGAGCCTGAATCCTCATCATTAATTACATACATGCCAACATGTAGTAGACAAGCCATGATGACACCATGGGAGCCTGAATCCTCATCATTTATTTTATGAGACATCCATGTACGTAGGCCAGCCATGATGACACCATGGGAGCCTGAATCCTCATCATTTCTTTTTCTTTGACATCCATGTACGTAGGCCAGCCATGATGACACCATGGGAGCCTGAATCCTCATCATTAATTACATACATGCCATCCATGTACGTACACGGGCCATGATGACACCATGGGAGCCTGAATCCTCATCATTTACTATTCCTTGACATCCATGTACGTAGGCCAGCCATGGAGACACCATGGGAGCCTGAATCCTCATCATTAATTACATAAATGCCAACCATGTACGTAGACAAGCCATGATGACACCATGGGAGCCTGAATCCTCCTCATTAATTACATAAATGCCAACCATGTACGTAGACAAGCCATGATGACACCATGGGAGCCTGAATCCTCATCATTAATTACATACATGCCATCCATGTACGTAGACAGCCATGATGACACCATGGGAGCCTGAATCCTCATCATTTACTATTCCTTGACATCCATGTACGTAGGCCAGCCATGGAGACACCATGGGAGCCTGAATCCTCCTCATTAATTACATAAATGCCAACCATGTACGTAGACAAGCCATGATGACCCATGGGAGCCTGAATCCTCATCATTAATTACATAAATGCCATCCATGTACGTAGACGGGCCATGATGACACCATGGGAGCCTGAATCCTCATCATTTACTATTCCTTGACATCCATGTACGTAGGCCAGCCATGGAGACACCATGGGAGCCTGAATCCTCCTCATTAATTACATAAATGCCAACCATGTACGTAGACAAGCCATGATGACCCATGGGAGCCTGAATCCTCATCATTAATTACATAAATGCCATCCATGTAAGTAGACGGGCCATGATGACACCATGGGAGCCTGAATCCTCCTCATTAATTACATAAATGCCAACCATGTACGTAGACAAGCCATGATGACACCATGGGAGCCTGAATCCTCATCATTTACTATTCCTTGACATCCATGTACGTAGGCCAGCCATGATGACACCAATGGAGCCTGAATCCTCCTCGTTAATTACATAAATGCCAACCATGTACGTAGACAAGCCATGATGACCCCATGGGAGCCTGAATCCTCATCATTTACTATTCCTTGACATCCATGTACGTAGACGGGCCATGATGACACCATGGGAGCCTGAATCCTCATCATTTACTATTCCTTGACATCCATGTACGTAGGCCAGCCATGATGACACCAATGGAGCCTGAATCCTCTTCATTTTCTTAATGAGTGGATTCAGGTTACATAAATGCCAACCATGTAGGTAGACAAGCCATGATGACACCATGGGAGCCTGAATCCTCATCATTAAATACATAAATGCCATCCATGTACGTAGGCCAGCCATGGAGACACCATGGGAGCCTGAATCCTCCTCATTAATTACATAAATGCCAACCATGTACGTAGACAAGCCATGATGACACCATGGGAGCCTGAATCCTCATCATTTACTATTCCTTGACATCCATGTACGTAGGCCAGCCATGATGACACCAATGGAGCCTGAATCCTCCTCGTTAATTACATAAATGCCAACCATGTACGTAGACAAGCCATGATGACCCCATGGGAGCCTGAATCCTCATCATTTACTATTCCTTGACATCCATGTACGTAGACGGGCCATGATGACACCATGGGAGCCTGAATCCTCTTCGTTAATTACATAAATGCCAACCATGTACGTAGACGGGCCATGATGACACCATGGGAGCCTGAATCCTCATCATTTTTTTTGAAACATCCATGTACGTAGGCCAGCCATGATGACACCATGGGAGCCTGAATCCTCATCATTTTTTTCTTTGACATCCATGTACGTAGACGGGCCATGATGACACCATGGGAGCCTGAATCCTCATCATTAATTACATACATGCCATCCATGTACGTACACGGGCCATGATGACACCATGGGAGCCTGAATCCTCATCATTTACTATTCCTTGACATCCATGTACGTAGGCCAGCCATGGAGACACCATGGGAGCCTGAATCCTCCTCATTAATTACATAAATGCCAACCATGTACGTAGACAAGCCATGATGACACCATGGGAGCCTGAATCCTCATCATTTACTATTCCTTGACATCCATGTACGTAGACGGGCCATGATGACACCATGGAGCCTGAATCCTCATCATTAATTACATAATGCCAACCATGTACGTAGACGCATGATGACACCATGGGAGCCTAATCCTCCTCATTAATTACATACATGCCATCCATGTACGTAGACAGGCCATGATGACACCATGGGAGCCTGAATCCTCATCATTACTATTCCTTGACATCCATGTACGTAGGCCAGCCATGGAGACACCATGGGAGCCTGAATCCTCCTCATTAATTACATAAATGCCAACCATGTACGTAGACAAGCCATGATGACCCATGGGAGCCTGAATCCTCATCATTTACTATTCCTTGACATCCATGTACGTAGGCCAGCCATGATGACACCATGGAGCCTGAATCCTCCTCATTAATTACATAAATGCCAACCATGTACGTAGACAAGCCATGATGACACCATGGGAGCCTGAATCCTCCTCATTAATTACATAAATGCCAACCATGTACGTAGACAGCCATGATGACACCATGGGAGCCTGAATCCTCATCATTCTTTTCTTGACATCCATGTACGTAGGCCAGCCATGATGACACCATGGGAGCCTGAATCCTCCTCATTAATTACATACATGCCATCCATGTACGTACACGGGCCATGATGACACCATGGGAGCCTGAATCCTCATCAATTACTATTCCTTGACATCCATGTACGTAGGCCAGCCATGGAGACACCATGGGAGCCTGAATCCTCATCATTAATTACATAAATGCCAACCATGTACGTAGACAAGCCATGATGACACCATGGGAGCCTGAATCCTCCTCATTAATTACATAAATGCCAACCATGTACGTAGACAGCCATGATGACACCATGGGAGCCTGAATCCTCATCATTATTACATACATGCCATCCATGTACGTAGACAGCCATGATGACACCATGGGAGCCTGAATCCTCATCATTTACTATTCCTTGACATCCATGTACGTAGGCCAGCCATGGAGACACCATGGGAGCCTGAATCCTCCTCATTAATTACATAAATGCCAACCATGTACGTAGACAAGCCATGATGACCCATGGGAGCCTGAATCCTCATCATTAATTACATAAATGCCATCCATGTACGTAGACGGGCCATGATGACACCATGGGAGCCTGAATCCTCATCATTAATTACATAAATGCCATTCATGTACGTAGGCCAGCCATGAGACACCATGGGAGCCTGAATCCTCATCATTAATTACATACATGCCAACATGTAGGTAGACAAGCCATGATGACACCATGGGAGCCTGAATCCTCATCATTTATTTTTGAGACATCCATGTACGTAGGCCAGCCATGATGACACAATGGGAGCCTGAATCCTCATCATTTCTTTTCTTTGACATCCATGTACGTAGGCCAGCCATGATGACATGGGAGCCTGAATCCTCCTCATTAATTACATACATGCCATCCATGTACGTACACGGGCCATGATGACACCATGGGAGCCTGAATCCTCATCATTTACTATTCCTTGACATCCATGTACGTAGGCCAGCCATGGAGACACCATGGGAGCCTGAATCCTCATCATTAATTACATAAATGCAACCATGTACGTAGACAAGCCATGATGACCCCATGGGAGCCTGAATCCTCCTCATTAATTACATAAATGCCAACCATGTACGTAGACAAGCCATGATGACACCATGGGAGCCTGAATCCTCATCATTTAATTACATACATGCCATCCATGTACGTAGACAGGCCATGATGACACCATGGGAGCCTGAATCCTCATCATTTACTATTCCTTGACATCCATGTACGTAGGCCAGCCATGGAGACACCATGGGAGCCTGAATCCTCCTCATTAATTACATAAATGCCAACCATGTACGTAGACAAGCCATGATGACCCATGGGAGCCTGAATCCTCATCATTAATTACATAAATGCCATCCATGTACGTAGACGGGCCATGATGACACCATGGGAGCCTGAATCCTCATCATTTACTATTCCTTGACATCCATGTACGTAGGCCAGCCATGGAGACACCATGGGAGCCTGAATCCTCCTCATTAATTACATAAATGCCAACCATGTACGTAGACAAGCCATGATGACCCCATGGGAGCCTGAATCCTCATCATTAATTACATAATGCCATCCATGTAGTAGACGGGCCATGATGACACCATGGGAGCCTGAATCCTCCTCATTAATTACATAATGCCAACCATGTACGTAGACAAGCCATGATGACACCATGGGAGCCTGAATCCTCATCATTTACTATTCCTTGACATCCATGTAGGTAGGCCAGCCATGATGACACCATGGAGCCTGAATCCTCCTCGTTAATTACATAAATGCCAGTACGTAGAC
>RPFO01000130.1:1168699-1193871 GCA_009746045.1 Mesostigma viride | reverse complement strand
ATGTCGTGAAATACAATACGCATTTTTTTGCAATATTCGCCAGACATGTCATTTCCGACAACTAAGCGGATTTTTACTTTCCGTTGAAATGTTCGCAGGGCCGGCAAGAGGATGTTGGTGCAAGAGAAGCCCGCTCAATGGCGGGAAGCACCCAGGTACATGAGTGCGTCAGATTCCTCTCCGGTTTACTTGTATTGAAAAGGTTTGCGTGCGTATATCCTTGTTTATTTTTGTAGTAATTTTTTTCTTGTGAATGGACAATCGCGTTTGCTATTTTTACAGGGAAGTCCGTTCGAGCAGCAAGAGGGCGGTGACAGGAGGGGAAGTGGATCTTACGGTGGTTCCACTGCAGAGGGGGGAAGGGTAAGTTACCGTTGACTTAGTAATCGAAAGTTTAGGTTCGTCCTCAATGGACAGAGTTACGACGGCCGGCGTTTCTTACACTTTTCTTACATTAAAAATCTTCCGTTGATAATGTTCTTGCAGGAAGCCGGTCGTCAGGGTGGGGCAAATCTCCAGGGAGAGGGGGCTATCGCTGTCGGTGAGCCTGTGTCAGAGGGCGCGGGTGGAAGCGACGGCGATACTGCGAAAATGACACGCTTTAAGGAGCAAGCGGATGCTTATCAACTGAAGAAGTTGGCAAAGTGGGTTGTGGCCGAGGTGAGAACGGAAAAGCCCCACCTGAGGTACGGAACCAGATGATGATTCTCCATCAAGTCGCTGAGTTGATCGTGAAGAATGCGTGCCGGCCCGATGGCGCCACACAGCCTGAGGAAATCCCGAGCGCCAAGGCCTTGATAAAGTGGATGCAGGAGAACCTGTTCGAGGGCAAAGGGAAGGAGAGGAAGTGTAAACTGTTGACGGTGACGGAGAAGGACGCCAAGACTCTGATCAAGATGTTGAAGGAACACGATGCCCGCCGGACAAGTCTCCGAAGATCGCGAAGGGGTCGAAGAAAGCGGCTGAAGCAGCAGCGGTTGAGGGGAATGAGGTAAGTCTACCTCTGTTGTGAGGGGGGCTTTGTTCTTGAGGTCCACGTTTCATGTAGGTTGCGACGGCCGGCGTTTCTTAAGTGTGACACTTACTTCCTTTTGACTAACACTTACTTCCTTTCCTGATTTCGCATCGTTGAGGGAAATGAGCCAAGTGTACCTCTGTTGTGAGGGGGGCTCTGATCTTGAGGTTTAGGTTTCATCTAGGTTGCGACGGCCGGCGTTTCTCAAGTGTGACATTTACTTTATTCCTTTCGGTTATGCTTTCCTGATTTTTTCATATCATTGTTAAGGGAACGAGGTAAGTATACCTCTGTTGTGAGGGGGGCTTTGATGTTGAGGTTCAGGTTTCATGTAGGTTGCGACGGCCGGCGTTTCTCAATCGACATTTACTTTATTCCTTTTGGTTATGCTTTCCTGATTTTTTCGCATCACTGCAGTACGTGCAGGCCGAGAGGGCGACCCACGCGGCCATCCTGTACTCAATCAGCCTCGACCAGCACGCGCGCCGCGAGAACATGAAAATAGATAGTACGTGGACTGCTGCCGTCGACGAACACCAGAAGGGACTCTCCGAAGCACTTGCGACCTACAAGGGGAAGGCGCTGAAGGGAAAGGGGAAAGGAAAGGAGGTGGAGGTTGCGGATGCTCCCGTGTCTCTGCTTGAGAAATGGGAGAAGTCCCCGGTGTCGCAGGATGATGATGACATCCTGGATGTGAACGATGAGATCGCGAAGGGCAAACGGTTACGGAAGCAGCTTGCCGTTCAGCCTCGGGACCTCGATGAGATGTCCAAAGCCTTGGTGCATCGAAATCGGGTGTGGACAAGGAACCTGTTCGTGGGGCCTCAGAAGCTCCTCGCACGAGACTTGCATCTGTCTAGAGCCGAGCAGAACGCCACCATTTTTGCAAACTCGGAGTCCGACTACGGCCACGACAAGCTGGTGATTCCTGTGTGGCGGTACTCGTTCCAGTTTTTGGCTGACCGGTGCCCCAACACTTTTCATGACTGGATGAAAAAGGAAGGCACCCAGCGTCAGCTCGCGCAACTCTTCGGGGAGATGGGGGGGGCACGGACAATGAAGGCTGGCTACGCTCGCGCAATGACTGACGAAGAAATTGATATCTACCTGCGAACGAGCTCGGCCAAGGGATGGCCGAAGCTGCTTCCACCGCGGTTCTGACAGGACGGGCCGATTTGCTGGACGATCTTAAGCCCGTGGACGTGAGAAAGGCCGCGCTTTTGGACAGTTTGTGCAAGTCCGCCTGGGAGATGGCTCCATTCGAGAAGAAGCCACCGTTGCCGCCAGCCATTTGCGGCTTTCTCGTGCTGGACGGGAACCACTTTACCACACTCATCAAATCGGTGAAATTCGAACTGGTCACCGACAATATGACGGTGGACCAAAGATCTGTGTGGTACCAGGCAATGCTGAATGGTTTCATGAAGGCGGAAAAGCTCAGGGTCGTTGCGCGGGGAGGGAAGGAGCAGGAGGTCACGAAGACCGTGGCCGCGGCGAAGCTGGAGGAGTGGGCAACTGATTGGACGAATTTCGGGGGGGTGGACGTGCAGATGCTCAAGGGTGAGACCATCCTGCCGACCTGGTGGCAGATCCGTGAACAGAAGGTAAGCCAGGTTGCGACCGCCGGCGTTTCTATAAGTGGTTTTCTTGTGTTAATTTCAGTATGCCATTAGTTCGGTCAAGATGCGACCGCCGGCGTTTCTATAAGGGGTTTTCATGTTCCACCTTAGCATGCCATATTTTGGTCAAGATGCGACCGCCGGCGTTTCTGTCAGTCGTATTCTTGTTCTCAGTTGAGTTGTGCTTATTTGGGAGGACTGTCGATGTGTCTCTGCGCGTTGTTGCCCTACGGGATGCAGGTTACCGAACAAGTCGGCAAGATGATCGAAGTTGTCAGGCAGCTCGGGAACGCCATGAACGCCGAGGACACAGCCCAAGCCAAGGCAACGTGGGGCTCAGCGCTGGGGGATGTGCACCGGGCCTACCAGGCATATGGACCCGTCAAGAGAGGGAAGGGCGTGTCTCTCCCAACTCCTCTGTACGGCAAGATCTGGGCGATTGTGAAGCCCTTTTGGCAGAAAGGAGAGCAAGCCAAGGCCGAAGGGGACGGCGCAGGCGACAAGGCAGGAGGGGCTGAAGAGACGGACAAGTGGGGGCCGGACCAGAAGAACTTCATGCAGCGCTGGCTGTTCTGGTGTGAGGACCCTTTGAAGCCCGCTGTCGACGGCAAGCCGGCGATCGCACAGGATATCGCGGCTCGGCAAGACTTCCTTGACACGCGCCCTAAAGACAAGGCGCACGAACTGTCCATTTTCACCGCGCATCGGGAACTTGCGAGTTTCCAGTACTTCGACAGCCTGATCCAAGCGCCGATCATGTCCTGTGAGGCCCCTCCCAGCAACCTGATAAAAATAATGGAAGTCGCCAAGAATTTGATAGAGGCGGCAAAGCAATTCGCCCACATCAAGTTCCTGGAGAACCCCGAGCTGATGGCCGCTTGCAAACAACTAAACGGGACTTTCGACCCCGTATTGGTGAGGGAGCACGTGTTTGGCGTGAAGCTGAAGGGCACCTTCGCCACGGACCTCGACAAGTTCATCGCCGACTGCCGCCTGACCAGAGACTTTTGGCGGGTGGTCGTCACGGCCATGAGGGCGATCATTCTCACGCTGAGGGACCTTCCGCCGGCTAAAAGGAAAGTGGTCGACCAGAAGGACTGGAAGTTCCCGAGAGGGCTGCTCGCTTCCCACCCCCGTCATTTGTATGACGATTTGGGGGTGAAGACCAAACATCTGCTGGGTGTGCCACAGGAGGCGGCGGCGGAGGTCGAGAAGGAGGTCGAGGAGGCGGCGGAGGAGGGGACTACCAAGGCCAAGAAGGGGTGGAAGGAAAGGTTGGAAGCCTACAGCGATTGGAAGGGGGTGAGGATGGGATCCGACTGGATCGCATACAGGACAATGACATGGAAGGAAAACGAAAAAAGAAAGGATCTGGTGGTGACGAAGGTGGTGGACGAGTTGTGCGCGGGGAATTACAAAATTCCTCGGTCGCTGGAGGACCAGGCGTTTGCTGTGCTGGACCTGGCAGCTGACAGCAACGAGAAGTGGAGGAACCTGCGCAAGTGGGACGCAGACTGCATTCCGGAGGAGAGCAACATTCCCAAACCCTCCTCGCATTTGAGCCCGGTCGTGTGGGATGTGGTTGACAAGATGACCAACGCCCTTTTTAGGGGACCCTGCAGAGTTCTGCTGGTGTTCGGGGAGCCCGCCCATATCCGCCGGTGGAAGCGCCTGGTCCGCCTTATCAAATATTGGCTTGTTGAAGATGGGTGGGAAGGCCTCAAATACTTTTCCGACGACGATTCTTCGTCTGATGAGGATGATGATTCGGAGAAGGGGGAAGAGGGGGAGGCGGATGAGGATGAGAAGGAGGAGGATGAGGAGAGGAGGATGAGGAGGAGGAGGAGGACGAGGAGGACGAGGAGGACGAGGAGGACGAGGAGGACGAGGAGGACGAGGAGGACGAGGAGGAGGATATTGCTGAGGGGCACCCGCCCGGGATGGGTGAGGGGCAGGCGGAGGGGGAGAAAGGGGATGGGGATGGGGAGAGGGAGGAGGGGGGAGGGGGGAGAGGGACGGGGGAGGAGATGGAAGGGGAGGGAAAAAGCGCAGTCGGGGTGATGGAGGCTTGCGTGATGAGACAATGGGGGGGATGAAGACAACAGGGGGGGAGGTAAGCGCCAGCGTGCTGGTGAAGGAGACTCGAGGCCTGTCGTTGGAAACGCCGGCGGGCGTATCTGTGACGAGGAGGGGGATCGCCAGCGGGAGGGAGGCTCGCGGCCTGTTACTGGAAACGCCGGCGGGCGTATCTGTGATGAGGAGGGGGATCGCCAGCAGGAAGGAGGCTCGCGGCCTGTTACTGGAAACGCCGGCGGGCGTATCTGTGATGAGGAGGGGGATCGCCAGCAGGAAGGAGGCTCGCAGCGTGTTACTGGAAACGCCGGCGGGCGTATCTGTGATGAGGATGGGGATCGCCAGCAGGAAGCAGGCTCGCGGCCTGTTACTGGTAGCGCCGGCGGGCGTTCCCGATTTACGGGAGGCGGTCGTGTCCGACAGATGGGAATGAGGCCTCGTCAGGATTCATGGGGACCCCCGGTTGAGGGGACCCCCGCCCTCGCCTCGGTTTCTTTGGGTCTGGGTGACGATCCCGTACCGTCGTCAGGAAGGACGGTTGTGATGACTTTGCCCCCCCGCTCGACGGGGATGGAGCAATGCCCGAACACGATACTGCTGAATGAGGATGACGATCCGGAGCCGTCGGCTGACACGGATTTTGTTGCGAGCACCCCACTGCAGAAGAGGGTATTGGAGGCTCGTAACGTGGAGGGTCCGCCGACAGTCTCAGGTGGAGGGCCGGCGTTTGCCGGATTGATGCGCCCGACTGAGGTGGTCGATGTTGAGGCGCCGCCAGGGACATCGACCGCACCGTTGACCGCATTGACGGATATCTTCGATCGACCAAGGATGCCCTTCCACGCTCCAACGGTACATTCGGCCGGTAAATTTCATTTTCAATAAACGAGTTTAATAAGTACCTTAATATATTTCTACATAAGTTTTTTTGCATCAGTCCATGGCTTCATTGATTTCTCACACGACCCTTCCGTATTCATGTTAATTGGCATCTGCTTACGTGCAGGGAAAGGCGAAGAAGAAACTCCAGTTCGGTTTCCCCGTGGATCCGCGTCTGGGACTGTGTCCGGAGAGGCCGGCCGTGTTGTTGGCCAGGCCGCGGTCGGCGAACCAGTTGCACAACCGGGGGCGGGAGGGGACGAGCTCCCACCCAACGCACCAACCCACGCACCAGCCTTACCGTGCGGTCAGCCAGAAAAAACGTACGAAGAGTTGATGGCAGAGGCGGCGGCTGCGCAGGGGCAGAAGGCAAAACGTCGGGGAGGGGGCAGGCGAGGGGCGGGGCAGGAGACGGAGGGTGCCGACGAACCTGCACAGCCGCAGAAGGGTGGTGGTCAGGGCAGAGATGCGACGGCCGAAAACCGAATCAGGGACGTTCGGCCGGACGTCCGGATGCGCTTTATGGATGGCGCGAAACTGAGTCGCGGAGGTTGGAGTTCGAAATGGGTAGACGACGTGTGCATAAACTGGCAGCACAAGTACCCCAAGAAGGAAGATTTTCTGCTCTTTGGCACCCTCCTGGGCAAAGAGAGGGAGAAGGTGGTGATCAGATGGTTTGATGAAGGGCACGACCTCGGTTGGAGTAATGAGTGCGAGCAAAAGTTTCGTTTCCCTCTGAAGTTCGCTAGAGAACATGTTACTCTCCTGAAGGAAGGCGCCAGCTGGGACAACATTCCTTCATATCGACCTGGCAAGCGATGATGGGCGAGGACTTTGCACGAAATCGCGTTTTGCACGTAATTGCCCACCGCAACGTGGAGAAATGCAGATGTACATAGTAGTTGGTTCAGTGACCGTGACTTTGGGCAGTTTAGTAGTTGGGGTGACGTGTCCAATGTATATATGGTGGGGCGCGTCCAAGGGGGTCCACGCTGATTGAGCACTTGCATGTGTTCTTTCAACATATTCGGACATGTATGAAATGAATAAATTGTTTGAACGATTGCAAATTGATTGATTGAAGAATGAGATACCATTAATAATTGAAAAATGTAAAACCTCATTGTGAATTTGTACTTCAAACTTTCACATGCATGCCCCAAATTGTGCATTTGTGCAGGTTTTAATTATGAGAAGTAGCATTTCTCTACAAATATTGAGAAATTTAGGGGCACTTGGGGTTGTTGGCCATGTTCATTCATGATAAAATGGACTTTTTATGCTGTAAAATCATATTCCACTAGTCCAAAACGCTGCTTTCATGACGTCAAAAGTACCAGCAATGGCCCTAGGTTGGAGCAGTAGATGTTGGGGACGCCCAATGACACATCAGCAATCGGATCCGGCGCAAATTCTGTGGGTGCAATAAGACCCGCATGAGCATAGCTTGGCAAGGAGAGTGTGGGCAAGCAATTGCTGTTTTGATTAGCGTCAAAACAGAGGTGATGGCGATGGGCGGGTGTTACCATGCAGTCGCCCGCCGCTTCCTCGGCTGCTGCATGGAAGGCCCGGTCTAAGGTGCAGTTGCGTGACCGCTTCAACTGAACTGCTGGGGCCGGAGCATGTGGCTCCCTGACACGGCTGATGATGTGGACACCCGCATAGGCCTGGGCTGGGCCAGGCCGTCTGCTCGCTTAACACCTACTGGCACTCGAAGGACCCATGCGAGGACCGCAAGCGAGTGCTCTTCAAGGTCTTGGTCCTCACTGTCAGTGCTCACGTACGGGGCCAATGCCTTGACGCTCACGGACCAGCTGACCACGCGGCTGAACGGCACAGTAGCTAGGATACTTCGGCAGGTCCTGAACGCAAGGGCCTAGTTTGTATTTACAAGGGTATGCCTCGCATTTCCGATGAGATTAGGCAGCGCAGAATATCATTTGTAGGACATCTTGCCCGAAACAGTCAGGTAGACACCGCCCTTGGTCTGGCCGGCCCCCAGCGGCTTGGCCAGCCAGGGCGGCATGTCCTGACGTGGCCGGCTGGCCTGGCCCTAGGTAAGGATCGACAAACCCAGTCCCGGAGGGTTGGTAGACCAGCTAGCACTCAACTACACAGATCAGTTGCTGGCCGACCTACCTTATGGTCCCAGCTCAGTTTGAACACCGTAGTTCCTCCGGCCCTAGATCTCTAGCTTGGACCGTGCCATGCAGGATAAGAAGATATGGCAGACCATTGTCCAGGCCAACACGCCAGCCCCTGTGCCCATGGGCAGGCGTACCCCCCTCCCACCCCCAACGAGGAAGGGGTGCTTTACTAAGTAGAGTAGCTCACAACACCTTGAAATGGCCTTTTTTTTACATAAATTCTGGCCCATGGCAAGTTTATGGTTGGATTGACCTAGGATTGGATCCCACGACTCCCCGGGATGTGTCTGGCTAGTGGTGGAGTAGTTGAGTCAAAATGTTAAGTTTACGTGGTATTCCCTGCTTAAGTTAACTCCAGATCCAAGGCCAAAACTGGCCACCTAAACCACTTGCACTTGCATAGCAACAATAATTGATATCAGATTATGCTGTAACTTTGCAAGGGTGACGAATACGAGTTGTTCTGACCTTGTACAAAGTTCTAGGGCATTCGGAGCCCTATTTAGTGACAAATGCTAGCAAAATAGTGCTAGCATTTGTCGTAAATGGCAATTTTTAATTAATATTAAATCCAAATAATGTCAGAATGACACCCAAACCTATTGTCATCATGCCAACACCTGACACAGGGTCCCCACAATTCATGTGCAAAAATTCAGATCATACGGAGCCCAAAATGGTGACATTTGCCTGCATTTGTCACCATTTTGGCTCTTTTTTATCACAATTTTAACAACACTAACCACCAAGACACTCCCCAAGCTAGGGCACATCATGTTAATTCTTTGCAGGCAACTCAAGAATGACTAGTACAAACAGCGTGCAAAACCTTGGGGCATGTGAATGCCTGAGTGGTGACCATAGCTAGCAGAATGTATAATGTAAGGTAGACATTGCCAGTATGCCACATTGCTGTGATGCGCAGTGCACGTCCATATATACCCCATAACACCATACCTTTAAACTACTTGGCACATTGCAAAATGGGAAGGAAAGGTGGACAATACATGCCACGTCACTAGAACACAGCCATTTGGTTGCTACCAACACGCACCGTGCGTGATATATACGTGTAATACATGTCAAGAACATGCCGAGCGAACATCAAGGTGAAGTGACACCCAGCCGCTGGCACATGTCACCTGGCATCCACGTATGCTCACGTGATATGGAATTGGCATATCCCATGTCTCCATCTCTTGTGCTTTGTGGGCACCGAGCCACCCATGCAGTAACCCACCCATGCAGCCACCTGGTCACCCACCCAATGAACTGCTTACACTCTTGCGCGCCCGTGCACCCAGCCACCCACACGTCCACCCACCTAGTGACCAAAGCCAGCCAGCCAGCCGTGCACGTGCTAACCCACCTTATTATATAACCACGCATGCACCTAGGCACCCAACCAGCTTAACCAACCCACTTGGACATTCACCCACCCAGCAAGGCACCTGCGCTTGCGACCCACACACCTATAATAGGTAATAAGGAAGCACTCACCCATCCAATGAGCCAACCACCCAACCACCCAACCACCTAAACACCCAGCCAGCATGCCCCATATGCACCATCCGGCCACCCACCCTTGACCCACCCACCCACCCACCCACTCAACCACTCAGTGCCCCCCCACCCTTATACCCACTGACCCACCCACACATGCACTTTCTCAGCCAGCCACCCCCCACCTCACCCCCAACCTGCACAGCCCTTCACCAGCGATATCAGGTAAGTCGGTCCCAACCATAAACCCACCCACGCATCCATATCTGTGCGCCCACCCGCCCATCTACCCGTCCCTTCGCCCACCGACCCACACCTAGTCATCTACACATCCACCAGCCACCAACCACCAATGGCCCATCCACCAACCCACCCACCCACACGCATCCCTAACCACCCAACCACTAACCCACCATCCTCAAACCCATGCAATTGTTTCACTCACACATCTAACTACCCACCCACTTAGGAGTCTCCAAAGCCTATCATCACGCAGACACCTGGCCATCTGCCTACAACCGATCACCCTAACACTCGTCTACCCATCATGACCAGCCACCCATCCACCCACCCTCTCCACCTGCCTGTGCTCCCAGCTACTCGGCCAGCCATTTACCAAGGCATCCACCTTTCAGCCAGCCACCTGCCATTGAACCCACCCATGTCTAGGAATCCCTTGAAGCATCTACAGCCTAAGCCTCCCACCCAAGACTTCCAGGGCAACTGAACAACCAACCAACCAATCAACCAGCTACACAACTACCTAACCACCTAACCACTCAACAACCCGATCACCAAACCACCTAACCACCCAACACCCAAACCAGCCAGGCATGTGCCCGCCCACTTGCCCTCGCACGCCCGCACCATCAGGTCCCTCCATACACGCCCCGTTCACCTAGCCAGCCACACACCTAGCCAGCCACCTGCCCAACTCACGCATGAAGTCAACGTTAGCCATGCATGGCCTCACGTTGCATCACTTGCATTGCATGGGTAGTTTGCATGAGGCAGCTTCCATCTCGTTGTCAGCAACTGAAAAGGCTCTTTCTTTACTTTAATGAATGAGCAACAACGTTGGAAACGTTATCCTATCCCTCTTTAAAACAGTCTTTAAATCAGAAAGACGAGGGCAAATATCTGGACAAGGTGGCAATAACCACTGCAAAATGCACTTGAGAACGTCTTATTAATCCAGCTCTCTACCCTTTGAGAAGCTGCCTTGCGTTAGCAGCGATCCTGGGCCCTCTAGCTCGCTCACCTCGCTTAATCTGCGCTTCTTTATGGCTGCCGGGAGATGCGAAGCTTGAACCCAGCGTGTCGTGGCGAGGTCCTCTGCCCGGCCCATCACACCTCGAAACCGCATGCCGACTAATTAAAAACGATGCCCCCCTTTGCCTTTTGTATCGGGCGTCAAAAGAACGATAAACTCGCTTGGAAAACACTGTCGCAAAGAGCTTTCTACAGGCATTATAAGCAATTTTCGCAGTTTTTACCGCACTTATTGCACAGCCGGGAGACCATTAGGGACCTTTGCGCGGAATCTCGTGCACGCCATATGTCCTGCTGGCTTATTGCCGCAGGCTGGCAGTATAGGAAGGTCGGGCATAGCCTAAAGAGGTAATTATCTGACGATAAAGATATGCATTGCATGACGCAAGAAACAGACGGATTTCGCACCCCCCAGTTTATTCACGCAAATGCCGGAAAATTAAAAGCGAAACTCAAAAAACGAAAACACTAACCTCTTCGGGAATATTATAACGAACAAGCTGAGCTATCGTGCCGGGTTTTTCGTTTCCTCCCGTATCCAAGACCGCGAGACACGTACCACCGAGAAATCTGGATTTCGCGAAAAAAATTGTGCGCTGCAAAAAAAATACTTGTCCCGCTCAATGCCCTCGTCGCAATCACAGCGCATATCATTCCAAACTTATTCCATGGATTAATCGTGATGTAAGCTTCGTTTTGACACCTCAGGCGGCTGAAATGACGCAGGTTTCAGAACGCTAGCTGATGCTCGACCGCCATGGGTGTTTTCGTCGTTTTCGTCTCACGCGGCGCGGGAAAAATCTAGATCTCGGACGAAATCCGGACAATAATTTATGTCAAAATTTGGCGGGTTCGCGGTGTTGTGTAGGAATTTTGTAGCTTAGAGTAGATCAATTCAATTTATCGATATAGCTAAGATTTTTGTGGCTTCGTTCCCCCCAACCCATCAGCCATGGAATACGTGCTACATGATCTCCCAACGGAGTCATGTTACAATATAACTAATCAATTATTTTTGTTCACTTACTCAAGCTGCTGCCGTCGGCCCGCTCTATCAAGGAGACAACCAGCGCAGGCCAGAAATCGGGAGAATCCGGATCGACCATGGTAGCTCGAGCCTGCTGACTGCCGTTATCTTGTCCGCGTTTTCGAGTCGTTCAGGATGATGAATATGAATGGAGATGGAATTATGCGTAGCCTTGTGCATTGAAATTATGGCTGGCTTACGTGTAGAGCGACTAGATGACCTAGACGGTGGGGCCGAAAATGTTCAGCTCGCTTGATCAAAGCGTATGTTTCGAGCCTAATGACTGGCCGGGAGTGTCTAGTGGTGAGCACCGATTGCTGCGATCGCTCTCCCACCATTTACGAGGAAATACCGGCCCGCAAATGGAAAACCACTGAAAAGGTCTAGCTAGTCAGTCATTACGTTAGCCATGCCATGTTTCCAAACGTCCAAGAACTGCACACGGTGCAAAGGCAAAAATCCGGAGGACAGAACTTTCAAATGTGCGGCGGGAACCAATAGCCCGCGTATGCCAGAAAATATCGTGTTCACTGCAGCGACGCGACGGTGTGGACAACGAAGCCAGTGCCAAGCTCGGAACAGCCGCAAAGGAGATCTGGCATCATAGGGTTCAGATGTGCGGAGATACTACGCGATCCAGCCGGTCCACGACCTGTTTGTAGAGCTTGTGGCATGCAAGGGGCGGCACCGAACAGATGTGGGTGACGTTGCATGATTTCGAAACACCCGCGGACTTGACGGAGCATTATGTCTCGGTCACGCGTAGTCTTTGACCAACAAACGATGCAAGAGTTCAACAAGAGTCGTGATGAAATCGACACGATAAGAACAAAGACGGGAAAAACGATGCAACTGGCTAAGAACAACACCATATTTTGCAGTGTGGGAAAGGAGACTGTGAAAATCAGGGTAACCGTCGCCGCTTGGCCGGGTCATCCTCAGGCGCTTCGACATGCAGCCGGAGGAGACCCCAGACTCTCTTCTCGACGAGCTGAAGAATCAACTCATGGCCGGTGCATGGCGCTGCCAGGTGCGACACTGCAAGGAGCCTACCGCCTGCCCCATATCCACGGGCCAAGGCTGGGCCCCCTCCAGTGGTCCTCACCTTCAGCGACATCACAGCCTGAGTTCGGGTCCTGTCTCGCCGCAAGAAGCTGGTGAACACCTCCTGGTCGCTTGACGACGACCTGACGCCAGCCCAGCAGCAGCAACGCCGCGATCAGTGGCCCGACTGCATCCGCCACAAGACCAACCCGGAGAACGGCCCCAAGTGTACTGGCGGGGCGGGGACCTAGTTATGTCAACAAGAAACTGTGGAAGCCCCCCCGGGCTCCCCCGGGATAGAGCGCACTCAAGCTAGTTGTCTAGATGGGGGCAATCAATTATGGGATAGCTTAGGCATTACAGCACTTGAAATGATATTAGCGCACAGCATTATAGTACCTTCAATTAGCTCTGGCACCTTGTGAGTTGTGGCCATCAGCTTGCGCCTTAGCCGACGTCTTGAGCCCACCTCACCTTTGTAGCAACACGATGTTTTCTGGCATACGCGGGCTTTTGGTTCCCGCCGCACATTTGAAAGTGCTGTCGTCCGGCTTTTTGCCTTTGCACCGCGTGTGCAGTTCTTGGGCGTTTGGAATCATGCATGGCATGGCTAACGTGATGACTGACTAGCTAGACCTTTTCAGTGGTTTTCCATTTGCGGGTATTTCCTCGTAAATGGTGGGAGAGCGATCGCAGCAATGAACGTGCTCACCACTAGACACTCCCGGCCAGTAATTAGGCTCGAAACACACGCCCTGATCAAGCATGCTGTTTCCGGCCCCACCGTCTAGGTCATCTAGTCGCTCTACACGTAAGCCAGCCATAATTTCAATGCACACGGATACACATTTCCATCACCATTCATCTTCATCATCCTGAACGACTCGAACACGCGGACAAGATAACGGCAGGCTCGAGCTACCATGGTCCGGATTCTCCCGATTTCTGGCCTGCGCTGGTTGTCTCCTTGATAAGCTATGCGTCAGCCTACCTATGGTATTGCACTGGTTGTATTGCACCCACATGCAGTGTTGCGCCCCGGCATGCACCACTGTGCTGTGGAGAGAGCGCTCTGTGGCCTGCCCACTTGTGGCAGAGAGCGGAAGCTAGGGCGCCCTCCCTCCTCGCTGTGTATATAGGGTTGAAGGTTCCTTTACTCTGTATTGGCACCCACGTGACGCAGTCACGTGCTTATTATTATTATTATTATTATTATTATTATGATGATGATGATGATGATGATGATGATGATGATGATGATGATGATGATGATGATGATGCCGACGACATGATGATGCCGACGACATCACGCTCATCGAGAAGCCGGAGTCTGCCCAACTTTGGCTGGACTGCCTGGCGCTCGAGGCTCGGGCGGTTGGTCTAGAAATCAGCCCCAAAACGGAGGCCCTGGCCCTCGGCATGGCAGGGCCCCCACCCACACTCCGCCTCTTAGACGATGCCGAGGTCAACTACCCTCCTTCAGGCCGCTTCAAGCTGCTCGGCAGTTGGCTTCCCGACTGCGAGGACGACATGACGACACGGATCGGCATGGCGTGGGCGCACCTCCATGACCACCGCCGCTGGTGGAGCAACCCCGCCTTACCCCGGATCGTCAAGCGTGACCTCTTCAAGGTCGTCATTCTGACGATCCTGACCTACGGCGCCGAGACGTGGACACTGATGCAGGAGCTGGAGCAACGACTCGACGGCGCCGTCACCAAGATGCTGCGCAAGGCCCTTAACATCCCCTTTGGTTTGCACATTAGTAATGAGGATTTGTACGCTGATTTGCCCTATGTTTCCCACATTATTAGGCACAGGCGCCTGGGCCTAGCCGGGCACCTGGCCCGCACAGATCAGGTAGATACATCAGATAGACTAGCTGGCACCAAGCCCGCCCAGCCTGGGCGATATGTCCTCACCTGGCGTGCCCCCGGCCGCGCGCGGCAGGGCCGCCACCCGTGGACTTTTCGTGATAGACTCGGCATGGACATGTGCTACACTAGACGTGACGGGCTCACCCCCGGGCAGCCTCCTGGTTTGTCAGTAATATGGAGGCAGATGGTGCGCAAGGATAGATGGCAAGTAGTGATGAAGGAGACCACCCCCAAGCCTGTGGGGGCTCCGCGTGTGACCAAGTATGGCATTCATAGCGATTCGGGCCGCGGTGCCCACACCCCTGTAACTAGGACCTAGATAGCTTATACCATCCATTCCATCCCATGTTCCCCTCCCACTGAGGACTTATGCTCACGTGACGCAGTCACGTGTCTATTAATTAATTAATTAATTAATGATGATGATGATTATGATTATTATTACTATTATAATTATTAGATATCAGGGTAGCAAATAAATCTATGTCCATCCGCAGCTTCATCCATACATGGCCAAGCGATCGATGCATGTTAATTATGCTAAGCGAGGCGTAACCATTCCTTGTGCGAGCTACCGGTATTCGATCAGGTTATCTCATTGTTGTAGGGAGTACGGGCGTAATTACGCCACTGCGTCGATCAGGTGCAGCTAGGCTATTAATTTCTTGTTGCAATCATTTTAGAAAGTCTTGATCAACCGACATGGGTATGTAGTGGCATCCATTCCATCTACGCGGCATCACGTGCATGTCGCTGCTGCACGGGTCAGGCACAGTTCCAAGCTCTTGCACCTAGCGGCTTACTTTCATGGACAACAATTTAAAACACGTGGATTGTTTTGGTTAAGTGTACTTCCATTATATCAACAGCATAACTGAGGTCGTTACACCCAAGAATGCCTTTTCCTGAAGCAGAACCTGTCATCGCCAGTTAAATATATCACAATATGTACAGTCCGACAGTCTTGCTCAGTACCAATTGCATAGCAACCATTACTATACAGCACGTTTACAAGCCTAACGCAAGTACCGTAGGCCCCCGTTTCTCACCTAATCCACACTTCATGGTTTCTCCTCCTCTTCCTCCTCCTCGGTATCTGTGATGTCAGGCCACGAGCCCAGGTCTTCCTCATCAATGTCATCATCATCAAGATCAACATCGTCATCCTCGTCGCCCTCAACCTCCGCCTCCTCCGCCTCCTTGGCCGCTGCCTTTCCCACAACGCCCGCCTCAACTCCTGCCTTCCCTGCCTCCTTCTCATCACCCGCTTTCCCACCCTGGTCCCTGGCAACTAGCAGGCCACCCCGCTGCGTGCCCGCTCCAGCAGACATGCCCTGACCATTCTTTTGGGACCCCCCACCAGCAACGCCAGATATCAGCGAACCTGTGTCTCCCTGAACGCCCCCCTGGACGACCACCCCTTCCTCCTCCTCGTCTTCACCCCCCTCTTCTCCTTCCCCCCCCTCCTCCCCCTCCTCGGCCACATGCTCCATCCCCTGACCAACATCCGGGTGCTCCACCAATACCCCGTCACTGCTGCCAGAAGACATCATGCACCCGCTGGCCTCGTCGTCACTCGGCCCACCGGAGCCCGACCGGGCACCCCCCTCCACCCCGCCCTCTGCCTCCCCCTCCCCCTCCTGGTCATGCTCATGTGATTGCCCCATCACACCCTCAGTGCGATATGCCTTTGGCTCCTGCTCCTGCGCTCCTGATGCATTCAGCTCATGCACCCGCTCCGGCTCACGAGATGCTTCGTGAGGCCTGTCCACCCTGCCGTCCCTCCCGCCCTGTTCCTCACTCATCGTCTTCTGCTCCTCCTCATCCTCACCAGCATCCTCCCCCTCGTCTTCCTCTGCCCCAAACTCCACCTCTATACCCTCCCCTTCTTCGCCCTCCCCTTCTTCCTCATGTTCCTCTTCTTCCTCCTCTTCTCCCTCCCCCTCGTCCTCGGTGTCGTGAATAATTACCGATGACTGCGACGCGGCATCCGAGTCACCCTCGCTCTCCTCCGCCCCTTGCGCCGCGCGTGCGCTCTTGGGGCTTCCTTGTCGGTGCGTCGAACCTTGTCCACCACCCACAGACACATCCCCATGGCTCGTAGCTACCACGCCCTCGCGGTGAGTCGATCCGCTTCCTTCGTGGAGGGCAGAGCCGCCCTCGTCGTGGCTCGTGGACGCGCTCTCTTCAAGCCCCCCGGCGGCGCGGGACTCGGCTTTGAGGCACTGCAGCAAGCTCTCGCGTTCGGCCAGCACCTGCGGGAGACAGGAAGCGATCAGCATGATCCATATTTATATACATACATATATATAAGAAGTGTAGTGAAACATACATAGCACTGTTAGCCCATGTGTAAGATAGTGCCGTTCGATACCTGCGGCGAGAAGAGCTGCGCAGCGTGCGTGTGCTTATGTCAAATTTATCACATGTCACTAAACACTAGCAGTCAACGGAGGACAAGTGTAATACGTCCCTGCGGCGAGCAGAGCTGCACGACGTGCTTGTGCCGAATCAATTACTTACTACTATCTATCATTAAACGCTAGAAATCGACAAAGGACCAGTGTTACGTACCTGCGGCGAGGAGAGCTGTGCGACGTCGTCCCCCCGCAGCCGGCTGTGCAGCAGCACAAAATAGATCTTCCAAAACTCCCCCTCGTCCAGGTGGGCGGGGCACAGCTCTGCACGCAACGCCGCGATTCCAGGCACGAGCGCCTGCATGGCCGCCAGATGGCGCGACTGCGACGCGTTGGGGGTGAAGGGGGTGCTCGATGAGGCTGCCTCTCGAGAAAAGACGAGAGAGAGAGAGAGAGAGAGAGAGAGAGAGAGAGAGAGAGAGAGAGAGAGAGAGAGAGAGAGAGAGAGAGAGAGAGAGAGAGAGAGAGAGAGAAAGAGAGAGAGAAGAGCAGGAGAAGACGGGAAACATACAACGGTCATTATCAGTCGGGCAGTTCACAGGCAGGAAGCTGCGCGGCGCAATAGAGGACAGCAGCACAGGTACTATTTGTCATTAGCAGTGAGCCACGCCGCTCAATAACTATCCTACGGGGTTCGTCCAATTCAATCACTACCAAATGCGGCAGCCCAAGTCAGTCACTCTATTGCGCTAGCCCGTATCAGTCACGTGCAAATGCGCCAGCCCTATTCCATCCCTCGCGTCCCCGAGCTGGTCCTATTCGGTGACATGAGCCAGGTCCTATTCCATAGATTGCGTACCCATGCTGGTCCTATTCAGTGACATGCGCCAGGTCCTATTCCATAGATCGCGTACCCACGCTGGTCACTGGGAGCATGAGCCAGGTCTCGCGGTGCAGCGCCGAGGCTGCATCTCAAGCGATCTTATAAGCTCCTATAAGGTATCCCATAAAGTACGCCCTATTCCATAACTCACCCGCGCTGGTGACGGGGAACATGAGCCACGTCTCGGGGTGCAGCGCCACGTTGGCAGCAAATGTGGCCGTGTCCTCGTTAAGTCCCGGCACGCCCGCAAACTCCTGGGGCAGCTGCTCTGGGAAGCCGCCGCCCGCCATCGCCTGGCGCACGTCCAGGGGGGTGCGCTCCTGCTGGCAAAGAGGCGGAGGAAGAGGGGAATAGAGGGGGGAGGGGAGGGGAAAGAGCGGGGGAGGGAAGGGAGAACGGGTGAACAACACAGGAAGGTCACCATCGGATCAACGGGCTTCAGGAGGCCAGAAACAGACGAGGAAGACGGCGAGAAACAGACAAAGAAGGCGACGAGAAATGGACAAACAAGGCATGGAGTACTTGCAAAGGAGACAGGTAACAGACAAGGCATGGAGTACTTGCAAAGGTGACAGATGACAAACAAGGCATGGAGTACTTGCAAAGGAGACGAAAAACAAACAAGGCATGGAGTACTTGCCAAGGAGACAGGTAACAAGCAAGGCATGGAGAACTTGCAAAGGAGACAGGTAACAGACAAGCCATGGAGTACTTGCAAAGGTGACGAGAAACAGACAAACAAGGCATGGAGTACTTTCAAAGGAGACAGAAGACAAACAAGGCATGGAGTACTTGCAAAGGAGACAGGTAACAAACAAGGCATGGAGTACTTGCAAAGGTGGCAGATATAATGCGCCCGAAACGGAACTAAAAATTGGGGACTGGAAACTGCATGATCAAAGCCAAAGAATTATGTTTTAACAAAACATAAATAGATTTTGGGACAGAGATGGCTTCCAAAGTATATATACAGTATGGTGAGTATACAGTCTTTATCAATGTTGCCTCTGCATTTGTGTACTATGCCGCCTAGCTTCGTGTAAACTTGGAAAGGATAGCCACCAACGCCATGCTACAACAAAGGGGGGCGACCCGCCGACCCCCATGTGGAGGGGTCACCTTCGCGGAGCGTCGTGGCCACACATGACATACATGAAACTGGGCAGCACACTGAACCTGATAGGGTAAGTAGCTTGGTTCTATCACGAAATCAAACATGACACGGGTCAGAGCATTACATGCTTGAGTCATAGCTTAAATAATATCACAGGGCCAACCGCAAAAGATTACATCAATTAGAGTACATAACAAGCTTTACGATTAGAGTACATAACAAGCTTTATGATTAGAGTACATAACAAGCTTTATGATTAGAGTACATAACAAGCTGTATGATTAGAGTACATAACAAGCTTTATGATTAGAGTACATAACAAGCTTTATGATTAGAGTACATAACAAGCTTTATGATTAGAGTACATAACAAGCTGTATGATTAGAGTACATAACAAGCTTTATGATTAGAGTACATAACAAGCTGTATGATTAGAGTACATAACAAGCTTTATGATTAGAGTACATAACAAGCTTTATGATTAGAGTACATAACAAGCTTTCTGATTAGGGTACATAACAAGCTTTATGACTAGAGTACACAACAAGCTTTATTATATCACGCAATGGTAATGATTACGTAAACCATACAACCCAATCGTAATATCGTCGCGGTTGATGGCTCCATCACCAGATATCTATATCACAAGATATTGATTATTTTCTATCAAAAGGCCAACAGCACGCGCGCACCTGCACCAGACGCACCGGACACAGGATGGCCACACCCACTCACAGACAACCACAGTCGCGCGCGCTCACCTCCACCTGGTGTGACCACGCCGCCCTCCTGGCCGACCCCGGTGTCCTCGCGTGCCCACCCCGCCCCTTACCCCCCGCGCTACCCTCCCCATCCCCACCGCTGGCATCCGCCCCGCCCCTTGGCCCCCGCCCTTCTCCCTGCCTCCAATACCCCTCCCTCTCTGCCACCCAGCGCCTGTCATCGCCCTCGTCGCCGCCATCATCATCGTCATAGTCGTCATCATTGCCCCCCGCCAGGCCCCGGTCACTGTAGCGCCCCTGGTGGTCACTGTGGCGGCCCTCCTCGTCGTGCTCGCCGCCATCGGACTCGAACACGTAGCTGCTCAGGAAGTTGTGGGCGAAGCCGCCCAGGGTGCTCAGGGAGCTGGACAGGGAGGACTGGGGGGATGAGGAGGGAGCAGGGAGGTGGAGATGCGTTTGGTTGGTTATTGGTTGGTTGGTCAGTCGGTCGGTTGGTTGGGGTAGGTGGGGTGGGTGGGTCGGCGGGTGGGATGGAGGGGGAAAGAGTGTGAGCCAGCGGAAGAAAATTAGTAATGGTCACGCAATGGATGTGTCGCAGTCTCTCGGCTTTCGATATGCTGCTTGCACCTGCATCCATGAGACAACCAGCGCAGGCCACAAATCTGGAGAATCCCGACCTGTATCCCCGCCAATATCTTGGTTGTACTTGCATCCCCACTTTCATTCGGAATCCAAACCCCAACAATCCCTTAACCCCCATCCCCACCCCAAACCCCACCAGTATCCCCACCCATATTGTTCCCAAGCGCTGAGGGAAAAGAGGCAAAGGCATAAGCCGCCTGAAACCGAGAGCTCTTGCAGCCGGACAGTGTTAACTAACCATGCTCGAATAGTAGGCGCAGACGTGGGTGTTGGGATGCCACAGTGTAAAAATTCCTCGTGCCAAACAATAAATAAACAGCAGATACATGTGGCTAGCGCCCCTAGTAGCGCCCCTAGTAATGACTAGCATAGTAAGCGTCGCTAGAGAGTGGAAGTACATCCTTAAAGATTGATAGTGCATCCTTGACGAGATCCCGAAACAACTTTACCCGCCAATACCGTGCCCGCTCTTACCTCGCGCAATCGCCCTCATCTCGCGGCGCCGTTTGTCCACCCAAAATGCCGCAAAGAAACAGATGGCAGCTACGAGGGCGCCTTCACCAGAATCCTTATTTAATAGCAGTCTCAACGCGGGCCCTCACCTTGAGCCGCTGGCTACCCTCCCACGACACTATCAATACGTACTAGCGACCATCGAGAGGAGTGGGGTGGGGTCCCCAGTACCAACGACCTGCACTCACGCGGCCCCTCACCTTGAGTAGCTGGATATCCTCCCGCAGCACAGTCCGCAGTGCGCTGGCGGGATGGTGCGCCGCCGCCGCCAACGCCAACGAAAAACCGTGCGGCTTGTCCCCCTTCCCTGTGCCCCCCTTCCCCTTGCCCGAATTCCCCTTCACGCCCCTCTTCTCCCCTTGCGGCCGCCCCCCTTCGGGCCCCTGGCCCTTCTCACCACCCCCTTCCCCCCGCACACCCAGCGACACGCGGATGCCAAAACTAGAATCACCGCCATCCTGCCTGCCTGCCTTGCCATCCTCCAGGGCCACCCTATCATCAACGACATTACCTTGCCCATCCTCATCACCACCGCTCCTCAGATAACTGTGGCTCTCAACCCCCTTGGGCATGTCGTTGCCATGCGCATCACCGCCCTTAAAGTGGACAAGGCTATGGCCATCCCCCGCCCCTGCCCGCTCCACCCCATCCCCACCAACCCCCCCTGTGGCTCGTTCGCCTGTCGACAGGGTCACATGAAGCGTGAGAGTGACATGCCCCCCCCCCGCCCCATCATGCCCATCATCGTCACCATCATCACTCTCGGCACCCATGGCGTCACCATCGTCGCAGGCAAACCCTTGGTGCTTGCCCGCACGACCCGACGAACGCTCTCTCGCCCGCGCGCTCTTTTGGCCCCTCTCGTTCCGGTCATTTCCATCTCGGCCGCTCTCGCTGCGGGATTTCCGTGAGGACAAGACCGATGCGGGGCTGCCCCTTGCGACACTCCCACCCCTGCCCCCGCCCCTTGCACCCTGGGGGTCAGACCGGGCGTCTGGTGTCGCAGATGCCAAGCGAGACCCTGCAAGGTGCTTGGTTTGTGGAGGAGGGGTGCCCTCCCCGCACTGCCCCCGCACTTCTTGCGCACGAGGCGTGGTCTCACCTGGCTGGGTCACTCCACCCTCCTGCTCATAGTCATCATCGTCGCGGCCGTCACCATCGTCAGATGAAGAGCCCAACCGGCTGTCAGTGTCCGACCCCGACGATGATGACGATGATGAAGATGAGGAGGACGGTGAGGGTGAACGGGAGCCTTCACTTGATAAGGCCTTGGAAGGGGAGGGTTCACCTGGACGCCTGCGCTCGGACCTGGCCCCTTCCCCACGGCCACGGCTAACGGCCAGGCGTCCCGGCCCACCCTGGCCTTCATCTCCATCATCCTGCCCGGATCCCGCCCCCCTGGTGTCCACCCCCACCTGCCTCGGCGCCAGCACATTGTCGTGCCCGCCCCCGAAATGGAACGCCTTCTTGAATTGCGTGGCGAATTCCGTGAGGTCACTGCGGATGCCGCTGACCTTCTTCTGGGACGTCCCTGGCAGGGGCGAGCTGGCGGCGCTCTTGGCGTGGATTGCGTCAGGGCCAGCGGCGGGTTTCTTGGCGCCATGCGGCGCGGCGTCACGCGAGTCGTTCTCGGCATCCGCGACAATTTTGCGGATGATCCCGCTCACGAGCTCCGCCACCAGGGCTTCCGGTTCCTGGTGATCGGCACTGCTAGCCGACATGCCGGTGCCCTTGACGGCATTGTCGTTTGTCGAGACGGTCTGCTTGCTCTTAACTGCAACCTCGCCTGCTGCAGGCTGATCCTCGGCCCAATCGTCATTTTTCCAGCCCCGATTCCATTCGTCCTCGGCGCCGCTTTCCCTTCGATCGGCATCCTCGGCGTCCCCATCACCGTCGTCGTCATTGAAGACGGGCAACAGTGAAGATAGAGATTGAAGCCGACGTGCCAGCGTGTCTTTCAATTCAGTGATATCGTCCCGCACTCCATGAGCATGGCTCCCAGATGGCTTCGCCTTGACCGCCGATGTGGATGGGGATTCACGGGGGGAAGGAACTTGATCCTCTTCCTCCTCGTCACTCTCACTTTCAGCCCGGGTGATCGACTCAAACGCCTTAACTAACCACGACATTTTTTAATTTCAGGCAACCACGCTTCCGATTAGACGTCTAGCCGCCTGAGTGTCAAGCTCTTCAGGCCATGTTCCCCAAACGACGTACCCTGCTCATGAAGCCGATGTGATTGTCAGCACGAAGCCGAGCGCGATCTGAAAAGCCAATTGCCCCTGCATCAGGCCTCCACCTCCAAGCATCGCGCATGTAGGGACACCTTGCATCAAACTAGTGTAGTATTCTGTCCCGTTAATGCATCCGCCATGGCGATTAGTCAAGGCAATTGCACGAGATCGCTCTTACTGTAGCGTGGCCCCGTGCGTGATGTTCGGGTTTTGACGAGGCCAGACCCCAGGGTGTTTCTCTGACGGGGACTGGGTGCTGGACCAGGTCAACAAGCAAGCGAGCATTCGATAAGGGCCACGTACGCAGCTTGAAAACCTTGGGCTACCTTTAAGTACGGTTAAATAAGTAGCGTGGCTCCTGTCGAGGCAGCAAGCCCCCCAGGAATAAAGCCAGAATATTCATCCGCCCACGTCAGCAGCGATGAAGCCTTGCGGTCGGCAGCATCACTGTCAGCCGAAAGTCTGTCGCCGTCTACGCAAAATTTCCCGCGAGTCCGCGCCTGCCGCCCAACAAATATAATGTCGGCAAACAGAAATTATTACAGTAGGGAAACCGGCGTCGGCACCGGCAATGGCTGTCGTTCTGCGCGCGGCGCGGTCTCGTCGGCTTGACTAAACATTCTGGTTTGACTGCCTTGGACCCCTACGCGTCCCTTTAGTGTGATGGAGCTCACGCGCAATCGCTCGTTTTGCGGCCTGGGTGAAGCGCGTTCCCTGCGGTCAAGGGTTAGGCCACGTGATATCAACAGTCATGCGAGGCGGACTAGCCTAGAATGTCGGCGACCCTCGGACCCTTGTACTCACAGAGCTGCTACGGTGTCTTTCTTGACGGGGAAGCGGCCTTCTCAAGACCTCACGTTAGCCGAGGCAGCGCTCCCTACATCTGCATTTGCTGGCCGGGGTCGACAGACTTCCTCGTCGCGGTTGTCCAGGATTACGGCGGCAGTAGCCGCCAAGGATGACCAAGCCACTCCCCCCGACGAACTGATGAATCGTGCGATCGGCCAGATCGACGCCATTCTCGCGCACGTGCAACGGGAATTGCGCAGCATGAGCTTCGGCGCGGACGCCGACCCAGCGATGGCGCAGCTGGCGGTGGACGCGGCGCTCGCGTCCGCCGTGTCCGCCCGCGTGAAGAGCCTCGACGGCAACTTCATGTCCGCGCTGGGCGCGTACCGAGCTGCCGCGCTGGCCAAAGGCAACGACGATCTTGTCGAGCTGTTGGACGGCATCCGGAACGAGGTCCTGGTGGCCGTTGCCTCAAAAATGCCGCGCGAGCTGCAGGTTCTGGACGCGCTCGCCAAGGCCAGTGGGCGTGGCGCGCGCCAGGAGATCCTGCGCTCCGCGGTGACCACTGCACCGGAGACCAAGGCTTCCAGCCCTTCTCCCACAAAGGACAGCCCAGCAGGCAAGCGCGTCAGCAGCACACAACCTGCGCCCGGCCGCGCCAGCACACCGGCCAAGGGCCAGCGCACCAGCTCATCGGACGGCCCCGTCCCAGCGTCGGCCGTCCTGCGCAGCATCCAACAGCTCCTGGACGACCTGCACGAGGGGGGTGCCGGGGTCGACCTGTCCCTGCAGGCGCGCCTGTGCCTGGTCCGTGAGGACCTTCTGTCCCTGCTCCAGGGGGGAGGGTCCGCGGTCGCCCCGGCACTGAAATCGCTGCCCCGCAAGGAGGTGGACTTCTCGGCGGCAATGGCGTCTGTCACGAACCGCTCAGAGCTCCGTTTCCGGTTGAAGGACGCCTTCTCAAGAGTCGAGGATGGGCTGATTAGCCCGGGTGTCACGTCAGCCATGGTGGGGCCCGAGGCCGGGTTTGCCAAAGTGGCCATCAAGCCGGCGACGTTCTTGGACGTGCTGCGCGCGGTGACCGAGGAGGCCAAGGCGAGGGGGAACGAGCCGGAGCGGCAGGAGTTTGCGCTGCGGCTGATGCGGGTCTACAAGGAGGCGATCTCTGTGCTGGAGGAGATGTGCAAGTAGATGGATGCGTGCTCATAAAACCTAATGGGTTGTTGTAAAACTAGCTGGTTTCTGGACGTAGACATGTACAGGGGAGCAGTTTCTGTGACGGAGGAGATGTGCACGTGAGGGGGGCTGTCACAGAGCTAGAAGAAGAAGGTTGTTAGAAACGGGATGTGCAAGTAAGAGGGTTGAGGTGGCCCACCAGATGGAATGGACTGACTGGCACGGATGCGGCTTGCAGGGCAGGCAAAGAGTCAGTCTTCAGCGGAGCTGGCAGCTGTACAAGCGT
>RPFO01000130.1:1096199-1163699 GCA_009746045.1 Mesostigma viride | reverse complement strand
CTCGGCTGCAAGTTTCACAACTGCGGCCGGAATCTCGTCGGAGCCGGTGGCGGCGGCGTAACGCAGACGCTGGACCGCCTCCGTGACCTCGCGATCGAGCTAAGGTGAAAGGAGGCATGTCTGACGGGTCGCCAAGCGGGCCGATCAGCAGGGGGACTAGGTAGTCCGCCGCTGACCTGGGCGGGGCCGGGGGGCTGGCGGGGCCGCCGCGGCCACGGGCAGCCGGGTGGGCGGCGGCGGCTGGGAGTAGGGACAGGGGCGGCGCAGCTGTCCCCACGACCTCGGCAGTGGCCGCCGCCGGCCAGGTACGAAGCCGCTTGGCTGGGGCGCCGGGAACATCGTGGCGGTGGGGCCGGCCGGAGGTCGTCCGGGTGCCCGAGGCGCTTGTACCAGAACCAGGCCCCCTTGCCGTCGTGCTTCTGCTGCGGGCAGCTGCGCAGGTCCTTGACCATCTGCTGAGCCGGCGTCTGCCTTCTCGGCCTGCTCGTAGGCGACCCGCAGAGCCGCTTGCAGCCCAGGTTTGGCGGTCGGGTCCCTGTTGCGGCGGAGCATCTGCCTGTCGGTGCGTGGCGATGGACAGCAAGCTGCCGGCGGCCGGCGGATCGGGCAAGGAGGGGAGGGTGCGGGCAGCCAGACGGTACTTGGCAGCGATACCGCAGAGGATCACTAAAATATCACCCGGGGGCGGAATGGCGTGTAACTGCTGGCGACTGCCCCTGGCGTCGATGACCGCCAGGAAGTCGTCCCCGGCGGTGCGACATAGCGGCCTGCATGCTCTTCTGCTGACATCTTGTCGGCATCCTTCATGCAGTACAATCCGGAGCACCTTGAGATCTGGCTGAGGCGCCAGTTGTCGCAACGGTTTCACACCAGGGAACCGCAATCTGATGCGGGCGAGCACGAGGCGTTGATCAGATTCCACCGTTCTGACAGAATCTTGCAGCACGCGAGCCGTCGACAACTGAGGGGTGCTGAGCCCGGCGTACGCAGATATAGTCAAGGCACACCACCCGGCGATCCGACGGCCCAAAAAAGGTGGCAAGCTGCTCAGCGGGGCGTGCGAAAGAAGCATTGCATGCAACCAGCGCAGATTCTGCCAACAGATCCGCAATAGAGCCGTGTTACCGTTGGCTGTCGTGTTGGGTGGGGAGTACTGAGCGCCCCCAGTGCCAACTGGCAGCGTGGCGTTGGCGTCGAGCAGCATAACCATGCAGGAAGTGCCGAGCTGGGATGCTGGCCTACTCCTCCTTGAGGGCGCTGAAGAAGGCCTCACGTTCCGCCTGAGCACGACCCGCATGTGGTGCAATGATATCCCACGATAACGGATAGCGTGTGGTGTGAATATAATGGCCCTCAAAGGCCGAAAAAGTGGCCACTAGCACACACGGGGATCGCAGCACGATGGACTGGAGGTGAGCTGATGCTGCCGGTGAGCAGTGTTCAATTATACAGTTGTACAAGCTAGTGCTTATACTTTTTATGCGCAAACCTTTTAGCTAAGGTTAACGCATATTCTTACATCCTGCGATTACTTAGGTCCGACCGGTGCCCCGGCGGATCCTCCCAAATAATCCCTACTCGGCACTGTCCCCACGAGGTTTCGAACCCATGACTTCTGCGCCGCGCCGGTTCTAAGTTGTACAAGCTAATGCTTATACTTTTTATGCGCAAACCTTTTTAGCTAAGGTTAACGCATATTCTTACATCCTTGCGCAGGATGTAAGAATATGCGTTAACCTTAGCTAAAAAGGTTTGCGCATAAAAAGTATAAGCATTAGCTTGTACAACTTAGAACCGGCGCGGCGCGGAAGTCATGGGTTCGAAACCTCGTGGGGACAGTGCCGAGTAGGGATTATTTGGGAGGATCCGCCGGGGCACCGGTCGGACCTAAGTAATCGCATAGCGAGGTAGATATCGGACCTTCCCGGGATTAATATCGAATCAGTAATTCGATATCGAATTAGTAATCCGATGCGGTAAACCCTAGTTAGGGAGCCGCTTAATATTCCGCCCCAACGCGCAAAGGTTTTAAGTTGTACAAGCTAGTGCTTATACTTTTTATGCGCAAACCTTTTAGCTAAGGTTAACCCATGGTCCGCTAGGCCTTTTTTGGCACTTTTTGACCCCTGAAAATGAAAAAAATCATAACTCATAGACTACAACTCCAAATACCCTCAACCCAGGTGCCAGGAATATCTACACTTCAAGGGCTTTCAGAATATGCAATAACATCTTGAGTCCAGCAAGTAGATTGGAGGATATTAGCTGTCAAAGTTGTCTAAAAGACGATCTTTTTCAGGCAAGAAAAAGTGAACCTACCCCTATAATCCAGGGCAGGGTTTCAAACATCATTTTAATGATTGGATAATTTCAATTGATAGTCCAGGGGTCCCCAACCAAGGGGGGTGCACTCAGAAATGCATTCTGACCATGGCACCACGCTCATATTGACACATGGGTGTGCGTCAATACGCGCTTGTAAACAGGTCTTTATGGCATGCAACACAAATATGCAGTATAACAAGCAACAAAAGACAGCCAAAAGTGCTGGAATACAAACACGTTGCCTACCTGCACTAACGGAATGATATACTCCAAAGACATGCCACAAACTGGGCACTTTCAGGGCTAATACCACCCTCTACAGCAGGTATGGAAGCTTGCTGAACGGTGCACTAGTAAACTCGTGAAATGTAATGGATGGAAGACGTATTCCGCTGCAAACAACACGCAAAAACGTGGCCGTACCTGGCTCGATCACGACCTTTCCGGATTCTGCTGGCCGGGACCCTCATATCTCACACATACTAATGCTATACAGGCATAGGCCGCCATATCCGCATCATGCATGCATCTGCCATGATTACCAGGTTGATGTTCCGTGCATAGATGGCCTATAAACGCATCCGCAGGCCCAGGAAATGGTGCAGCGGATGTCCCGTAATAAACAGGATGCTCGGGCTGGCGCAGACTGCCCGGCCATAAGGAGAAAATCGAAAGGCGATACGCTATGGCCCATCTGGCACTGACGACCAAGAAGGCAGTATTTTCCCACCTGTATTTTCCCAATCCTGAAAATCTGGCCATGCCTGACATACGAAAATCACGCATCACCATTATGAGCAACATTCTGAACCGTTTCTAGCCGCGAGACGCAAAATTTCCTTGCTAACGGCACGTTTGCAGCCATATCTCGTTACGCGCGCGCGCGAGTGAAAATTTCCCGCCAAAGTCACGTGATAATTTCCTTTCCTGGGCTATATTTTACAGGCTATGGCGAATTCCCCCCCCAACCCTATACTTTTTCTGAATGCTCACGAGTTCCTGGACACGTTGGACCACTTGCTGCCGTCACATCTGGCGCGGCGCTCCCGGAAATTCGCGAAATGTGACGGGTACCAAAACTGGGTGCTGTAGCACCCAGTTTACGGACTATGGGTTAACGCATATTCTTACATCCTGCGCAGGATGTAAGAATATGCGTTAACCTTAGCTAAAAGGTTTGCGCATAAAAAGAATAAGCATTAGCTTGTACAACTTATACGGCGTATTATACGGTATAATACGGTATAATACGGTATAATACGCGTTATACAAGGTCGAGCGTATAATTTTTATCCGTTTTATACGATTTGCGTATTTTTACGTATAATACGGCGAATAACACGTATGAGCGCGCGTAAAGTGGGGTTTTCGCGCTCATCCGAGGTCCGGCAGCCAAATTTTTCGGGCGGGAACCAAGGCGGGAAAGCAAGGGAACTTAGAAACACTACGGAAACCATCCACTGGTTGACTTTTGGCGATCGTGAGACACAAGGATCTTACAAGCAAGCTACACTGTAGCAATTAGCATGGCAAGTTGGCAACCCTCCATGCTGTTTAGGTGCCGGCTCTGCCCTTGCCTCTCGGGCAGCCATGCACCGAATATTAAAGTCATGCAGAAAACTGACTGGTACGAGAGCATGGCCGCTTCACATTTTCAACTGAAAATTTGTAGGCATGATCCTTAGGTCTTGAAAAGCTTATATCCTTGGCCAGGCAACGTTTGGATGTCACTGCGCAGATATGTCTCGACCTTCTGCTCGATGCGGCAACCTCGTTTCAGCAACCAGGTGGCGACCGTGCATGTGCTAACTGTTGATAGGCGGGAAATGCCCCTACATATTTGAACGCGGATAGATGTTTCACGTTATTCCTTACATTATTTATAAGCAACGGCGGCCAGGAAAGGCTCGCAGCTACGTCCATCAGGTGGGCATGCTGGCTCCGTCAAGAAAGGTAATATGCGGTTTAATTGATCTGGTACGTACTATCCTGTTCACGTGTTCATTGTACTGTATCAAGTTGTTGGGTGGATTGTAAAATAGTCGTAGACCTGTAATGGAGGTTTTCTGCTTGTCTTTTGGTTGCTTTACTGCCTCTACGCATTGTTGGCTTGTGATGGTTGGGGAATACCACTACGACATGCAGATTTTGGACCATATTTGTCTGCTATTAGCTTATGCTTCATCGAAAGCAGTGACGTAGTGCTTGGCATTGTTTATAAATATGATAAGCTTGATAACGCGATGTTTTTCCTTGCTAAAAACATCTCGAAACAAGTGGTTTTCTGGCCAGATCTAGCCACTGTTTCTTGTTTTGCTCGCCAAAGTCAGCCTTCTTCTTGTGTGCTCCTCATGCATGCAAGAGACATGGAGATGCCCAGGACCTGCTTGCATGGAAGCATAGCGGCATCTTACTTCTTTTGCTTTTTTCATCTTTCCATTTCATTTGGCGTTGTTTTTTAGGGTATAATGCATAGGTAATCTAGCTCCTCGTGAACCCCGGTTTACACTTCCAGTGTTCCCAAGCACTGCCGAGCAGTGGCAACCCATGTATCATGTGTAATTTAGTGTCAGAAAAATGTGGACTGCTTGAAATGATTTCAAAATGCATGAAACAACCCCAAAAATGATGAAATCCAGTATTCGCGTGTAATTTCGTATAATACCGTATTATACATTATACGGACCCCGCGCGTATAACCGCGTATCGCGTATAATTGAACTCTGCCGGTGAGCACAAGAGGCCCACACCACCTTGACCCGGCACGTCGCCTCCACCATAATGGAACCGCCAGCCCGCGCGGAGGTCGTCGACCAGAAGACCGTTGACCCCTAATTGCTGAGGGTCGACGGTGCGCCGGTGCTCCTGGACCCCGAGGACGGCGATCTTGTTGTCCTGAAGCGCACAAGGCGATCAGCTCGTCGACGCGTTGGCGTGCTGGGGTGCCGCCGCTCGTAGAAGGATCTGCAGGGAGGGTGCGCACATTAAAGCTTGCAATACCAAGAATGGGTCGTTGCCCTATTAGCGGGGGGGTGGGGGTGGAGGTGGGGGTGGAGAAGGGTAGTGCTGGAGGTGGGGGTGGGGGTGGATCGAGGGGGGGGGGGGGGGAGGGTGGCGATTGGGGTTAATGCTTGTCGACGCATGGAGTCTTTCTTTCAGGGCGGATATGCGTCGTCTCCGTCCTGTCTGGGGTCGCCCGGCGTGTCGACAGAGCCTCATCCCGCTCAAGGCGGGCCAGGAGGCGTGTGAGGCTGGTAAATTGGCGGGAGGGTTGACCGTGGCGTGCCTGGCGACCTTGCATCCTGGTCATGCTCGCACGGTGCGACATGAGGATGGAAAGGGGCTTGTTTATTAATAAAGGCTGTGCCCAAAACCTATTGTACCGCGAGGCCGCGAGGGTGTGCCCTTACCGGGCGCCCTCCATACCGGGGACGATGCAGCTGGGGCTGGCTTGGAGCGTGGCTTGGGCCGCTTGTTAGTTAGGAGCTTGCACATCCGTGTGCTTCCCGTCGATGAAAAGAACGGGGGTGTCGTTGACAAGGCGGACGTAGGTGCGAATGCCGTTGTGCCTGGCCTGGAGCGTTGCCTCGCTGCCCAGCAAGCCGTTTTTGATGACGAGCTGGGCTGGGGAGAGTAGACGGATCGTCGATGCTGGACTTGCCCCACCCGCCCAGGAGCTTGCGGGCCTGCAGGACTTTCACCTTGCTGGCCACATTCGTGAAGGTCACCCGGACGGGGCCTGGCTGGCCTGCCATCCATGCTGCCGACTCAATGCGGGTGCGATCATTGCCCAAACGAAGCAGGCCCACGATAAGGTATTGGTGCAGGCGTTGTGCAAGCATGACGTCTGTTTCCTGGGGACCCGCGACCGGCAAGTATCGTACCACAGTACTGCGTGATCGCTGGTCATCTTCATGCAATTAACTGCGGTCTTGTGGGCCGCTGCCCCCCTGCGTGCAGCGTCCGCCATCATGTTTGCAATGTCTGCCTGCTTCACCATGGTTGCATAGCTAGGAGGCGATTGGGCATGCAGCCTGCTGTGGCGAGGTGGCCAGGGCTGCCTTCACGTCAGCCATGCTGGAGCGTAGCTCGGCGGTGTCCTGACGCAGAGCAGATGACAGGTCGCCTAGCTGGGCAGCCATGTCCGCGACTTTCTTGTTGAGCTGTTGCTTGCCTAAAATCGGTCCGTCCGGTTACATGAGATCCTGGGAATTTTGGCGCGAACGCGTCGCGTTGAGGACGACGGGACCAGAAAAATTCCACCTCGCATGGCTGTCGACCCTATGTCCGCCGGAATATCAGTCATAAGTCAATTATGCATGTTAAGTCGCTGCGATGGATGCAAACGACGCGTAAACTCTCCTGCTTTGCGATGATGCATGGTAGATATTATTCGCGTATGTTCATGCGTCAAAATAATTCGCAAACTGAGACGCTATTTTTTTGTGTCAGCCAGATCTGGAATTGGCAGCGAAAATGCATGTTTATTAATTGTGGGGGAAACTTTTTTGTTGGAAGCTCACAATTCCCAAAAGGTGGAATCCGAATGGGCTTCAAGTCTACTTTCACGAGCGCTGATCAGTTTTTCGAGAAACGAATCACATTTTCCAGGCTGTCGCATTACCTGCCGGCAGGTCAGATTTTGCTGTTTTCAGTGACGTTTACGACCGTCCTTGCTTGATGCGTTTCTTCCTTTTTTTCGGCTCACGGCATGGCGGGGCTTGTTCCAACATGCCTGCGGAGGTGTAAGCTGTGTAGCCATGATTTAAAAGTCACATATTGCTCTCGCGCCACCATCTGTTACTGCTCGACACTGCAAGAAACACTGGTTGCCTGCTCGCAACGCAAGCACAAGCACGACAACGGTGCCCTAATCCACATCCAGGCGTGTATTTCCGAGAAAAACTTCAGGCTTTTGTCGCGGCATACCTTCGGTGTTCCAAGCCGTTCACCGCTCCCCGAAATAGTCTTATGACTCGCTTTTATAGCATTGTGGGTTCGCGTCCGCCATCTCCGCCGGGTGCTGACACGAGATGTTCGCGCTGAACCTGGACTGCAAGGTCGCCCGCTACCGGTTAGCTGTACGTATTTAGCAAGCTCTGGATGATATTGTCATGGTTTTGGTGCAGGAAGGTGCTGTGGGGGGGTCTATCTCACCTCTTTACCTAGCTTTCCTCCTCCTAGCTTGACAGCTAAGTTTGCATCAGGAAGTCATGCTTGTTGACAAAGCTCGATGGATGTCAACCTTGGGATGTGCTGTGAAGGTGTTAGCATGCTTGCTTGAAGAATTGAATGCGTATGTGTGCAAGCAATCGACATTTTTTTTAAGGGCAGTAGGTAGCAGCCACGTTCTTATTCAATTGTGTCAGGACGTCTATGTTGCCTTTACTGCACTCTGTCCTAGAGGAGTTTGATGCCACTGTAGATGACTATGACCAGTGGGGTGGTGAGGATGGGCCGGTGTGCTGGGGTGAGCCTGAAGGGCATCTTGGATCACGTGACCCTTAGGCAATCATGCCAGGCTGTGCAGTTTATGGCTTGTGATGTATGGATGCAGCGGGTGAAGCAGGTTGTCGTTGCCGTGGCCTGTGTTAGTGAACTCTATCATCTTTTAACTTACCCAAAGCCCCCCTAGACCTAAACTGCCTCGCCTTCTTTGAGGGGTTGCCTTCTTTGAGGAGTGCCATGTCTTGAAAGGTTTGTTGGGGCCCTGGCCTTTCAGAGTAGGTTGAGGTGGAGAGGGGTGGCACACTGCTAGGTGATGGCAGGGCCATCATGTGATGCACCTTACGTTGGGATGGGGACCATGCATTTGTTCTTGTTGCTAGCATGGGCAGGGTGAGCGGCTGGGAGTAAGGTGTAAGTGCTACTTGTGCCACTGTCCGAAAGGGGAGCTCCATGCGGTGGGCAAACAGCGTTGCAAGCGTACACTTAACACAAATGTGGTCTGATGCACTCAGCTGACCTGCCATTTCTCTTGATGCACCAAACCACACTAAAGGCTTGATATAGCCGGTAGGAAATGCATGTGCATGCAGTGTCAAAAGCAGAGAGGGACATTGTTAGCACATGAGTGTGATTGTAAACCGATGAGTGTGAGCCTCCCCGTGCCATCCCATGCATTTTACACCTATTTTTGGCAATCCCCCATCACGCCGCAGTTATGCACCGCCTATGCAAGGGGGATGAATAGACAGTTCTAGGTGTGTTGAGGGATGAGATAAGGATAAACATGAGGAGCCATGCAGGCTAAAAAGGAAGGGCGATGTCAACAGTGTGTTTGCCCAGATTTTGATGTCAGGAGGGGCTGAAAGATCAGTGGCCACGATAAACCTAGGTGGATTACATGAGAGATGACACGACCATGAGAGGGTGGTAGATGAGTTCAACTGAGAAGAGCTAGCATTACATGCACAGATTCTTAATGACCTATGGACTGTCCAAGGGTTGGAGTTCAGTGCACGTTCCAAAGACTATGATGAGCATGACGATGATGGCAAGGGGGCGGGGGGGCGCAATTAGGACAGGCACTGATGCAGAATCATGTTGTACAGCAGCTAGGTGCTGAGCTCAATCGAATAGCAGCCCAAGCCACTGCTGTCCTTGATTGCGCTTTGTATTTCCATGTAGCAGAGAGGCACCTGGCAGATATATATTTGGATTAGCTGCTATAAGACACGCACAGCAGGGGTGCCCAGCAGAGTGGGCCAAGTACTGCAAAGGAGATTGTGTGTGCTGCCGAGCGGGGCCCGTTTAGAAAAGAGACTGGTCAGCCGACAGGCACGACTGGTCAGCCAAGCTCCCCTTCTTGAGGCTTGTAGGCACTACGGTGCTTGTTCCGAATGCCAGCATCTACTGTGATTGATGGTGATTTTGTCCCTTGATGATCGCTTTTTTAGTCTGTGTTGGTTAATGTATCCAGCCCCAGTGGCATGTATATGAATCCCATGACAGCCATGACGATAATTGAGTGAAGAATGCAAAGTTTTCCAAGACAATGGCGCAGAATATGGAGTATTTTGGCAAAAATCGCTCTATTTCTGCTTGCATCCGTCACTTTCAGTGGGCCGGCAGTGGTCCTAATATGTCCAACTTGTGTTCTAGTGTAAATTCAAGTATTGTGCTATTAATGTGACGAATTCTGGCATGATTGGGCCACATATGTGCTGGCAGGGGCTTCATAAGTTTGAAAATAATGCACTAAAACGGTGTTTTGGCTCATGTATGCCAGAATTATAGCACATAGTTTGGTCCTACATTGCATACTTAAGGGCGGTTTTTGTCTTTGGATGTAAATTAATAAGCATGACCATTTCCAACTGAATTGGACTACATTTACTACTTGTGTGTGGCTGCTATGCCTCCTTATGCCTGGAAAACATCGTTTTTTGCACTTTTCCACGTCACGGTTTGATGCTAAAAATAGTTCAGTTGGCCCCCCAATTTATGTGATGTGAACAGGGTCCTAGGGGGACCTTAAGTCCAGAAAGGCACCCCGATCTGACTATATGTGTGGGAGATATGACCCCATGTAACAAAAAAGGCCATTTTTAGGTGATGTGAGGTCAGCTTCCGGGGAAGCACTAGGAGTGTTGGCGGAGCCGTGCTCGGCGTCTTGGTAAGCGGGAAAGAGTGCCCGGAGGCTTGGGGCCTGCTCGTGGCTCAAGAATACAGAAAGTCGAAGCTGTGGCTCGTCCATGTCGGCGATGTCGTCCTCCGCGAGAGTGCCGCCTGGCCTGGGAGCGAAGAGCTCGATGCGTTGGGCGGCCATGAAGCGCGGGATGGCTAGCTGCGCCTGCTCGGCGGTCAACGAAAAGAACTTGTGCTCATGTACAACCTGCCGGTGCAGCATCATGGGGACACATGTTGCATGAAGAATTTAGCCATGCTATGCCTATGCAGAGAGACAATCTCTGTTGAGAAATAATTAATTAATTAATTAGTAACATAACTCCGTTGGGAGTACATGTAGCACATATCCCGGAGAAGGGGCATATGGCTTTTAATACATTCTGGGCTACTTCCTTCAAGAGTGGAATGTAAGCAACACTTGCTCTAGGTGCCTCAAGGGCACCGGCACCACCAATGATGCTGTCTCGGGTTCAACCCAACTAAGGGGACTGATCCCGGCACGGGGGAGGAAGATCATCATGGCTATACAAGAGCTAGGGCATGGCGTCTCGACAGAGAGCGTCTCTCTGCATAGGCATAGCATGACTAAATTCTTAGTGCAACATCGATCCATGGGAGGTTCCATTACAGTATATGCAGGGCGTGGCTAAATTCTGGAGGCATCATCCATGGGGCCTACTCACCTTCTCCTCCCCTGAGGATAAGCAGCGGTTCCTCTCTCGTCGCAAGCGGTTGCACGACCTCACCTGGACGCTGGATGACGACCTCACCCCCGCTGAGCAACAGCAGCGACGCGACCTGTGGCCGGAATACCTCCGCCATAAGCAGGACCCCCAGAAGCCCAAGGTGTACTGGAGGGGCGGGGACCTGATGATCAACCACAAGATGTGGACGCCCCCAGCGGGCTAGAATAGCAATAGCCCTAGCTTGTAACCATTGGCGTCACTGCCGCTAAGGCAGCCATGCCTAGAATGTTGCCTAGCTGTGCCAACACACCTAGTCACGTGCCGCCAACGCACGGTACACAACCAGCCATAGCCTTAGCCTAGTCCTAGTACAGCCATGCTATACGCCCTGGCTATGATCAGATTACTTGCCCACACTCCTCGTTATGATATGCTCACATGGGTCTTATTGCACCCACAGACTGCCGGATCGTTAGCGTGTCCGTTTAGCTAGCGCGCCCGAATGCAGCTGGGGCATGCCTTTGGCATGAAGGAGACTGGGGGTCTCTGCCCTTTCTCCTGTAGTGCACGCACCTGTAGGGATTACAAGCACTTCGGTGCTCCGTGACTCCCCAACGGGAGCACGAGTTTAATTAATTAATTAATGGGGGCCATTATGGGCGCACATGCGCGTGGGCCACATGCTAGGCTAAGCCTGACTGATCTACACTACTGGTATATATTCCCTAGTCTGAGGTGGCAGGAGGGGCCTGCCATGGCTTGTGGTCAACGTGGATGACCGCCCCCCTCCAGTATTCCGGCTTCCCCCCTGCGCTCTGCCGGAGCTGAAGGTAGGTCGGCCATAGCCCGCGTCGCCGCTGTTGCTGGGCCACTGGGTCAAGTCGTCGTCCAGCGTGAAGCGAGACCCCGAGAGCTTCTTGCGGCATTTATTAAGGAACGACAGCTTGTCCGCCATGTACTTAAAGGTGAGGAGCACGGGTGCCGGGCCAGCCTTACCCCGCGCGCGGGGGAGGCGGACAGCCGACATCCGCAGCTCACCATGCAGTGAGTTGCATGGGGGCAAGAATGTCGCGCTTAAATGCCGTGAGAAGGCTCGTCGAGGTCTCACCTGCCGGCTGGTCGAAGCGCTTGACGATGACATTGTGGCTGCGCTGGGTGATGTCGGCCTCAGGGTGATGTCGGCCTATGCAGAGAGATGCTCTCTGTCGAGAAGCCATGCCCTAGCTCTTGTATAGCCATGATGATCTTCCCCACCTATGACGGGCTCCCCTTACTAAGCTGGGAGTTGCCCGAGACTCTGGGTGGTGCAGGTGCCCTAGTGCACCTAGAGCAAGTGTTGTTTACATTCCCACCCTTGCAGGAAGTAGCTTAGAATGTATTATAGGCCATATATGCCCCTTCTCAAGGGCTATGTGCTACAGATACTCACAAGGGAGTTATGTTCCTAATTAATGTCGGCCTTAATTAATCAATGTCGGCCTGCTCGCGAAGGTCGAGGGCTTGTTGCTTGAGCTGTGCCGCGATGGTGGAGGTGGTGGAGGTGGTATGATGCTTAAGCAAGTCCGCCCAGCTGGAGGGAGCATCGCCGGCCGGGCCAGCAGGTGCTGGCTGGGCAGCGATGTCCTTCACTGCCTGGGCGGTGAGGCCGGCGGTGTCATGCAAGCTCTCAAGGGCGGTGGCCACGCTATACTTGTTATGCTACGCTTACATGGGTCTTATTGCACCCGGCCACAGTTTGCCGGATTGTTAGCGTGTCCGTTTAGCTAGCGCGCCCGATTGCAGCTGTGGCATGCCTTTGGCATGAAGGACACTGGGGGTCTCTGCCCTTTCTCCTGTAGTGCACACACAGGGATTAAAAGCACTTCGGTGCTCCGTGACTCCCCAACGGGAGCACGAGTTTAATTAATTAATTAATTAATTAATTAATTAATTAATTAATTAATTAATTAATTAATTAATTAAGGGCGGTGGCGGTGGCTCGGAGGCGCTGGTCGAGGTCGAGGAGCTGGGCCGTCTGTTGAGAAGCCATGCCCTAGCCCTTGTATAGCCATGATAATCTTTTCCCCGACAGGCTCCCCTTAATAGTTGGGTTGAGCTCTGAGACTCTGGTGGTGCAGGTGCCCTTGGTGCACCTAGAGCAAGTGTCGTTTACATTCCCACCCTTGCAGGAAGTAGCTTGGAATGTAATGTTAAAAGCCATATGCCCCTTCTCTGGGATATGTGCTAGCTACATATACTCCCCACGGAGTTATTGTTATGTCCAAGCCTGTTTATTTAGGGTTCGCTAGTGGACATATTGGCCGTAACAATATACTGTCGTCAGATTTGTGTAGCTAGTTACGCACCCTATTTCCAAGGGGTTGGCCTACGATGCTTTTAATAGCACATTATGTGTAGGTCAGGGCCCGGCGCTATTGTGTAGCGCCGGCTAGCTAGGCCGAGCCACGTGGTGGGCTGAGCCTTAGTCTAGGGCATTTTCCAGTGTACGCCCATTCGTAGCTAGTCCGGTGGCTTTCAGGTTTACAACACATTCCAGTGTTTTATCATTCGTGGCTAGTCGGGAGGGTGGGTTTCCACCCACTGCTATTCCGAATCAGTCCACAATCGGGAGTGTTGTTACTTGTTATTGGGCCGGCTGTCACTGGGCCGATCATCTATGCATCATGCATGCCCACGTTGTGCATCGCCTTCCAACGTGCACGACGGCGGGCATATAGGTGTTGGTGTTTTATTTACCTACTCTCTCTCGGTTAATTGCAATGGCATAAAGTGACTCACGTCTACTTTCCGAGGGGGCAACGCCCGCGGACTAGGATTTAACATGGATTCCGGTTCTGGTCGATAAAAGCTACATGTCAATATCCGGATGCAGAACGACGTGATACTTGTATGAGTATTCTGTTCCAGGGATACGAGTTCTGATTAGTAGAGCCGACCATCGTCCACGACAGTCAGTCGTGGATCACGTGTAGGTCTTTCGCAGCCGGCAGTCAGCCGGATGGTAAACTGGACTCGGAGGTTTGGCACCTGAGTCATTGCTAGGCCAGTCAGGCCTGAGCGAGGTTACAGGCGAAGGTAGCAGCTACCATCATCGGCATTCAGCAACGGTAGAGGGGTCCTCCAACCTCTATACCGATCGCCTATAGGGGGGTGGGGTCACTGGCGTAGAATCGAGGGAATGACGCCTCCTGCTGCGACACCGCCTTCCCCAACACCGGCCATGGACGCGGCTGCAGGCAATCAGCCACAAAAGCCCCGGACGCAGGTAAAAGGGGAATAGGGGCGGGCTAGTAGGGGCGTTTTACCTAGATAGAGGTCAGTGACTTGTATTTTAATAAAGTATAGTATATGTAGTGACTTGTATATATGTATTAAAAATATAATTACTTACAGCAGAGTGAAATCACTCAAACCATGCAAAGCAAACGCCCATGTATAAACCGATATACAGAGCCATGTCAAAGCTCTATACTACGATAAGACCAATGGAAACTCCTAACGGGAGGAACCTAATAGCCCTGCTGCACCGCAAAATCAGCCCGCGTACGGCGGAGCATGATGTCAGCCATGGCCCGAGTCAGCGCCACCGACAAGCGCTGACGCCAATATGACGTCCAGGTCCGCGCCGACCATGGGGCCCGCTGGCCCTCCAGGTCCAGCCGGAGTTGTAGAAGCTAGTGCTTATACTTTTTTATGCGCAAACCTTTTGACCAAGGTTAACGCATAATCTTACATCCTGCGCAGGATGTAAGAATATGCGTTAACCTAGCTTAGCTAAAAAGGTTTGCGTATAAAAAGTATAAGCATTAGCTTGTACAACTTAAAACCTTGCGCGTTGGGGCGATATATTAAGCGGCTCCCTAACTAGGGTTTTACTTCCGCATCAAATTACTAATTCGAGATCGAATTACTGATTCGATATTAAATCCCGGGTAGGTCCGATATCTACTTCGCGAGGCGATTAATTAGGTCCGACCGGTGCCCCGGCGGATCCCCCCAAATACTGTAATCCCTACTCGGCACTGTCCCCACGAGGTTTCGAACCCATGACTTCCGCGCCGCGCTGGCTCTAGCTAAGTTGTACAAGCTAACGCTTATACTTTTTATGCGCAAACCTTTTTAGCTAAGGTTAACGCATATTCTTACATCCTGCGCAGGATGTAAGAATATGCGTTAACCTTGGTCAAAAGGTTTGCGCATAAAAAAGTATAAGCACTAGCTATAGCTTGTACAACTGCCGGTCCTCCCGGAGCCGGCAACACTCCTTGAAGAAGGCGGAGGTCAGGGGCCCCATGGCCCCAAACTCCTCCAGGACAAAGGGCACCACACGATGGTGCCCGACGTCGCCGTAGGCTAGGAGCTTGGCCCGCTCCGCCCGGTCCGCCGTGTAACCTGCCGTGAGGGAGGCCCCAGGCGGGGCCCACTTGATTCAAATGTTCCGCCGTCCAAGCCAAGTGTGTGACACTTTTCGCTATTTTCGAAGAGGTTGCAAAAAATTTCGCACGAGCTCGCGTGATTTTCGCAAAATTTTCACTCACTTTCGCACGATTTCGCACGACTTTTCGCACAATTTTGCACGATTTTGCACAATTTTGCACGATTTCGCACAATTTCGCATGGATTTCAACCTAGGCTCGTTTTGTGGAGTGACGTTTGACAAAAATTCGCATCAATTCACACACGTTGTGCACATCAAAATTTTTTACCGTCGACATTTTTCACATGAAATTTCGCACGATTTCAGCAAATTTCGCACAATTTCGCACGATTTCGCACGACGAATCACTCTGCAGAGTGACGATCGCCGAAAAAGTCCAAAAAATTAACGACAAAAAGTGTCACACTTTTCGGAACATTCGAAGTGGGCCCCGCCCCCAGCCACGCGGCTAAGAGCCAAGCTATAGGGCCGCACCACCGAAACGTCAATAAGCAGATGCCCGCCACCCCCCTCAAAGTCCAGCACCACGATGTCAGGCCGGTGGTTGGGGGAATAGAAGGCAGCGCCATATATCTTTTAAAAATATAATTACTTACAGCAGAGTGAAATCACTCAAACCAAAGCAAACGCCCAGCTAGAAACCTATATACAGCGCCATATATCTGCATCCTCGGACCGGATGTTCGCGTGGGGGAAAACCGACCGAACCATGGCAAACACCACCGTCAGGAGGACAGTGTGCAAATACAAATACCAATATGACTTGTATATATGTTGTAATTTTCTTACTGCATTTTTTGAGGCATATACCCTTTGGGGCGATCCGCTCCCTGTTCAAAATATATACCCTGTTCATAATTTTCGGCAGTGCTTGATGCCCTAGGCGACGTAATGCCGAAATTTTTTTATTGGTATTCAGCCACTTTAATTTAATAATAAAAAGAAATGTGATTGAATAATAATGCAACATGCCACCTCCCTATCACGCAATATAGCAGAAGGTAGGTGGCGGGGTATCTTTTACACGTGGGATGCTATCTTTGCCAAAAATCAGGCTCCTGAGTACCCAGACCTATTATTTCTGTCTCAGGATTTCCAGAGCCTAGAGGCAGCATAGCAATATATCCTACGCAAGTACACTACAATCAGTAGGGGGCTAGGGTTACACGTGAGGGGCAATCAACCCACCAGGTCAAGAAAAAGGTACTACGCAGTGCATGGCCAGGGGGCGCGCAGTAGGGATATACTATACGTGGGAAGAGTGTGAGGAGTCCATTCAGGGATACCAGTGGGAAAAGTTCAAGGGATTCGCGGATTTACGTAGTGCAGCAGACGCCTTCATTCGCAGGCATACTTCGGTCTCCACTCAGCCGGGCGACCGGTTGGCTCTACCCCCACCCCTCTCTTCATCATCTTCCACCATCTCCAGTGTGATCTCCCCCACCTCTGCTGTTCCTTTAGCGGGTGGTTCTGATTGTCCTCAGGCAGTGCCGCCACTTCCGCCCCTCTTCCCAGGGCTAGTGGTACTGTACTTCACCCCACTGCTGCCTCGTCTCCTCAGGCAAGTGGTTTTGTTCCCCTCACCACTCCCGTTCGGGAGAGTGGCGTTCCTATTGTAATTTCTATCCAAAACCTCTACATCACCGCCCCTTCCACGGACCGGGGTGGAGCCAACAACAGTTAGGACATTGTTGTAGGGGTAGACAGGACTAGTTCAGGGTATCGCATCCGCAGCCCATCTTACCACCAATCAGGTGGTGGCTTTATGTATTGATTGCTGTTAATATTATTTTCAAAACTTAGCCGGTAATACGATGGGGGACAACGAAACGGTTTCGGAGACCAATGATGGGGCTCCTTTTCAGCTGACACCCGAGCAGGGCACGGCACGACGTAGGTTAGAACCCGTACTGTCGACCCCGGCACAACAGGCTATGGCCGCGGCTGTCGCTCAGTTAGCCGTAGAACAGGCTCAAGCAGCGGTCGCGCCGCAGGTGTAGGGGCACAAGGGTCAGGGACAGGGACAGGTGTTCGCCCGTCGCTGTCAGTGGAGCTTCCTGCTCCTCCGGCAACCGCATCTCCAGTGACGTGGTGGCGGGACCCAGTTCAGGTCGCGGCCGCCGAGAGTCGCCTCGGGCGCCCCTTGGGCCCGTCGGGGGCCGGTCACCTTTCGATCTGACGTCACCGGCTCCCTCAGCGTTCCAGCTACGAGCTCGCGGACCCGGGACACTAGCGATCATCCCGCTGCAGTAGCTCAGGCGTCGTGCCAGCGTAGGAGATATGGGTGGTTATGCGACCGCTAATCAGGCGGTATCCCCGGAGTCCCCGGGGGCTGGGCATTCTCGCATAGGCAAGCCACCGCCCCTTCCCAACCTCAAGGATATTCCCGCATTCCCACCCACGCCTACTCCCAGTCAGATTGAGGCATGGGAAACTGCAGTCAGCAGCTATTTGCGGATATGGCAGGAATACAATAGGCAGGTCCTTGCTCCACGGATGGTCGTCGAGCTGGTATTAGCATTAGCCCTTCATCAGACGGTACGCAACGTGCTAGAGAGGGAGGAGACACTGGCTCTGACAGGCCCCAATCAGGGATCTCCAGGATCTGTTCACCAGGATTCGGCGGCGGTACATTGCTCCCAATCAGGATAAGCTGGATCGCGCCGAGTTCGCTGCTCTCAAGCAGGGCACTAACTGAAACCCTGCAGGAGTATTCCGCAGAGTTTGACGTGCGCGCATTGCGGGTACCGGATCTGGGCTCCGCGGAAACCAAGCTGGTGACGGTTCTTTGAGGGTCTACGCCCAGAGCTTCAGGCCGAGGTTCATCGCTTCTTCGCTCCGCCGATCGAGAAGTGGGTGGACTACGATCTTCAGGAGGTCAAGGACTACCTGATGCAGGTCGCTCACACGATTCCCCCAATCGCCCCTCCAAAGGCGGTTGCCAACAACGCTATCAGCACCAACTCATGGGAGCTGGTAGAGGAGTTGGGTGTAGAGCTTCCTTCAGTTATATGGTTAATTAACCAACTTCATGTGACTCACCTGCGGTGTTTCAACTGCAATCAGGAGGGTTGACCACCTGAAACGCGAGTCGCCGGACTTGACAGGAGTTCCCCTCCGGCAACCGCCCTGCCCCTCCGCCTGCCTTTGGGCCACGCCCTCAGTGCGGACGGGGTCGAAGGCGCGCGTCAGCAGCAGGCCGCAGCCAGACCTTGCGGCAGCTCAGGCATCTCAACAGCCACAACGGCTTCAGCAGCCGCGCGCGCGCCACAGAGCCAACTCCAGAAGGCCATTCAGGCCCTCAAATCATGCAACGAGCTGGCCCTGTCCTTCCAGGAGGCGGATACGCCGGCGCCCACCCAGGGGGTTACACCCCAGATGGCGCCGCGGCCGGATCCCACCATCCGTTTCAGTATTACGGATTTGGACGAGGAGGAGGGAGAGGCGGGACACGCAGGAGGGGGAAGAGTAGGCCCGCAGGATAGTGGAGGTCTCCTGCCGGGGCCCAAGGCTGCCTCCGCAGTCCCCTTGCCCCTACTACGGGAGGAGGGAGAGTTGATTTCACCGGAGTTGGGCGAGTTTAGTCTACCCTGTAATCACAACGCGGTCAGCGGTGAGTCCTCTGGTGATGTCAACCCTCGATCATTATTATTATTTTCTGGCTTGGTACCGGGCACTCGTTCGGTCGCGGACCCGTTCATTCGTGAGTCCGAGGTTCTGTGACAGTGTACAAGTGTTAGTAGATAGTGGGGCGGCGGTCACTTTTATTAGTGATGTGCTAGTAGTCTAGCGCTTGGGTTTACTCCCAACCCCTCACACGCATCAGATCTTGGTGCGCTACTCCGACGGTCGCACGCGCCCTTCCCCTGGGCGCGTGGATTTACCACTATCAGTGCAGGGACGATCGTTGCAGGTTCAAGCGACAGTAGCACCCCTAGAGGCCGCGGATATCATTCTAGGTATCGATTGGCACCGGGAACACGATTTGCAGATTCAATATTGCACTGGTGTAGTCTGGTTTGCCGACGGCTTCTCGTGGGGACCCGAGCGCCATTTTGCTGCCAACGGGATCACCGTAGCGGATCGATCAGAGCCGGCGCGTCCCATGCGTCCAGCGGAGAAAATATTCTGTTCCAAGACTTAGGAGGTTCGCCGCCTAGTTCGCAAGGGTGCTTATTTTTATGCTATTAGGCCCGACGATCTGCGGGCCGTAGTAGAGGTTAACTCTCTTTGTGCGGATTTCACCGACCATGAGGGTAAGGCGTACAATCAGGTCTTAGATCGGTTCTCTGAGGTTTTCGCAGATAAGAATTACTCCACCTTTCCTCCAGCTCGCCCCGTTTTACACCGGATCCAGCTGAAGGAAGGCGCGGGCCCAACCACGTCGCCTATGTACCGCATGGGCCCGTCTGAGTTGGCTGAACTAAAGAAGATTCTGATTTCATTATTGGAGTCTGGCCTGATTGAGCAGAGTAACAGTCCGTATTCGGCTGGGGTCCTTCTTGTCCCCTTGGAAGCCGAATATGGTAAGTGGCGGCTGGTGACTGATTTTCGCAAGATCAATGCGATTACGGTAAAATCCAAGTATCCGTTGCCCCGGATTCGACGACATCTTCGCCAAGGTGCAGGGAGCCACCTGTTTCACGGTACTTGACTGTGCGGATGGGTTTTGGCAGCTGCGCATTGCGCCAGAAGATTTTCACAAGACCGCGTTCGCCACGCCCTATGGCCACTTCCAGTTGAACAAGGTGGCGGCCATGGGACTGGGCAATTCACCGGCGTCCTTCCAGATGTTGATGAACCACATCTTTCGCCCAGTCATGGGTACTACACGGCTACCGCAGGTGTCTCAGGATCTTCGGGATCCTGGCGTTAAAGACACAGACGTTCCTGTCGCGCCTTGTAAGCGCACGTGTGTCGCCGTGTACTTGGATGACATTCTCGTCTATTCGCGCTCATTCGCAGGCCACTTAGAGGATTGTAGCGGCGGTCTTGGGTATCATGCGGGACAATCAGTTAGTAGTCATCCCGGTCGACCCTGTGCGCCCTTGGGACAGCGTCATGATGGACTTTGTGGGACCGTTCGCGTTGACCAAGGCAGGTAATGAGCAACTTCTAGTCATTCTAGACCGGATGACACGGCGCTGTCACTTAATGCCGTGTCCTCTGAACCTCACGGCTGAGGCATGTGCCAAGCTTTACCTGAACAATGTCTTCCGGTTCCACGGAATGAGTCGCCAGTTCATTAGCGACAAGGACAAGTTGTTCACATCCAAGTTCTGGCAGAGTTTCTTTTCTGCCCTTGGTACCAAGGTAACGGCTCGGCACCGCCTACCACAGTTCGACTTCACATCTGGTGGAGCAACTTGACCGTGTGGTGCAGAAGAGTTTGCGTCATTACGTGGATAGGGGTGGAGGCGACTGGGATGAGATCGTGCCGATGGTGGAATTTGCCCTCAACAGTTCTCCTATATTGCAGCACATGGGTATGACCCCGTTCTTTCTGGACACGGGTCAGGCCGGTCAGCACCCTCTCACTCCGGACGGCCGACCTTCTGACCGGCACCCTGTTGGAGCAGCCGGTTCTATGGAACTCCGATGCAGGGGTGCGGGAGCTGTTGGAGAACCTGCGACTGGCCCATGATTGTGCCATCGCCGGGTACACCAAGGCTCGAGACAAGTACACAGCGCGAACCCTGGCAGCCAGGGACTCACGGACTCCAGAGATCAAGGAGGGTGATCTGGTGTTGCTGGAAGGTCCGCGCGTGGGGCGCTTCCGAGAGAAATTCGAAGAAGGCCTCAAGACCAAGTTGCGACCACTATTAATGGGACCTTACCTGGTCGAGAAGCGGTTCAACGAGGTCATGTACTATGTCCGAGTCGGACCTTCCTCCTGGAACCAAAGTCTAATCTCTTTCATCGGGATCAACTTAAGTTGTACAAGGAGAGTGCCATTCAAGGCAGGGTGGACGTTCCGGCGCCTATAGAGCACGACCCAGAGACGGGGGAGTGTGAGGACGAGGTGGACGCCATCATAGGACACTGTGATACGCGTCGAGGACAACAGTTCCTGATCCGTTGGATGTTCCACCGGTCGCAACATGACCGGCAGTTGGTTGCCCGAGTCCCAGCTAGATGGTTGTGCACGCCTTCTTAGCGAGTACAAGGCGCGACACTCACTTACGTAGGTTATTACCTATATTTCGTGTGTGTGTGTGGCATGCATGGCTGGCTGGGATGGTTGGAAAACCGTGCGTTGCGCGTTGTTGTGTGGTCTTGTGCCCCTCCCGTGTTCACTTGCAGGAGGAGGCACGCCGCACCTGGGAGGCCTGCGGGTTCTACCAAATGGCCAGTGTCGCATTACCCCACTATTCTGCGCGATTCTCACGTTCCTTTCCCCCGTTGTCTGCGGGGGAGCGGACGCGCTTCAGCGACACCGTGGGCCCCCTCGTCTCGTTCCTGGGACCGAGTGGGGGTGGTGTGGGCGAACATGAAGCGTCGTGTTCGTGCGCAATATTAATCTGTCCAGGGAAGTTGGCTTGTACATCCAGGACTGCCCAACCTTGTTGGCATCGGGACTGCTGACGGACGCGGGATTTGAGGTGCTCAGGACCCAGGACGGCGGCTACTCAGTGACTGGGTTTCTTCCGGGCGGCCGAGCCCGAGACTCCGGCCTTGAGGTATGCTGGGCGAGTCCTGGTGGCGACGTACGGCTATGCGGCAGCTGGATGATAAGTGGTTGTCCAACTTACCCTTGGAGACCGCGGCTGACGATCATGCAGTCGGTCGACCTAAGTTGGTGAGCCGGTGTGCAGTCAGCATACGGGTGAACCCTTCATCAATTAATTCCGGCATGCTCACTCTGTCATGCAGTTGGTTCCACAGCTGAGGGCGGTCTGCCGGTAGAGTCGAGCAAGGATGCGTCGATTCCACGTGCATCCAAGACCAAGATGAGGAAGAAGAAGGCTCAGCAGTCAGCGGAGCCTTGGGTGGAGGGCCATGATGGCGGGGGCCCGGGTGGTGGGTCGTTAGTGTCGGGGCGCGAGGTCGTTACAGACCAGGTGGCCTTGGACGCGAACGACAAGGTGTCCGACCTCTCTTCGCAGTCCGCGGTGGAGGTCGAGCAGCGGGTGGAGGGCCATGATGGCGGGGGCCCGTGTGGTGGGTCGTTAGTGTTGGAGCGCGAGGTTCAATGTTACAGACCCGGTGGCCTCGGACGCGAACGACAAGGCGTCCGACCCGTCTCTTCGCACTTCCGCGGTGGAGGTCGAGCAGCGGGTTTCCACCCAGCTGCAGGCGCTGCGTTTAGGTTTGGAGAAACAGATGGTTGCACAACAGGCGGAGGTTTTTGAGGCGTGGTTGTCCACCACGATGGAAGCGGTTACTACTCCAGAAGGTGATGGAGCGGATGCCGTTGACTTCCCAAGCGGCGGCGGGACCTGGGGCTTCTGCACCTTCCAGTGCAGGACCCAATCAGGTCGCGCCTCAAGGGCCGGGCCGGGCAGTCACCAGCGCGACGTTACCGGTGGGTACTGTGACCGTTGCGGGTGGTAATTCCGGGGTTGTGGGGCCGTCAGGTCCCCCAATGATGGGGCTTTCCAGTGCCCGTCCAGGGGTTGCACCGGGGCCGTCAGGTCCCCACGTGGCGGGGCTTTCCAGCTCCTCCCACCGACCTTTGGCTCCTGTCCAGGTTCCCCCTCAGGGGTCTGGGTGGACCTCCCTATTGCCGCAACAGGTGGGTTTGATGTCAGGAGCTTGGACCGGGTACGTCAGGGGTAGCGCGCGGACGTGGGGGCGGTATGCGGGGTGGTGGCATGGTGGCGCAGGGTACAGTTCCGCGTAGCGGTGACGTTCCAGTCTTCCCCTGTGGTGTTGTCAGGGACCCAGCAGGCGGGGCCATGCACCGCCGCAGGCGCAGCAAGGGGCGCAGCAGCCATCACGGCAGCCGCTCCAACAGCCGCAGCGGCAGCAGGTGCAGCAACAGCATTGATCAGCAGTACGGAGAGTCAGGGTACTGGAGTGCCTTGATGTCTCCGGAGGCTGCTCAATTTAATTTACAATACGGACTGGACAGGACAACCGGTTGGATCCACGGGAGTCGCTGGGTCAGCCTTTGCTGTTGGCGGCCGATGGTGTGGGCAGTTTTCTGTCGCAACGTACCGTCAGCAACAGTTCGGGGGGTTTTGAGGGGAGTTGCGCATGTGGGAGGCACAGGTTCCCAAGGGGATGTGGGATCCCCCAGCAGGGTTCCACCTGTTGCAACCGGTCATGGTGCGGGCCACATCGGCGGTAACGGTACAGGAGGGGACGCGGCGGGTTATGGTGGGATTGAGGCTGCATCCAGCACGCGCCTTTCCGGTGGTGCTGTAGCGACCCTCTCGGTTGGGTAAGTCGCGGTCAGCGACTGAGCCGCCACCACCCAGCGAGCCGCGGCCGGTTCGAGGAGGATGTTTGGGATCCCACCCCTGACGGGTACCATTGCCCCGGCATCGGGGCGGTGCGGCATCCCAAGTACAGTGTGGAGCCGAACATCCTCCTCTGGGGCTTGCAAACCTCTATCTATATTAAAAATATAATTACTTACAGCAGAGTGAAATCACTCAAACCAAAGCAAACGCCCAGCTATAAACCTATAGACAGAGCCATGTCAAAGCTCTATACTACGATAAGACCAATGGAAACGCCTAACGGGAGGAACCTAATAGCCCTGCTGCACCGCAATTAAATCAGCCCGCGTACGGCGGAGCATGATGTCAGCCATGGCCCGAGTCAGCGCCACCGACAAGCGCTGACGCCTATATGACGTCCAGGTCCGCGCCGACCATGGGGCCCGCTGGCCCTCCAGGTCCAGCCGGTCCTCCTCTATCTATATACACTTATGAGCTTGCATTCATGGAGAATCTCATTGCCTCAAACGATGATGTTCTCATAAGGCGTTTTATCCACACATGTCGATACATTGATGATGTCATTGCTTTCGACAACCCTGATTTCGCAACCCATTTGTATATCACCGCTGGTCTGCCTGGCATCTACCCGCAAGCGTCCCTAGCTCACATTAAAGCTCACGTCGGAGGATACTAATTGCAATTACCTCGATTTTAACGTTACCCATAACAAGAACGGCTGGCGTACGGCTGTCTATGATAAGCGCAAGGATCCTAAATACCAGCAAATTCCATTTATTCGTTACCCGGATATTCACAGTCTCCTTTCCCACACAGCAAAATATGGTGTTGTTCTTAGTCAGTTACATCGTTTTTCCCCTCTTTGTTCTTATCGTGTCGATTTCATCACGACTCTTGTTGAACTCTTGCATCGTTTGTTGGTCAAAGACTATGACCGAGACATTATGATCCGTCAAGTCCGGTGTTTTTTGCAACATCACCCACATCTGTTCGGTGCTGCCCCTTGGCACAAGCTCTACAAACAGGTCGTGGACCGGCTGGATCGCGTAGTATCTCCGCACATCTGAACCCTGTGATGCCAGATCTCCTTTGCGGCCGTTCCGAGCTTGGCTGCCACTGGATTCGTTGTCCACATCGTCGCGTCGCTGCAGCAACACGATGTTTTCTGGCATACGCGGGCTTTTGGTTCCCGGCCGCCGCACATTTGAAAGTGCTGTCCTCCGGCTTTTTGCCTTTGCACCGTGTGCAGTTCTTGGACGTTTGGAATCATGGCATGGCTAACGTAATGGCTGACTAGCTAGACCTTTTCAGTGGTTTTTCATTTGCGGGTATTTCCTCGTAAATGGTGGGAGAGCGATCGCAGCAATGGTGCTCACCACTAGACACTCCCGGCCAGTTAGGCTCGAAACACACGCCCTGATCAAGCATGCTGTTTCCGGCCCCACCGTCTAGGTCATCTAGTCGCTCTACACGTAAGCCAGCCATAATTTCAATGCACAAGGATACACATTTCCATCACCATTCATCTTCATCATCCTGAACGACTCGAACACGCGGACAAGATAACGGCAGGCTCGAGCTACCATGGTCCGGATTCTCCCGATTTCTGGCCTGCGCTGGTTGTCTCCTTGATCCTCCTCTGGGAGATGGCACGCCCCGAGGGGGCCAAACAGGTTAAGGGAAGTCGGTCAGACATGATTCCCCCTGTCTTCGAGGCGGTGGCCTCCGTGGTGGAGCAGGCCAAGTGCGGTTTTGTAGATCGCGTGAAATGGGAGGTCGTCATCACGCGTCACCGGTGCCTGTGGGCGTTTCAAGGCACTTTCCCGGTGACGCGGCGTGATGAGAACGGCCGGGTCTTGTTGCGGGGGGTGTTGCGGGACTGTACATAATATGGACCGTGACACGCCGACCCCGGATATGCGGGCGCCTCAACCGTGTAACGAGGAATACCTTCTCTCGCTACAAGGGGCAGTCACTCAGTACAAGTGGTAGATGGTTAGGTGGTCATTGGACCTGGGACGGGTGTAGCGTTCTGGTGGGCCAGAGGAGCTTAGGCCATCACTAGGCCGGGCTCTGGCTTTAGTGTCAGTGGATCCTTACCCCGAGCGCGGGCGGGGCAGCTGTGGGTCCCCCTATACTGTCACTCTGGTTTGCTGGGCGTCAAACCTTACTGGGCTCTCGTGGTCACTTGGCTGTTTGTCACGTTGTTATTGTTGTGGCGTTGTGCTCCTCTTTTCCGGGTTCCACCGTTAGGGACGGGTTCTACCGACCCCCATGGGGGGGGAAGAGTGTTACGTCCAAGCCTGTTTATTTAGGGTTCGCTAGTGGACATATTGGCCGTAACAATATACTGTCGTCAGATTTGTGTAGCTAGTTACGCACCCTATTTCCAAGGGGTTGGCCTACGATGCTTTCAATAGCACATTATGTGTAGGTCAGGGCCCGGCGCTATGGTGTAGCGCCGGCTAGCTAGGCCGAGCCACGTGGTGGGCTGAGCCTTAGTCTAGGGCATTTTCCAGTGTACGCCCATTCGTAGCTAGTCCGGTGGCTTTCAGGTTTACAACACATTCCAGTGTTTTATCATTCGTGGCTAGTCGGGAGGGTGGGTTTCCACCCACTGCTATTCCGAAACAGTCCACAATCGGGAGTGTTGTTACTTGTTATTGGGCCGGTTGTGGGCCGATCATCTATGCATTATGCATGCCCACATTGTGCATCGCCTTCCAACGTGCACGACGGCGGGCATATAGGTGTTGGTGTTTTATTTACCTACTCTCTCTCGGTTAATTGCAATGGCATAAAGTGACTCACGGTTACAGCTGTAACGCAGTATTGTGACCAGCCTGCAGCTATTACGCGAACTGCTATTATGACGAGCAAACGCTCCTCTACTCAACGCAGCCTGACGAATGCGTTAAGCAATGAAAATACGTCTACAGCTCCGGCTGCAGCTTCGCCCTCAGGTCCGGAAGGTAGCGGTGACACTAGTCGCGCACTGGTGGTTGCCCAGCCCCCAACCGGGCTTGCCTCGCCATCTGCATCGCCTGAGCCCAAGCGCAGTCGCCCTGCCGAGCCGCACTGGGACGAGATCGCCTTTGACATCAACGCACCTGGCTTCTGGACTCGAACCCCGGGAGCCTTTATGGAAGACCTGTTTTTCGGGACGCACGCCTCGCTTGTAGCCCTGTGCTTGCACCTCACCTCCCACAACCGCAGCCGCTGGCCCAACGGCCTACCTTCCACCCCCGATGACATTGATATCATTCCGCGCATGAACCGCCCCCGGCTCCAGCGCTACGCCCTCTGCTCCCTCCTCGGGCGTTCCGACGCCGAGATCTGGGCCCCCCCTGCAACCGTCGCAACCGAAGCCATCGTCCGCACCCTCCTTAAGGAAGCTTTCGAGCAGCACGTGACCCCCCTTGCCACAGATGTGGCGGCAATGGGCGGCACGCTGGCTGCTGAGCTCCCTCACATTTCCACCACTTTCACCTCCACCTCCACCCTCCTCGCCTCCACCTCCACTGCCACCTCCACCTCCACCGCCACCCTCAAGGCCCAGCTTCTCGACATCGACCAACGCCTAAAGGACACTGCCATAGCCATCGAGTGCATGCAGAGCACCGCCGGCATCACCTCCCAGGCGGTGAGGGACATCGCCACCAAGCCAGCCCCCGCTGGCTCAGGCGCCGACGCCCCTCCCACCCAGACCTGGGCGGACTTGCTTAAGCACCACGCCACCTCCACCACCTCCACCATCGCGGCACAGCTTAAACAACAAGCCCTCGACCTCCGCGAGGAGGCCGACCGCACCCAGCGCAGCCACAACGTCATAGTCAAGAACTTCGACCAGCCGGCAGGTGAGGACTCGACGACTCTTCTCACGGCATTTAAGCGCGACATTCTTGCCCCCATGCACATTACTGGTGAGCTGCGCATGTCGGCTGTTCGCCTCCCCCGCGCGCGGGGGAAGGCTGGCCCGGCACCCGTGCTCCTCACCTTTAAGTACATGGCGGACAAGGTGTTGTTTCTTAAAAACCGCAAGAAGCTCTCGAGGACTCACTTCACGTTGGACGACGACCTGACCCTGGCCCAGCAACAACGGAGACGCGAACTATGGCCGACCTACCTCCAGATACGGCAAAGCGCAGGGGGGAAACCGGTATACTGGAGGGGGGACGTCATCCATGTCGACCACAAGCCTTGGCAGGCACCCCCAGTCTAGGGAATATAGCAGTAGTGTAGATTTAAGGCTAGCCTACCACGCGGCCCCAGCGCATGTGCGCCCATAATGGCCATGGATGATGCATTTAAGAATTTAGCCACGCCATGCCTATAACGGGACCCCCATGGATGTTGCACTAGTTAAGAATTTAGCCATGCTATGCCTATGTGTTTGTCGCGCGCCGGTTGATGGAGGAGGTGCGTCGACTTCCCCCCAGGTGACAGTTTGCCGCTGGTCTTCATTTTTGTTGACTATATCAAGGCCTTTGACACGGTTCTCTGGGAGGCTCTTTGGGCCATCCTAGCTCTGGACCGGGTACCACCTGCGTTTATTGCTGCCATTCGCCGTCTGTATGAGGGTTCACAGGCAGTAGTGCGGACTGCGGAGGGCACCACTCCACCATTCCCCCTTCACCACGGGGTGTGGCAAGGTTGTGTCCTGTCCCCATACCTGTTCATTATTGTCGTGGATCACGTCATGCGCCGGGCACGTGCGCGCTTTACTGCTCTTAAGGGGTTCGAGCCAGGCTTGGACATCCTTAACGTGAAAGAGCACGGCGGGGTTAGACCTGGCTACCGCCTTGCCGACCTGATTTATGCGGATGATACCACCCTCATCGAGAGCCCCGAGCACATTCAGACCTGGCTGGACTGCCTGGGCCTGGAGGCGCGGGCGGTGGGGCTGGAGATTAGTGTCAAAACTGAGGCGATGGTGATAGGAGCATCCAGTAAACCACCGCTGCCGCGCCTGCTCGACGGGACGGAGGTCCCGTTCCGCGACCGCTTCAAGCTGTTGGGGAGCTGGCTTCCTGACACCGCCGACGATGTGGACACCCGCATCGGCCTTGCCTGGGCCAAGCTCCGCTCGCTCACACCCTACTGGCGCTCGAAGGGCCTTAACGGGCACCGCAAGCGCATGCTCTTCAAGGTCCTCGTCCTCACGGTGCTCACGTATGGCGCCGAGGCGTGGACCCTCCCACCCAAACTGGCAGCTCGGCTCGACGGCACAGTTTACAGGATGCTCCGGCAGGTCCTTAATGTAGGTTTTTCCGAGCGTCCGTCATCAGAGTCTTTGTATCATGGCATGCCTCGTGTTTCGGACGAGATTAGGCAGCGTAGGATAGCATTTGTAGGACACCTTGCACGCACCAGCCAGGTCGACACCACCCTCGGTCTGGCCGGCCCCCAGCGGCTTGGCCAGCCAGGGCGGCACATTCTGACCTGGCCTGGCCCCAAGGACATTCCCAAACGGGTAGGGAAACCTGTCACGAACTACGTTCAGATGTTGCTGGACGACCTAGTGGTCCCAGCCCAGTTTGAGCACCGCATCCACTCTCTCTCCCGTCTTTGGACTGCCATGCAGGACAAGACGCGGTGGAAGAAGATTGTCAAGGCGCACACGCCCGACCCTGTGGGCAAGCCACCTCCCCCCAAGCGGAGGAGGCGTTTTGATGAGTAGTGCAGTTAGGATTTTCTAGATAGAGTTAGGATAGTTCGATCACGCGGCTTCCTCCACCCCATCCATCATGAAATATGTGCTACATGACCTCCCCACGGAGGCATGTTATAATTTAATTTTTAATTTTTTAATGCCTATGCAGAGAGATGCTCTCTGTCGAGAAGCCATGTCCTAGCTCTAGTATAGCCATGATGATCTTCCCCCACATAACATACTCCCCGTTAGCTGGGCATAGTGTGAAGATTATGAGGGTGCAGGTGCCCTGGTGCACCTAGAGCAAGGGTAGCTTACATTCCCACCCTTGCAGGAAGTAGCTTAGAATGTATTAAAAGCCATATGCCCCTTCTCGGACGCCCATGAGGATGATGTGACGGAATGCAATATACGAGAATGCTCATAACTTTTGACTCCGGCCATGAAATTTCATCGGGTTGGTTGCATTAGACGCGTCTTTTGAAGACGAACACGCTGATATAATTTTCTACAGCTATCGCTCAATATTTCCGAAGATACCGGCACCGCCCTGCCCAGCAAATATCGCTGTTGCAATATACGAGAATGCTCATAACTTTTGACTCCGGCCATGAAATTTCATCGGGTTGGTTGCATTAGACTCGTCTTTTGAAGACGAACACGCTGATATAATTTTCTACAGCTATCGCTCAATATTTCCGAAGATACCGGCACCGCCCTGCCCAGCAAATATCGCTGTTGCAATATACGAGAATGCTCATAACTTTTGACTCCGGCCATGAAACTTCATCGGGTTGGTTGCATTAGACTCGTCTTTTGAAGACGAACACGCTGATATAATTTTCTCTAGCTATCGCTCAATATTTCCGAAGATACCGGCACCGCCCTGCCCAGCAAATATCGCTGTTTTTTCAGCTCGATATGGCGGAATACGACTCATCCCAGCAATCACAAGCGTCCGCGGCCCTGCACCAACTCGCTGACGAAGCCATGGCGTCATTGGAAACACCCTTGCACGCTATGCCGGACGCCACTGTCAGCATCCAGCCGCTCCACTCCACCGCTCCGCCGAACAGCGACCTTGCCATGGATACCCGCGAGGAGGCCTTTTCTGCCGAGGAAGCTGCCGCATTTTTACCTGGCAAATGACCAGGCCTTAACGCCATCATGCGCCTGTCCCGAGCTGCCGCCCTCACCATCCTGCACCTGGCTGCCGAGAAAAAGTGCGAGATCCGGGACTGCAACCAACAGGTTACCCACCTGTCGGACTTTCTCCACGACGACCCCGACGACACTGACCTCTGCCTCGCAGTCTGGTGGACGTGCTCCCGTCTTTCCGACAGCGCCCTTGAGCGCTTTGTCATGGCCTCTCTCGACCTGGGAGCCGACCCCACTGTTGCGGCCGCCATCAACATCACCGCCAAGCAAGTCGCCAATACGTGCTTCGATCGCCTCCCTCCCCTCCTCAACGCTGCCCTCAACCCTGTCCACAACCACCTCGCCGCTTCAAGCTGCTCGGCAGTTGGCTTCCTGACTGCGAGGACGACATGACGACACGGATCGGCATGGCGTGGGCGCACCTCCATGACCACCGCCGCTGGTGGAGCAACCCCGCCCTACCCCGGATCGTCAAGCGTGACCTCTTCAAGGTCGTCATTCTGACGATCCTGACCTACGGCGCCGAGACGTGGACACTGATGCAGGAGCTGGAGCAACGACTCGACGGCGCCGTCACCAAGATGCTGCGCAAGGCCCTTAACATCCCCTTTGGTTTGCACATTAGTAATGAGGATTTGTACGCTGATTTGCCCTATGTTTCCCACATTATTAGGCACAGGCGCCTGGGCCTAGCCGGGCACCTGGCCCGCACAGATCAGGTAGATACATCAGATAGACTAGCTGGCACCAAGCCCGCCCAGCCTGGGCGATATGTCCTCACCTGGCGTGCCCCCGGCCGCGCGCGGCAGGGCCGCCACCCGTGGACTTTTCGTGATAGACTCGGCATGGACATGTGCTACACTAGACGTGACGGGCTCACCCCCGGGCAGCCTCCTGGTTTGTCTGTAATATGGAGGCAGATGGTGCGCAAGGATAGATGGCAAGTAGTGATGAAGGAGACCACCCCCAAGCCTGTGGGGGCTCCGCGTGTGACCAAGTATGGCATTCATAGCGATTCGGGCCGCGGTGCCCACACCCCTGTAACTAGGACCTAGATAGCTTATACCATCCATTCCATCCCATGTTCCCCTCCCACTGAGGACTTATGCTCACGTGACGCAGTCACGTGTCTATTAATTAATTAATTAATTAATGCCCCTTCTCAGGGATATGTGCTACATGTACTCCCAACGGAGTTATGTTTCTAATTAATTAATTAAAGTGACTCACGTCTACTTTCCGAGGGGGCAACGCCCGCGGACTAGGATTTAACATGGATTCCGGTTCTGGTCGATAAAAAGCTACATGTCAATATCCGGATGCAGAACGACGTGGTATTTGTATGAGTATTCTGTTCCAGGGATACGAGTTCTGATTAGTACAGCCGACCATCGTCCACGACAGTCAGTCGTGGATCAGGTGTAGGTCTTTCGCAGCCGGCAGTCAGCCGGATGTAAAAGTTATGTTCCTAATTAATTAATTCATTAATGGGGACACACAATCCGGCCTACCGGTCTAATCTATCTACAACATCAAGCCAACTCTTTAAAGCCAGCAATACCAAGAATGGGCCGTTGCCCTATTAGAGGGGGTGGGGGGGGGGAGAAGGGTAGTGCTGGAGGTGGGGGTGGGGGTGGAGGGGGTGGGGGGGGAGGAGGGTGGCGATTGGGGTTAATGCTTTTCAACGCATGGAGTCTTTCTTTCAGGGCGGATATGCGTCGCCTCCGTCCTGGCTGGGGTCGCTGGCGTGTCGATTGAGCCTCATCCCGCTCAAGGCGGGCCAGGAGGCGAGTGAGGCTGGAAAATTGGCGGGAGGGTTGACCGTGGCGTCCCTTGCGACCTTGCATCCCGATCCTGCTCGCACGGTGCGACATGGGGATGACTCAATGGCCATTATAAGTTTTCGATCTGGCATGTGACTGGCAGGTACCACTGTAGCATACATCTTGTGAGGTGATTGTATGTCTAGCTTTTGCTAAGGCATTGCTCTTAGCGAAGATCTTTGCAGTTATCTGTCTCTGGCAGTCTTATTGAATACATCGGCGGGGCAGTTTGGGTCCCGGAGTCCAATACTCTAGTAGAGGGATTGCTGACATGAATAGTTGTACATAAAGGACTCAGCCTTGAAAGATAGCGCTTGTCCCAGTAGACGAATTTCAACAAACAACTTGTCTAGAATGACGATTGAGCTGCTTGTACACACTCAAGCTAGCACAATCAAAGCTAGACAGAACGCTGGCACGGGCTCAACATATCGCTGCCATAAGCATACTGTCTTGACTTATTGATTCTTGATTATTTATTACTGTCTAAATAACAACTTATTAATTTATTAAGTGAGACAACTAGTGATGAAGTACAACCATTCCTGGACGCATGGCATGCCGCCGCCATGCAACGATTAGCGCAGTTGTCTGGTAGGAACGGCCCGTAAAACCGCGGCCCTTACTGCGCAGGCTTGTCGAACCCGGGCATGGGGAACACGCTCGAGAACGCGAGCACGTCGTCCTTGAGCTTGGCCAGCTCGACATTGTCGGACAGCGCGGCCACGAAGTCGGCCATCTTGGTGCCGGACTTTTCCTGCACATCCAGCGCGATCTTGAGCGCGCGCTCGAGGAAGTCGACCACCTTGTCCCAGTCGGCCTCCACCAGGCCGCGCGAGGTCATCGCGGGCGTGCCTGTTGAAATAGGAGGCGAGCAAACAACGAGGAAACTTTCCAGCTAAGTACAAGAGTAACGAGCAAGGTGAACGCCGGCGTGCCTGTTGGAATAGGAGGCGAGCAAACAAGGATGCAACATTCCAGCCCAGTAACAGAGTAACGCGCGAGGTCATGGCGGGCGTGCACCCAGAGATCAAGAATTGCGCATAAGCGGAATAATTTTAAAGAAAATGTTTTGGACAACTAATAAATGTATTACCAACTGAACTAGGCAATTTTATAGGCAAGTGAGACCACCAAGGCCACGCAAGGTCATCCACGGCATGCCTGCAGTGGGCAGGATAAGGCACACACGCGCAGCGTGCCGTTCCCCCATCAGGGTCACATGCGAGGTCATCGCAGGCGTGGTTAGTGGCAGGAAGCGGCAATGAGATGAGGACAAATGCTTACTTAATTAAATATTGCACCTAATTCAGGTAGCTCTTACTGACCAGTGGCCATCACTTTAAGGCCATCACTCCTCCCCAGGGTAAAAACGAGAACAATCGCCACATTAACGTTAGAATGTGGGTCAAAATGAACCACTCACCGATGCGCACGCCACCGGGCGCGAGCGCGTTGGTGTCGCCAAAGACGGTGTTCTTATTGAGCGTGATGTGGGCCAGGTCGCACACCTTCTCCATCTTGCTGCCTGCATGCCACGAACAGGCAGCACACGAGTTGTCCTCCCGAGGGTGGGAGCACGAGGGTGAGTGAGAGCATAAGATATGGGCACCAGGTCGCACGCCTTCTCCATCTTGCTGCCTGCATGCCATGATCAGGCCGCAGTGGCCGTCACATACGTGCGATAGCATTGGGCGCGCGGGTGAGTGAGAGCACACAGGGCATGGGCCCAGTCACACACCTTCTACCTCCACCTACCTGCCTGCATACCATCCAGTGACACACTGGATAGAGCCGCCTGTATGTAGCAACATGTAGAGCAACTGCCTGGAAAGAGCCACGCGTGTGATAGAGATGTACAGCAACTGGCTGGATAGAGCCGCACTTGTGTTGGACCAATTCAGCAACTGCCTGAGGGCGCAGGTCCCCCAGGATGAGGCCAAAGCTTGTCCACCAGACAGTACTTGTCCACGTGCGTACACCACGCCCAGCCCCAACAAAAAGCACATGGTGAGGAGGTGAAAAGCACAGTGTGGAGATATCGCTCACCCGTGATCTTCTGAGGGCGCAGGTCCCACAGGATGAGGTGGTTGTCAGTGCCGCCCGTGACCAGCGTGTACCCGCGCTCAATTAGCGAGCGCGCGAGATGGGCAGCGTTCGCCTTCACCTGCTGCTGGTACACCTTGAAGGACGGCTCCATCGCCTGCTCATATGTAGGAGCGTTTGGTGGCAAGCAAACAAGCAGGTAGGCACGTTAGCACGTACACACGCGACAAGGGCTTCATCGCCTGCACACACCGTGTTCAGGTGACAAACAAGTCGAATAAGTTGCACAGGCAGGTAAGTAGACCTTAGCCGCCAGACCTTCAGCGACGGCTCCATCGCCTGCACAAAGAGTAATAGATACCTATGCAGGCAAAGGGACAGGTATAGCCCGGGAGTGTTAGCAATAACACGACAACTCCACCGCCTGAGAACTAGTCTTAGGTGGCGCATAAGAAAGCAGGCAGGCATGCCAATGGGTTTGAAAACACCTTGTAAGATGGCTCCCTTGCCTCACAAGAAACCGCGGCAGCAAGACAGAAGAGAGCAGGAATGCAGGCGGAATAAGAGGAAGAAAGGCAGAATAAGTGTAGGTGGGCAGGCACATTTGCTAGTAGACATTAGATATTAATAGACGTTAGATAGTGCCTCTATGGCATGCATTCCATGGCACATGGATGAAATCATACGCCTGCAGGATTCAAATGACGGCACCTAGGCACTTGACCAAGCACCCGCCTGCCTGAGCAATGCTGGCATGCATATAGGTACCTTACGGTTGTGCACGTGGCACTGGCTTGACCAAGCACGCGCCTGCTTTAAGGTGACAGCCGACGCAGAGGTCACCGCAAACTCGGCTGCTCAACTACTGAAACAAAAACTTGTTTAACATCCTGTGTGAGGCCATGGGGCTTCTCACGTGGCACATCCCAAACGGAGCCACTCATCACCTGCTTGAAGGCGACCGCCAGCACAGAAATCAATGCAAACTCAGGTCCTCAACTACTGACACGAAAAACGTTGCATCCTGTGAGGTCATGGGGCCTTTGACATGGTGCATCCCGACTCAACCGATTCATCACCTGCTTGAGGGCAACTGCCAGCGCCGCAATCTGGTGGTTGTGGGGGCCCCCCTGCAGGCCGGGAAAGACGGCCATGTTGATGCGCGTCTCAAACTCAACGCGGTAGAAGATGATGCCCGCGCGCGGCCCCCGCAGCGACTTGTGCGTCGTCGAGGTGACAATGTCCGCATACTCAAACGGCTGGTTTTGCTCCTGTGGGCACAGTAACAAGAAGGCGACGATGCCAGGTTGGAAACAGGGGCAGGGTACCATGGAATGGTGCGATGCGAGTGGAAACGTCCATGTAGTCAAATTGCTGGTTTCTGTTTGCTGGTAATGTGGAAGCAGTGAACAGCAAACATTTGTCAAGCTTATTCGATTAACTAGAATATTAAAGATTAACAATGAACAAATTCGTAATCCTATGAGATATTAAGTTTTCTCTTGGGAAAAAAATGTTGCCCCCCCGGAAAAGTTTCCGCGCACATACAGACGGCCCGCAGGCAGCAGGGCCCGGGTGGGCGTAGTCATGCGGGGTCGTGTGCTGGGAGGCAGAGTTCCCTGTCGCATTATGACTGACTCAGGGTGGAATGTGAGAGTCCAACTGAGCTAATTTAAATGCGTTCCGATTATGAAACAATAACGCGACAAATTATACTGAATACGATGCGTCGAGAAATGCTGCACAAACCTGCACACAAACTGAAAATGATTGCCTCGACATACAGAATTTCGACAGGAAATCCGCACCAAATATCGAGTTCATGCATGCAACAGGTTTTTCCCCTTGACGAAGAAAGGCGTACATAAACGTATCAGTAACCAAAACTTACAAAATAGAATACAATCGCATAGTCAATAATAATAAGTTCATAATAAATTAATTCTACCATAAGTTAATAATAATTATTTGATCGGATAGTTTAGCTGTATAGAATACAACGATGGATCATGCGGGTCAGGAAGCGACATGTCGGAATCATGGCGTGCAAGCGCTCATCCGAAAGATGGTGATTGATGTGTTAGCTCATCACGCCCCGCTGCAAAACACTTCACATCCAGTCAGGGCCTAAATCTAACCATCTAGAAGAGAGGATCCCCACCCCTCCTGCCCCCCCTCTGCATCATCCCCTCCTCCCTCTAAATAGGCTAAGGTTTAAACCCCGCACAGAAGTATTGAAAAAAAGAACAAAGGAATGCGAAACAAAATATCGCCTTTTATGATATCGTAGAACGCACAGATGCCAGCATCACAACAGGGAGTGCCATGCAGGTGGCGTGCTAAAAGGCGGGCGCAGAGAGCGCCTTGATGTCGCATTTTGCGTAACCCACGCGAAACAGGAAAAAATCCGACGTGGGCTATTAGAAAATGCCAAGTGAGATGGGGAAAAAAGATATAAACCAAGAACAATAAACAAATTTTTATGATAATTAAGTTGCATATTTTATTCCACCGGGTCAGGAAGCGACATGTCGGAATCATGGCGTGCAAGCGCTCATCCGAAAGATGGTGATTGATGTGTTGGCTCATCACTCCCGGGCAATAAATTTCAGACTTAATAAACCGACCATCCAGTTATGAAACTGACAAGCCAGGCAGGCTCTCCAATTCAGTTGCCATGATTGCATGGTTTTCTACATCAATGCCCGCTCCTGTAGTACCGCATGCCTTATTGAACCATCACTGAACAACAACAAGGGCTTTTTCTGACAAGGGCTGACCAACCATGACTGCGAAAAAAAGGGTCTAAACCGTCTGATTGAGACATGCAAATTGTAGCCTCCGTGGAAATCTATCCACGCACGGATGCCGGCATAACAACACAGGATGCCATGCAAGGGGCGTGCTCAAAGGCGGGCGCATACAACGCCTTGATGTCGCATTTTGCGTAACCCAAACGGAACGGGAAACATCCGACGTGGGCTATTAGAAAATGCCTAGCATACCTCGCACAGAGCAGTTTGTAGCAAAGGGAAAACAAAGTAGATAGATAAATATGGAAACATCCCACGTGGGCTACTAGAAAGTGCTTAGCATACCTCGCGCAGAGCATTTGATAGCACAGGGGGGAAAAAGTAATTACATAGATAGTCAAGCCCCCAACCAGGTAGACATTACAGACACGCCCCCAACCTCCCCCAACCAGGTTAGAAGTTATCCCTTTCATCCGGAACCCCACTCACGACTTGGTAAACAAGTGGCCTGGGGGCAGTATGTTAACGAGCCAGCGCTACAATAACTTCCCAGCAAGGTATCAGGACGGCTGCACGTGCCAAGGGGCGTCAGTAATATTACTGATAATGCAAATGCCAGTGGGCGTCACCAGAATTACTCATGGTGGGTCAGGAAGCGACATGTCGGAATCATGGCGGTGCTAGCGCTCATCCGAAAGATGGTGATTGATGTGTTGGCTCATCACTCCCGAGTACTGCTGGCACGCCCTTGCTGCCACCTAGGGGAAAAAAAGGAAAGCTTGCTGGCATGACCATAAGCCCTTGCTCTGGCACTGATGATTATATGATAATGATGTGATACTCATCTGATAGTAATCCCCTCAATCCCCTAGCTGGCGCTAAAAAAAAACACCTGCTGGGATGCTGACATTTATTCCACCAAGCCAGACAAAAGCTTGTAATGCTGTCACACCTCAGCTGGCATTGAAAACTTCCACTTGCTCGAATGCTCACCATTTACATCATCTTCTACCTGCCCACCCAACGTGCCACAGCTACCATGAGGCACACGCCACGCACAATTAATGTGCCACGGCTCCCATGAGGCGCACGCCACGCACAATGTATTCAAGTTCTTTTTTCAGAAATTACTCTCCAACTATGCATGACCGGCTACAGTGACCGACGCGTGTGCTACAGTGACCACGCCCCCCCCCTTACCCGAATGCACACGAGGCCTCTGATGTGCGCCATGTCCACCATGAGGTATGCGCCGACTGACTTTGCGATCGCGCTCATGCATGACTGGCTACAGAGACCGCGCCCCCCCCCTTACCTGTGCGCACACGAGGCCGCTGATGTGCGCCATGTCGACCATAAGGTATGCGCCGACCGACTTTGCGATCGCGCTCATGCGCGCATAGTCCCAATCTCGGGGATACGCACTGGCGCCTGCCACGATCAGCTTGGGCCGGAAGTCGCGCGCGCGGGACTCGAGCGCATCGTAGTCGATGATGCAGGTGCCGGGGTTGAGCTTGTACGCAAATGACTGGGGGGGGGGGCACGGAATTAGATGATTATGGGGAAGACAAAGTGATTTGAAAATGGGGGGAGGCGCATCAGGATGGTGTAAGCTGGCGTCGGCTAGTATCCAAAAGAACTGAGGGGGAAAGAATTAACGGGAATTAAAAAGAACTAAGAGCCGATGGGGGGGAGGGGAGGGGGAGAACCACTGTCATCCACGGCATTGGGTTAGAACACAAAAAATGGAGGGGGAGGGTGGGGGGCGAGGGCAGCAGCAAATTTGAAAGGGGTGACGGAAGGGGTGAACAGGCCAAGGGGGTGATACACCAGGGGTATGAGCCCTGGAGGGAGGGGAATAGGAACTAAACATGTGTGTGTGTGTGTGTGTGTGTGTCCAGGCATGTATGAGTGAGCGTTTGTGTGCGTGCGTTCGTGCGGGAAAAAAGCGTATGACAGCAGCATGCCACCTACCTCAAAATAAATAGAGGCGGCTGAGATCTTCTTGCCCGTTGCTGTCATAAACCCATGGGTAAGGTGGCCCCCCGATGGTAAGTCCAGGCCCATGATGCGGTCATGGGGTTGTAAAAGCCCCGTGTATACGGCGAAGTTTGCTGGGGAGCCTGAATAAGGCTGCACGTTCACACCCCACACCGTGGGGTCAAGCCGAAACGCTTTAAGAGCTCGGTCTCTGCATATTGTTTCCACCTGATACCATTGGACCACAAAAATCGAACACAAAGCGCAGGAACAGAACAATAAATTTTGCCAGTGTAAGCATCCAGTCACGACATCCAAAAGCTCACTGCTCCGTATTTATCTTCACTGCTAGCACCCTTGGTATTAAAACCACGTCATTCGCGAAAACCGCGAATGCGGGTTTTATTCATCGAAGTGAAAAAGGGCCTTGATACACTGCAAGTAACATACTTTCATACCACCAGGCCCGTCTTAACATGCTCCCGGCATTCATAAGAATACAAAAGCAGCTGCATTGTGGAAAATGACGTGACTTGATATGTTTAACGGGATTTCGGCTTTACATACAAACGTGCCCGACAAGTTCTGCCCAAGGACACCGACTACGGTAGTTCACTAACCTGATCAATAATCTCGTTGCCTCCGTAATACCGAGCACCGGGCAGACCCTCGGAATATTTATTGGTAAATGCCGAGCCTAGAGCTTCCATCACTGCCTGCGATGTAAAATTTTCGGAAGCGATGAGCTCGATGCCCGTCGACTGGCGCTGCTTCTCCTTCTCCAGCAGCTGGAATACATCTGGGTCGATGGCTTTCAAACTCTGGTTTCCCCAGGAGCTGACATCTTTCACGGACGCCATGGCTAGCAGCCGCTGTTTCCCCCTCACACCAAGGCGGACTGGGGACTTGCTCACACGCTCGTCGCCACCTCGTCCACGTACAATAAAAACCAGCAGCGGCGGCCCACTTATTACCCCGCACGACCGCGCCCGGCTTGCGCCCACACACGTACACTCGTACAGTGATGGTTCATGGTTCCTGGCTTCCTGGAGCTTCCTGGCTTCCTGGTCGTATCTCCGGCCACACGTCGTAATGAATCTCGAGCACAGGCTGCACAGCCGGTCGCCACGAGGCCGAGGTTCGCCATGATCGGGGACACTCACACGAGTACTGGACAGTAGATTCTCTGCTGCCCATGGGCGGCGTGGGACACAACAACAACAACAACTGGACAGTAGTCCGGCGCGCACCGTAGTCCAACTAACTAACTGGACAGTCCGATGCGCTGTGTGGCCAGCATTAAGTTGCGGCCCTGCACTAGGCTAACAGGAGGCTGGATATGCAGTGGAGGCACTCCTAGGGGTACGGCCGGCGGCATACCAAACTCAGACCATGCCGACACGCTGGGGCGCAGCGCGCCGGCGGTTGCGGTGCACGCTTGTAGTGCCTTGCAACCTGGATGGATCGACGGCGTCTCGATGCTTCGGCCCAGGGCGGGGCCCGACAAAACGCTGGCGGCGGCAACATAAAAGGCGGCGCCATTGATAGATGAGGGCAAATCGCCCGAGGCACCCACAAACGATAGCCAGCGCTAGCGAGTGTACATTCCCACCGTTGCCGACGGCGTTTCGCTGTCAAGAGCGGGAGCGTGTAAGCAGCAGCACCCGTGCAGGTAGTTGTCCTCTCCTTTCTGTTTGATTGTTTTCGCCACGTTTGTTACACCAGTTATGTACGTTGGATGTGAGTAGGTGTTAGTAGGTGTGTCACGTGACGGGAAGATGCTCTGCCCATGCCTGCAAAGCACTTCTAACGCTTCCGGAGCGTCTTACCAGGCGAAAGTCTGGTGCCCCGACGTAGGTTCCGGCGTAAACGTCACAGAACGATGCTGGTTGCAGGCGTCTGGCTTGCTTCGGCTTGCTTTGATGTCTCCTGGAGCATTCGCATATTCCATTGCCTTGGGTAGCGGCGTCGTCGCTCGGACTCTACTGGACAGACCATGCGAATGACATCTTTCTGTATCACGTTCACATTCTGGGTTTTGACAGGTTAAGGATGGCGCTTGCCGGGTGCAATTTTCCCTGTAGGTTGGGACCATTTTGTAACCTGCGGAGGCAGTAACCTGTTCCTGCCACGTTTCGTCCTGGATTTGTTTTTCTGCAGGCGCGTGGGACTCGCCGGAGTCTACCTTCAAGCTCAAGTTTCAGGTGAGCCAAGCTGAATTTGTGTCCAACGCTAGTGAGTTTTTTTCCCCTCCGGCAGTGTGATCGATGGCGTTCGTTTCCAAGAGAGCGTTAGTTCACGCGCTCCTATGAATCGTCTTCTCTCGTTTTCCTCTTCCTTAATAAGGAAATGAGATCCTTTGTGAGCGCAAAGGTTGAGAACATGTTTGAGTTTCTGCTGGGCTTTCCCATGACCAGTAGAAAATTATTGTTCGTACATTTTGTTTGCAGATGTTTTTCTTTTCTTTTTTCTCTTTGTAGTGTGGAAACAAGGTTTTTCGCAGTTGATTTGGATGTGATGATCCTTTCCCCAAATGATCGACGCGGATTCTAACTGTGCTAAACCGCGCTTTAAGCGCTCAAGCCAGAACTGATCCATGCACAACTGCGAAAACCTATTTTGGAAGTTTCTTATTTTGTTTCATTGCAAACATCAGTTTTAAGAAAATAAAAGCATAGGCAAGATTTTTTGTGTGTGGTCGGTGGGGTGCTGGGCTTGCATGTGTGGCTGTGAATGATGAAACCAAATCCAACGCCGACCTCAATGAAGGAAAGAAAATTATACGAGCTTTTTAAATCTGACACATCCACACTGACCCTGGGTTAGGGAAATGGCCATGCGTTGAGCCCTTTTGTTTGTATGCGAGGATGAGAGCCTGATAAGCATGGTTTGTTTTCCTGTTCCTATCTATTGTGTGTATTTCCATTCAGGTCTTCAAGCTGGTGCATTATTCAAGCCAAATTTATTGCATGAGATGAAGGCCGATAAAGTGCCCCGAGAAACTGCAACGGATACGGATCCAGTGTTAATTTGTATTCTTGTCTTTTGTGCTTGTTGATACCTAGGGTTGGTAGGTTCAATGTTGTCTGTGTTTGCCACAACTCAAGGCTCTGGTATCTTGACTCGTACGCCGCACCGGTTTCCAACTGGCTGTGGCTATTATCGTACTCATCGAATGGATGCCAAGAGCATATGGCAGAAACTTGCGACATGTGTCAAGGAAACTTCACCTTGGTCACATTACTTATGTGCTGCCAAAATGTACAGTTTGGTCTGAAAATTGGTAGTTTGGAAGTCTACTTGTGCTGGTTTTGTGCGGTGTCAAAATACATGACAAGGCTTCTATTTAGTTGGTCTTCGTGCGCACCCGTGTACTTGGGCCCGTTCCCTGAAGCCAGAGGGATGTGGCTGTAAGGAACCGACATTCTGACCAGCCAGCATACGCCCAACCCTCGCTATCCCAGGCTACACCATGGTGTGCTTTCTGGGACGAAGGAGTCTGGGACATTTTTCCAAGTTTCTGTATACCTGGTTTGTCCTTGAAAGCTTGTATAGTGTGGTGAAAGTTTTGCGTGTGTATGTGAAGTCTTTCTGATGTGCCACCATGGATTCAAGAGATGATCAAACAGATGACGAGTCAGAGGAAAGGCAAATTCATTCATGTTGCCTTCCGCTTATGATTGACAAACGAGGCATTTGTCTGATGAGTTTCTGTGTGGCGGTCGTATATTTTGCTTGTTTATGTTTTTGTTTGTGCTGTCCTCTTGGCGCTGATGATAACTTAGATCACTTTTAAAGTTCTGAGCGCATTCTGATGGCGGAATCTAAGGGTCTGAGCCAATTATATCATGTTGTGTCGTGTTGTTCAATTTATGGCCTGTGATGCAAACCAACATTTGGTCTGCACACCTGTTGGCTGCACGCCTGTTAACTCAGGCAGAACCTATGTGGCTATAGCATGGTGTGTGTTGCCGCAGCCTGCAACGAGATTGCCGTCTGAGGCCTTGATATTGTATGTCAACCTTAGGAGAAGTGGTACTGTGTATTTTCTTAATGAAGGGTTTTCTGAGATCATGGATGATGAGAAAAATCACGACGGTCTACAGACAAATGATGATCGACAACACGATTTTAAACTATTTTCTCTGACATGATGCCATGCCACATGTGTTTATTATGGAAATAAAGCTCTGTTTTATGGAAATGTATGGCCAAAAGGCTCTATGATGGTGAGGGTTCAATTTAGTAAGAGAGATTGAGTGATGAGAACTATTCATGTGCACTGTTTATGAAAATGTATTAAAATTTAGTTATAGTTGCTGATACAGCAGCGCTGCGGAATACAGTAGTAGTAGTGTAGAATAGATAGACCGTGGCCATGTGCATGTACGCCTCCTAGAGGCCCTATCCTAGCTGAGCCACGCGCTTTATTTAATCATGTACATGTGTGCCTATGATGAGCCACACTCCAGATGATGCCTAGCTTTATTTAGTTATGTTGTGCCCATGCAGGGAGTACCTCTCTGCTGAGACGCCATGCCCTAGCTTCTTTGTATAGCTATGCTGATCTTCCCCCCCATGACAGGCTCCCCCTTCGCTGGGCATAGCTTGAAGATCATGGGGATGCACGTGCCCTGGTGCACCTAGAGCAAGGGTCCTTTACATCCCCACCCTTGCAGGAAGTAGCTTAGGATGTATGATAGGCCATATGCCCCCTCTCAAGGGCTATGTGCTACATATACTCCCAACGGAGTTATGTTACACTTTAATTTTTTTTTAATAGTTGCTGATGCTTAGGTCTACTGGAGTGCCTTCCTACCATAGAAACAAGGATTACAATAGCTGCAAAAAGGCCTCCCTAGTTCACCACACCACTCTGTACGGTGTGAAAATGAAAAACAAAGCACATGTCTCAAGGCGTCTCGCCCCTCTCAATGAAGGGCGGGCACGGTTGCCAGTAGGCACTAGTACCGATGCAACATCGGTCCCCTTCTCTCTAGTCCTATATAACAACAAGCACTTAACATTGTGTAGTGTAGGTGACGTACGATAGATCTACGCTACATGAGACGTAATGGCCCCCTTTGAGCCCGCCGCAACATAACCATTCATATTCATCATCCTGAATGACTCGAACATGCGGACAAGATAACGGCAGGCTCGAGTTACCATGGTCCGGATTGTCCCGATTTCTGGCCTGCGCTGGTTGTCCTTGATAAGATGAGCAAATAGCTCAGAAAATAACATGACTCTAGGGTTGGGTCCACGCTGGATTTTGGGCAGCGAGTACGAGTACCGAGTACTACTCAGGCTAAAAAAAGTCGGCTAGTACGAGTAACGAGTAGTACTCAGGCTAAAAAAAGTCGGCGAGTACGAGTAACGAGTACTACTCGGGCTCAAAAATGTAGGCGAGTACGAGTAACGAGTAGTACTCGGGCTCAAAAAAAGAAGGCAAGTACGAGTACCGAGTACTACTCGGGCTCAAAAAAGTAGGCGAGTACGAGTAACAAGCAGTACTCGGGCTCCAAAAAGAAGGCGAGTACCGAGTAGTGAGTAGTACTCACTACTCGGTACTCGCCTTTTTTACTCGTGGACTTAGTACTTGTGAGGCCGGGCCAGCCAGTGTCGACCTGTGTCGAATGTTTCGCTATTCATGACAAACATGATGATTGTCCTCAGAACATGAGTACTACTCGAGTACTACTCGACCATCTCAGGTTCATGAGTACTACTCCTGTACTACTCGAGTATCTGATACTTTCACGAGTACGAGTACCGAGTACTACTCGGCCTAAAAAAAGTAGGCGAGTACGAGTAACGAGTAGTACTCAGGCTCAAAAAAAGAAGGCGAGTACGAGTAACGAGTACTACTCGGGCTCAAAAAAGTAGGCGAGTACGAGTAACAAGTAGTACTCGGGCTCCAAAAATAAGGCGAGTACCGAGTAGTGAGTAGTACTCACTACTCGGTACTCGCCTTTTTTACTCGTGGACTTAGTACTCGTGGACCCAACCCTACATGACTCCGTGGGGAGATAATGTAGCACTTTTTAGAGATTAGCATAGTACTCCTCGGGCACCTCCTTGATAGTACATCGGCCTGGCCTGGGCTAGGCTTCGTTTGCCCAACACCTACTGGCACTCGAAGGCCCTCGGCGAGCACCGCAAGCGCATGCTCCTCAAGGTCCTGGTCCTCACGGTGCTCACCTATGGGGCCGAGGCATGGGCGCTCATGGACATTAATTAATTAATTAAATAGACTCGTGCTCCCGTTGGGGAGTCACGGAGCATTAACCCCGATGGATGGATGGATGGGTGCAAACAGTCCTACCGGTCTAGTCTATCTACATCGGCTACATACTACATCTATCTAACAACATTCTAACTACAACATCTATCTAGGCAGCCGCACGCTGCCCTAGGGGGCTATCTGGCGTGCCTCCCACGAGATTGCACACGCGGGCGCTTCCCCACTGGGGGGGGCTCGTTGTCCTCTATGACCTGGGCCCACTTGGCCTTGTCATCTTCTTCCAAATCACTAGAGGCCTAGGCCCCCCATGTCCTCTACTAGCTGTTCTTTGAAGGTGCGGGCCTTGCGGCGTCTAACATCACTGGGCCCAGCCCACGTCAGGAGGTGCCGGCCAGGCTGGGCTGGTCGCAGTCCTGCGGGGGGGCCACGTGAGGTGTCTACCTGGTTGGTGCGAGCTAGGTGCCCTACTAGCTGCAGGCGTTGTTGCTCATGGACATGCTGGCCGCCAAGCTAGACGGCATGGTAACCAGGATGCTTCGTCAGGCCCTGAATGTCGGGTTTTCCACGCATAGGTCTTTGGAATCTTTGCACCAGGGCATGCCTCGCATTAGGCCCCCAGCTCGGCTTGGCCAGCCAGGGCGGCATATCCTGACCTGGCCTGGCCCCAAGGACATACCTAAGAAGGTAAGCAAACATGCCATGGCCTACCCACAGCAGTTGCTGGCCGACCTAGTGGTCCCAGCCCCGTTTGAACATCGCATTCACTCCAGGGCTCTCTCTTGCTTGGACTGCTATGCAGAACAAGAAAAAGTGGAAGACGATTGTCCAGGCTCATACGCCAGCCCCTGTGGGCAAGCCCCCTCCCCCCAAGAGGAAGGGACGCTTTGCTGAGTAGAATTAACAAAATTAAATTAAATTATAACATGCCTCCGTTGGGGGGTCATGTAGCGCGTATTCCATGGCTCGAGCTACCATGGTCCGGATTCTCCCGATTTCTGGCCTGCGCTGGTTGTCTCCTTCATGTTCCATGTTGGGTGGGTGGAGGTGAGAGAAGCCGCGTAATCGACCTAACCTAACTCTAAGCTATCTAGTCTAGAAAATCCTGCTGAGTAGAATAGTTAGGGTTTTCTAGATTTGATAAGCTTAGAGTTAGATTAGTTCGGTTTCGCGGCTTTGCCCCCCTTCCATCCATTAAAAATTAAATTAAATTATAACATGCCTCCGTTGGGAGATCATGTAGCACATATTCCTTGAGGGGTGGTGGAGTGGAGAGAGCCGCGTAATCGAACTATCCTAACGCTAATATATCTAGTCTAGAAAAATCCTAACTACCCTACTCATCAAAACGCCTCATCCTCTTGGGGGGAGGTGGCTTGCCCACAGGGTCGGGCGTGTGAGCCTTGACAATCTTCTGCCACCGCTTCTGCCACCTTCCATCCATCCAGCAAGGGAATACGTGCTACATGATCTCCCAATGGAGGACTTCATGTTATAATTTAGTTTAATTATAATTTAATGGATGGTGCCCGCGACCCTAGGGGTCGTGTACGTCTAGCATGCTTCCCACGTGTGCAGACGCGCGGCTTCCCCACTGGAGCCTGGGGGTTGTTGTCTTCTATGACCTGAGCCCCGGCCGTGGAAGGACAAGGTTAGTTAAGTGATCTCCCAATGGAGTCATGTTATAGTTTAATTTTTAATGGTAGCTCGAGCCTCAGGCTGTTATCTTATCCGGACGCGTTTGTCTCGAGGGTCATTCAGGATTAATAAATTGATTAATTAGACTCTGGGCGAGCACCGCAAGCACATGCTCTTCAAGGTCCTCGTCCTCACGGTGCTCACGTACGTATGGCGCCGAGGCGTGGATACTCACGGCAACACTGGCAGCTAAGCTTGACGGCACCGTTTACAGGATGCTCCGACAGGTCCTGAACGTAGGGTTTTCCAAGCGTAGGTCATTAGAGTCTTTGTATCAAGGTATGCCTCGCATTTCGGACGAGATTAGGCAGCTGAGGATTAATTAAACTCGTGCTCCCGTTGGGGAGTCACGGAGCACCGAAGTGCTTTTAATCCCTGTGTGTGCACTACAGGAGAAAGGGCAGAGACCCCCAGTCTCCTTCATGCCAAAGGCATGCCACCGGCAGCTGCATTCGGGCGCGCTAGCTAAACGGACACGCTAACGATCCGGCAGTCTGTGGGTGCAATAAGTTATAAGGCCCATGTGAGCATATCATAGCAAGCAGCTGAGGATAGCATTTGTAGGACATCTTGGCTCTCACTGGTAAGGGCAAGCCGCGGGGGGTGACCCGCCTTCCCCGCTCGCGGGGTAAGGCCGGCCCCTCCCCCTTGCTCCTCACCTTTGACCGGCACCATGGCGGATAAGATGGAGTTCCTCAAGTGTCGCAAGCGGCTTGGGGGCCGGGACCTCCTACACGCTGGATGACGACTTGACCTTGACACAGCAACAACGGCGACCGGGAGCTATGGCCGACCTACCTCCAGCTCCGGCAGACGGCGGGACAGAAGCCAGTCTACTGGAAGGGGGCGGACATCTACGTCGCCCACAAGCCCTGGCAGGCGACCCCTGCCGCCCCAGCCGGCACCCCAGCCACCCCAGCCTAGGGAATGTAGCAGTAGTGTACATAGACTAGAAAGCTTAGCTATGTGGCCATGTATGCCTACGTGATGGGCCCACACCAGCCCTTGCAACAGCCGTAGCAATTTAGAGTCATGCTTTGCCCATGCATGCAGGGAGTTACTCTCTGCTGAGAGGCCATGTGTGCACCAGCTATAGCCTAGCCACTGCATACCTTCCACCCCATATGTCATTGAGGCCTTCTAGGCCCTCTCCTCAAGCCGCCTTGTGTGCTTGTGCTTGTTTAGGAGGCATGAACCATCATGGCGGTGCAGGTGCACCTCGTGCACCCAGAGCAGGTGATAGTTGTACATCCTACACCTGCAGGTTGTCGCCCTGATTGTATTACAAACCCATAGATGCCCCTTTCTCAGGGCTATGTGTTACATATGCTCCCCACGGAGCTATGATTTTTAATTAATTAATCTTGCTCGCACCAGCCAGGTCGACACCGCCCTTGGTCTGGCCGGCCCCCAGCGGCTTGGCCAACCAGGGCGGCATATATTTTGACCTGGCCTGGCCCCAAGGCCATTCCTAAAAGGGTTGGGAAACATGCCGCGAACTACACCCAGATTCCGGCCTGGATTCATTTGCAGATCGCGTTTTCCGCGGACCGGCACTGAAAGCAAATGATTTTCACCTTTGTGGCGTGCCAAATCAGAATACACCCAGATGTTGCTGGAAAACCTAGTGGTCCCAGCCCAGTTTGAACACCGCATCCACTCTCTCTCCCTTCTTTGGACTGCCATGCAGAACAAGACGCGGTGGCAGAAGATTTTCAAGGCTCACACGCCAGCCCCTGTGGGCCGCAAGCCACCTCCCCCCAAGAGGAGGAGGCGTTTTGATGAGTAGTGTAGTTAGGATTTTCTAGACTAGGTAGAGTTAGGTTAGTTCGATTACGCGGCTTCCTCCACCCCACCCCTCCATCAAGGAATATGTGCTACATGATCTCCCAACGGAGGCATATGTTATAATTTAATTTAATTTAATTTTAATTTTAATTACACTCGCGCTCCCGTTGGGGAGTCACGGAGCATTAACCCCGATGGATGGATGAATTCCCCACACTGGCATCTAGGCTAGACGGCACAGTTTACAGGATGCTCCGACAGGTCCTGAACGTAGGGTTTCCCAAGCGCCCGTCATCAGAGTCTTTGTATCAGGGCATGCCTCGTATTTTGGACGAGATTAGACAGCGTAGGATAGCATTTGTAGGACACCTTGCTCGCACCAGCCAGGTCGACACCGCCCTTGGTCTGGCCGGCCCCCAGCGGCTTGGCCAGCCAGGGCGGCACATTCTGACCTGGCCTGGCCCCAAGGGCATTGCCAAAAAGGTAGGAAAACATGTCACGAACTACGTACAGATGTTGCTGGATGACCTACTGGTCCCAGCCCAGTTTGAATACCGCATCCACTCTTCCCAAACGGGTAGGGAAACCTGTCACGAACTACATCCAGATGTTGCTGGACCGGACCTAGTGGTCCCAGCCCAGTTTGAGCACCGCATCCACTCTCTCTCCCGTCTTTGGACTGCCATGCAGAACAAAACGCGGTGGAAGAAGATTGTTAAGGCACACACGCCCGATCCCGTGGGCAAGCCCCCTCCCCCCAAGCGGAGGAGGCGTTTCGATGAGTAGTGTAGTTAGGATTTTCTAGATAGCTTAGAGTTAGGATCGTTCGATCACGCGGCTTCCTCCACCCCATCCATCATGGAATATGTGCTACATGATCTCCCCACGGAGGCATTAAAAAAAAAAAATTAAATTATAACATGCCTCCGTGGGGAGGTCATGTAGCACATATTCCATGATGGATGGGGTGGAGGAAGCCGCGTAATCGAACTATACTAACGCTAGGCTATCTAGAAAATCCTAACTACACTACTCATCAAAACGCCTCCTCCGCTTGGGGGGAGGTGGCTTGCCCACAGGGTCGGGCGTGTGCGCCTTGACAATCTTCTTCCACCGCGTCTTGTCCTGCATGACAGTCCAAAGACGGGAGAGAGAGTGTATGCGGTGCTCAAACTGGGCTGGGACCACTAGGTCGTCCAGCAACATCTGAACGTAGTTGGTGACAGGTTTCCCTACCCTTTTGGGGATGTCCGCGGGGCCAGGCCAGGTCAGAATATGCCGCCCTGGCTGGCCAAGCCGCTGGGGGCCGGCCAGACCAAGGGTGGTGTCGACCTGGCTAGTGCGGGCAAGGTGTCCTACAAATGCTATCCTACGCTGCCTAATCTCGTCAAAAACACGAGGCATGCCATGATACAAAGACTCTGATGACGGACGCTCGGAAAAACCTACGTTAAGGACCTGCCGGAGCATCCTGTAAACTGTGCCGTCGAGCCGAGCTGCCAGTTTGGGTGGGAGGGTCCACGCCTCGGCGCCATACGTGAGCACCGTGAGGACGAGGACCTTGAAGAGCATGCGTTTGCGGTGCCCGTCCAGGCCCTTCGAGCGCCAGTAAGGTGTGAGCGAACGGAGCTTGGCCCAGGCGAGGGCGATGCGGGTGTCCACATCGTCGTCGGTGTCAGGAAGCCAGCTCCCCAACAGCTTGAAGCGGGCCACGGAGGCATGTTATAATTTAATTTAATTTAATTTTAATCCACTCTCTCTCCCTTCTTTGGACCGCCATGCAGAACAAGACGCGGTGGAAGACGGGATTGTCAAGGCTCACACGCCCGACCCTGTGGGCAAACCACCTCCCCCCAAGCGGAGGAGGCGTTTTGATGAGTTGGGTAGTTAGGACTTTTCTAGACTAGCTACTAGATTAGAGTTAGGTTAGTTCGATTACGCGGCTCCTTCCACCCCACCCATCCATCAAGAATATGTGCTACACGATCTCCCAACGGAGGCATGTTATAATTTAATTTAATTTTTTTAATGGATGAATGGATGCAAACAGTCCTACCGGTCTAAGCTATCTACAACATCTATCTACAACATCAAAAGCCAACTAGTCTAAGCTCGCTACCCTAGGGGACCTGTCTGGCGTGCTTCCCGTATGTTTGCACATTCAGGATGATGTCCAAATGAATGGAGGTGCATGGATATGTGTAGCGGTTGGGATTGTGGGTGAAACCTGGGTATGCCCCTAAAACCCCTCAGGCTCCGGAAGAGGCCTTTATATTCTCCCAAACCGGCGCCTCTGAATGAGTTCCAAGGCTGTCTGTGGCCACTGGACCATGGGGCAGCCGTAGACTGCACCCGCTATGCTTTTGCTATGTCGAAGCTTTATTGCACCCACTGGGGATGCTGGATCGTTTTGGCGGGTCCGAAATCTTGTGCACCCTGTGGCATGAGGGAAGGGGGGGGTCTCCAGATGCCCCCTGCCCGCTGTGCAAACTCATGGATTAAAAGCACTCTGGTGCTCCGTGACTCCCCAACGGGAGCACGTGTTAAATTCATGAATTCGTTAATGTGTAGACGTGGACAGTAAAAATTATGGTAGGCTAACGTTCTTCGAGGGTTTTTCTAGATTAGATTAGTTCTTAGTAGCTTAGAGTTAGATTAGCTCGGTTTCGCGGCTTCGCCCGCCTCCATCCATCCAGCAAGGGAATATGTGCTACATGATCTCCCAACGGAGTCATGCTATAATTTAATTTTTAATTTAACGTTCTTCGAGACCAAGACGGTAGAGCTAAAAATAACCTCACGTGATCAGGGCAGTTGTTCCTAGCGGCCAGGAGTTGTAAGCACCACTGCTGCGATGGCTCTCCCACACGAGGAATCACCCTAAATGGAAATTGCCCCAGCACTTGACACGAGGAATCACCCTCAATGGAGCGACCATGAATAGGTCATGTCAGTCATTACGTCAGCCAGTACTGACTTCCAACATCGGTTGGGCATTGAATAACCAGTGACAATTTTAATGCATGGGCCACGCTCCTGAAATCCCTATGGCCACAACAAGCCGCTTCCCGGCCTCCCACGGTCGCCATCAGCCACCTTCGGCACTTCGCAGCCAGCAGCTCTGGGCGACTGGCATCAGGCGCACACGGCTCTGTGCCCCGACTCCCACTACTCCGAATACTGACCTGCATCCACTAGGCAGGCAGCCATCAGAAATTACGGACGAGACCACGGACGTGGGCCCAGCATCCACCAGGCACCGCCGTGGAGCGCCAGCAACACGCCACTTGGCAATACCCGAGATGCCAGGACCCTGGGTACCGCGATACCCAATAAATGTCTCACTTGATACTGCCACCCGAGACTCGGCGCCTCAGCACCGCGTGCGGTGACCTGGCGCCGTGCAGGGTGGCCTTGCCCCGCGCACGCCGCAGCAGCCATGGAACCCCAGCCCATTCGCTGCCTCGCATCCACTGCTGGCGACGCCACGTGGTCGATGCTCTCCGTTCCGTGTTTAGCGGCGGCACGGCAGTAAACTCCCCTGGGCCGTCGTCCCCTGCTGGTTCGTCCCACAGGTCTCCTGGGCCTTGGTTTCCAGCCCTTTCTGCGACTCGCCCCGGCATGCCACCTCCCATCAGAGGCACGCCACCATCCATTCCACCACCCCGTCCACTTATGCCACCATCCGTCCCAGCACATGTCTCCCCATCGACCCCACCATGCCGCACATTCCCCTTTCGTTCTGCGCCCATCCCGCCACCCAAACCCTCCACGCCAGACCGGGCTTCCCCAAACCCCGCACCTGCTCGCATGGCCTGCGATTCTTCAGGAACACCAGCTGACGCCTGAAATAAAAGGGGCCTGCCTCTAGTTGACTGGTCCCATGCAGCGCCCCGCAAGCCACCATCATGGCTGCTCGCGCCGCCTCTCGCCGCCTGTTCAGGCGCAGCGTCTCGTGAGCCATCGCCTGGATGCGGGCAGAAGCCAGGGGGCGGCCACCACGACCAGCCAGGGACCCTGGGCCGCACTGCTGTGGTCCGTACCACCCCATTCCCCGCCGCATGAATGGTACCACCTGCAGCATCGACGACAGGCGAGCAGCAGCCGCTTGCACAGTGAGGCTGCTGCCAGGTGGCAGTTCCCGGCGCGCCGCCCTCCTCCCCTGCACCCTCGCCAGGCAACGACATGCCCCTTGCAGCTGCGGCCCAGAAAACTGTGTCTTGCTCATCGCAGCTGCCCCAGGGACGACCTGGCGGGATGTCTGTGCCGGGAGTGGCGAGTGCATGGAACGGTCGCGAAAATGATCTGGCGTGGGTGGTGATGATGCGCCCTCCTTGTGTGGATGAGGAGCATGCTTCCGCGCTCAGGGCATTCAGTCGGGATGCCAGAATAACTACGTCCTGTGTGCCCTCCCCCACCTGCCCCTGTACCCCAGCCCTCCTGCTCCTTGCGCCCCCCAATGTGCTGTCATGCCTCGCCGGGGACTTCCCATCCTCCCTCACCGGCAGCACCCCCCACGAACCAACCCCTGAAGCCACCACGTGTCGGTCATTACTGTCTAGCTCATTACTGTTTAGCTCGTTACTGTCTAGCTCGTTACTATCATGCCTGCCAGCAGGCGAGGCTTTCTGGGCGACACATTTCGGATCGGCCCCGCTGCCTGCGCTATTGACACCTGGCGACCCCGTCGAGCCAGGCCCGCCCTCCCGGGCCCCACCCCCCTTCACGCTGCGGGCCAGGGGGTGCCCCTGGGTGAGCGGGCCCAGACCCCATCCCTCAGCTCGCGCCAGCACCGCCAACGCTCCCTCCTTGTCGCCGCGGTGAGCCAAGGCCTCTGCGACCGACAGGTAGGCGCCTGCGGCGACCACCATCGGGTCGCCAGGCACACACGGGTCGGCAGCCACAAGCATACTCCCGGAACTACTCTCCCGGAGACCTACCATCCGCAGACGCTGGTCCTGCAAGGCTCCACGATCACTGTACTCCCGATCACTAAACTCCCGATCGTCCACCGTCCCCAGAGCAACCCGTGTCCCTCCGGCCACAACCGCCTGGTCCGGCCCTGGGGGCAAGAAAGGTGCTGCATTTTGCAACAACGACTCTCCCATCGGTGCCGCCTCTCCCCTCGCATGAGAGAACAGTGCTGCGCTATGAACAACCGGCGTATGTACGGTGGCTCCTGGACGGTGGCTGAAAGCGGCTCCCTTGGAATGCGATGCTGGCTTCCGCATCACCAGCTTCTCCATCTTGTCCAGCAGGAGCAGCGAGGCGCCCGCGTCCAGCCTGCCATGCGCCAGGCCGTCGGCGATGACCGAGGAGAACACCCTGGCCAGGGTGTCGCCCTGGCCGGCACCGGAGAGGAGCAGGGCAGGGATGGCGGCGCCCAGGCCACGCTCCGCGCCCTGGGGTTGGGGGGTGGGGTTAGGTCGTACAGACGCGCACAACGGAGAGAAAAAAACAAGGGAGGCACAGATGCGCAATATGGAGGGGTGCGGGGGGAAGAAAATTGAGGCAAAAGAAAGGAAATGGGAAGGAAAGAGCTGAGAAAGGGGGGTTCAGTTAATTACAGAGGCATGTAATTAATCAGGCGGAGCCAATTTTCGGAAGAACCGTTAGGTTCGCCAGAATTGGCGAAGCTTAAAGGCCGTACACGTGAGAAAACATAGGCAAGGAATAGGGGATAAAATCCGTCAATCCGTCCATCCATCCATCCATCCATCCATCCACCAAATTGGTCCCGAATATGCAAGAATAAGGGCGAGGTTCTTCCGAAAATTGGCTCCAGTGTAGAGTTTCAAGGGGCAAGTTGCAAACACGCACGTTACTTGATACATGCAAGGGTTTATCAGGACAGGGGTAATACAGGGAGAGAACAGCCGACGTATCCCCTGAGGGAAACGAAGCCGCCAGATGGTTCAAGAGCAGGGTATTCCAGCATTGAGAAGAAGGTAGTTTGTTCACGACAGGCCAGTTCCGGATGTAAGCAGAGACATCTTGCTGCCAAGTGGCATTTATAGAAACACGTGACTGCGTCACATGGGCATAAATCCTCAAGGGAAGGGGAGGAATGGACCGTGGGCATGGCGCAACATAGTGGCACGGTGAAAAAACATCAAACAAAAAAAAGCAGATTGCACTTTTGTAATAACAAAAACAAAGCGATATAGCGCAATGCGTGTAAATCAAATACAAATGCTTGTTGTATTTTCCCAAGTGCAGCTGACCACGCAAGCACACACACGCATATACACACGCACACGCACACCATACACGCACACGCATGCACCCACCCACCCACCCACGCACCCACCCACCCATCCACCCACCCACCCACCCACCCACCCACCCACCCACCCACCCGCCCGCCCGCCCGCCCGCCCACCCGCCCGCCCGCCGCCGCCCGCCCGCCCGCCCACCCGCCCGCCGCCCGCCGCCCGCCCGCCGCCCGCCCGCCTGCCCGCCCGCCCCCGCCCGCCCGCCCACCCACCCACCCACCCACCCACCCACCCACCCAACACAAAATATAGACATGCAACATACCAATCCGAGCACGTGCGCTGCCAGCATGATGCAATAGCTGCCCTCATCCGCCACCTTGCGCGCACACGCTGCCCGCAGCGCCCTCCGCAACACCTCCAGCCTGCCCTCCGCCGCCAGCCGTCGCAGCACTGCGTTGCAGGTGGCAGCACTCCACGCCATGGACGCCCAGCCGCCGGGAACCGGGCCCCTAGTGGACGCAACGGCCGTAGAAACAGGGGAAGTGGCGGCCACGCCTTCTCGTTCGCCCCACCCTTCTGGCTTCCCCCTACAACCATGCGCTGGGAAACCTTCTGACGAGGGGCTGCCCTTTACCCCTTCGAATGGTGGTTGGCCCTCCATCGTTTCAGGCGAGGGGTCGCCCTCGCGCAGGCCAGAAGCAGATGCCGGCACGCACAGGGAAGGAGGTACCTGAGTCGCGTTGCCCGGGTGGGTTGTATTGCTAATTGAATTGCCCGGGTGGCCTGGTGTCCGAACACCTACCGGCAATGGCCTGCTACCCCAGGCTGGAGGCCCATTTGCCAGGTGGGTCTTTTGCCCGCTACCTGTGGTTGAAGGACCAATGCCCATCGCCCACGGCTGGGTGGGGGATGATGCCACCGGACCACCTCCTGCACCGCCACTGAGCCCCCCCGTGTCGCTGGTACTGTTCTCCTCCGCCCCGTGACGGCTGACCCCCTCGTCATCTTTCTGGCTGCCAGCAGGGATGTACGGGAACAGGCCAGCGGAACGGCGGAGGGAGAGCGACATCGAGGGAGCATGGCCAGCCAAGTGCAGTCTATGAGGTGGATGGCCAACCAAACGCGGATGGTGGGATGGGTGGCCGACCCAGGGCCCCTGGGACCCCTCGTGCAGCAGGCTCGCCAGAATAAGCTCAAACTCGGCATCACTGGCGCCCATCAGTGCGCTAGCCATGTCGGAGATTGCACTGCTGGCATCCGCAGACATTCCACGGGCTTCCGTGTTTGCATGGCTGGCATCTTCTAGGCTCGGCCAGGGCGTTCCCTTGGCACCAACGGCTTCGGTCACCATGGGCGACGCATCCAGGGGGCCTGGACGAGCACCCGTGGCAGGGGCAATGTCAAACATCAAAGAGGCACTGGAAGGGGCAGCCTGCTCAATGGTAGACGACACAGAGATTATCCCTGTTGATACGGCACCCCACGTGGTGGCCAGTGGAGAGGCAACGCTGGAGGGCGCATGGGCAGTGGCCGCAGGACTAGTGACGGCAGTGGCAGGGTCATACAAGGAGGATGGAGATAGAGACGGTGATGATGATGACGGCGGTGATGATGATGACAATGACGGAGACAAAGAGGAGGGGGAGGAAGAGCGGGGCCCCGTGCCATGGCCCCCCTGCCCGTTCAGGCGCTGGTTGTTCTTCTCCCATTGACTGCTTGTGTCCAAGGAGCCTTGTAATGCTGGCTGGTCACCTATGCCCCCATCAGGAGTGGTCGCCTTTCCATCCCTCACAGACACACCCTCGCTCACAGCCACACTCTCCTGCACAGCCACTCCATCCCTCGCACTCCCCAGAACCTTGTCGAGGATCTCGGTGACGACATAGTGACCGACGCTACAGTGACCCCTGGCCGACAACGACAGCGTGTGAGCAAGAGGGGCGGTCGGGCCAAGGCACACTGTTGGGGTCCCGGCGATGGCGCCATGAAGAGCACCGGCGATGGACCTAGAACTCTGGAACCTAAACCCTTTACATTCCTGAAACTTGCATTCCTGAAAGGGATGAGAGATGGGTTCATTAAGGGCCCGATGGATGCGTCCATCAAGCCCCGACGCCGATGGCCTGGCTATCCAATGGCCCCAAGCGAATGGGCTATAGTGACCCGCCATGCTAGTGCTTGCTGCTGCTGTCTGCCCCCCCCCTGCCAGCCCCTCCCCCCGGCCCCCCCGGGAGGAGAAGACCCCCCCTGGCCCTTGCCTCGCCAGCTGGCATGTTAAACCTGTCCCACACGACCGCCCTTGCAGCTCGGCCACAACAGGAGGAGGAGATGCAACTGCAGGGAAAGGTGCCTCACAGACAAGCCATTCGCTCGCTGGCAGGGGCTGGGTGCTAAAAATAGCGCCACTTGTTCTCTGTGTGTGTTGCACTGTGGCGGCGGGGTCACATAATTCTGCACTGCAACTCTGGCGTTGGCCACACAGTCGCCGTGGACTGGGCGGCCAAAAACAGGAACGCGTCCTCATGACAGCAGGCAGGGCCTGAATGCCGCTGTTGCCGACATTTGTAACTTGAGGAGAGTCGGTGATACTGGCGCCTGTCGGCGAGGCTGCAGGACAGGTGGTGGACTCGGGCAAGCCAGCGACAGGTGCAGCCTCACTGCTGCCTGCTGCCACGGGATAAGTCTGCCCGGGGTCGCCATCTAGCACGAGTCCACTGCTTTGGGCGCACATTGGCCCTTCCCGGCGCACGTCGTCGAGGTCATAACACGAGATGCTCGCGTCCGTGACGGTCTGCTGCTCGCTTTGGATAGCACGCGAACGGCCCTGTGCCTCCGCACTGGTCATCCACGCAGGCTCGCGCCGGGACGCGGCGCGCCGGGAGAAGAAATGCGCGTACGCGTTCCAGGGAGACGGCTTGGTGGAGACGTGGACCGCATTGTCCACGAGACAGGCAGTCGTCCCACAGACGAACTGAAGAGCTCGCACTGCCGCTGAGACTCGCCATCTGCTACGGCTTGGCTCTGAGTGTACATTTCTCACGGTCCTTACGGCCGACCACATACATGCTCACGGAGAAAAGAACAGCTCATGAAGCCAATTGTTCATCGGAAATGGGACGTGAAAGACAACGAGGCAGCCACGTGTCTTGCTCTGTAGAAGCTGTAATCGAGAGTACGAAGTCTTCATGACTCGACAACATATGCGAGCTCCTGAGCTCTCGTATATCCACCGCAAACGCGACTAAATTCTCCGAAACCGACACTGAAGCCTGCCAGGCGCGGCAACCAAGGCAAGCCCAAACAGTCCCGGCGGCAAACAATCTCTGTAAACTAAAGTTTAAGCCATAACTTCAATCATTTGCTGCAGTTTGGCGTTGTTATTTACGAGGAACTCGTTAAGGCGCTTCTGCCTTTTGAACCTCGCCCGACGGCAAAACACTCCATCAGGCCTCATCGCCTTTATCAGTTCTGGAGACGAACTACAGAGGCAGACATTTATTAGGTAAATAAGGCTCAAAGGCTGGCATGCCTGTGCTGCGTGCTGCGTGTACCGTGATGTACCTGCTGCTGGCGTCCGTGTTCCCGCCAGTTCAGCGAACTAATGCTGCCTGCCGCGGTTGCTACTGCAGACCAGGGCTGAGGGCGGGCACTGGGCAGACGGCCAGACGAGGGGCCCGAGATTCAGTTGGCGCCAAATCCGTGCCACGCGGTGCGTCCACCTGGCTCCCACAACTTGCAACGTCTCTTACACCTGGCTGGCCACAAATGCGCGGGGGGCGATCGCTCATCGATTGCCCAACAAAGCTAAGAACGACAGGCCTTCCATTACATGTGGGCTTACGATCGCGGTCTGTCACGGATGTAAGGTGCACAGACACATTTGTGACCTGCAGGCAACATAAATCCAGAAACGGCGTACTTCAAAAGCTTTTTGTGTTTAGCTTAATAATTGCGAAAGCGTTGAAGTCTGTTGTTGCCGCCGGCATTTACGCTCACGAACATGAGTGCATTGTAGTTAACCGTACAGCTGAGTGCCAGAGATTTAACGCCTTAACTTGTTGTTTGACTCGCGCTGAAGGCTGTAACATTACTCGCATTAGTTAAATAATGGCGTCGCTCCCCGTACAAGCTGCAAAGACGTACACCACCTACGTAGGTACGTGCTGGTTGATGTCCATAAGTAAAATCAAGATGTTTTCTTTTGTTCCTTTTTACACCCTGGAAGAAGACGTGCTGGCTTCCATACGCAAAGTCTCCCTTGGCATGACTTCATATAGTATATGCGGTCTTGCTGTTGCGCGGTAGGCCTTCAATGACGGTTGTCTTGAGATGTAGGAGCGGCATTCCAGCCGGGCCGATGCCAATGAGCTGGCATTGCCTGCACGTCCCTGTATACGTACGTTGCAAGTGGCTGCAATGCTGCTGGCATTTCCTGCACGTCCCTGTATTTACATTGGCTCCACGCTAGATTCAGTATCCCTTGCCACTTGGCGACGTAAACGGTCGACTAAGAGGTTCCTCGCCAGCCCCTTCTCGCTCCATGGTGTGAACGCGAGCGGGATCGCTAGTCGCGCGCCGCGTTTCGGCGTTTTAGCGGCCCCGCTGCGGCATTAGCGGGAAACAGATGTTGATGGCGATTTCAAGAAGTGAACGATAAGCAGCTGAAGCCGGAGTCTAGTCCTGCTGCATCTTGTACGTGACCTCCCCTCACAAATATCTGTTAATTCCCCTAACCAACATTCATGCACGCCACGCTTCCTCACCAACATTGTTTTGTTCCCCTCACCAAAGTAGTGCTTGCTGCTCCCCTCTCCAAGAATATTTTACTCCCCTCACCAAGATGTAATTCATGCTGCCTCCCGTCACCAATATCGCTGCAGCCGCCAACTACCTCAGCAACTTCATCCTTCACCCGACCCAGAAGATGGATTACGGCCTGCTCAACCGGGCTCTGGACCGGGAGGTTGACAGCGAGTGGTAAGAACATGTATGGATCCGGGTGCATGCTGCTCCTATGTCCCATGTGGTAAAATGTATTCTTCTGCGTTCTATTCGACACGCGCATGCTGCTCCTATGTCCCCTGTGGTCGGACACGTCCTTCTGTATTCTATTCGACAGGCGCATGCTGCTCCTCTATCCCACGTGGTCACATGTCCTTCTGCATTCTATTCGACAGGCGCATGCTGCTCCTCTATCCCACGTGGTCACATGTCCTTCTGCATTCAATTCGACAGGCGCATGCTGCTCCTATGTCCCCCGTGTGGCCGGGCGTGCGTTCTTTTCGACAATGTTATTGTTTGTGGGATATCGCTTCCCTCCAAAGGAGGCTCGCCTGTGGAGGCTCTCCTCAAGAGAGGAGGCTCTCCTTTGGACTGCTTGACGTTTTGTAACTTTCTGTTGTTAATTTCTGGGTCCTAGCGTCACTTGGAACCTTGCTGCCTTAGAAAGGCTTTTATTAGAGGTTCCCATGTTCTTACTTCTTACACACGGCACAGCAAACACTTTTGCACCTGCTACCCGGTGGGGAAAATGCACAAGCATTCCAAGGACTTGGGAGCAAAGGGACCATTTACACTGCAGCTCACATTTGCCATGGCAGTATTCCTAGACTTTCTCCGATATTTTCTGGGTTTCTCTGTCACCCTGGCCCTCTAACCCCCGACCAACCCATCGCCCCCCTATGTTCGCGGCCCTCAACCCCCCACCCTCCAACTCCAGCCCCTGCCACAACCTTCCCGTCTTACCACATTCGCTTCCCCGTGCGGCCCCCCCTCCCCGCCCAAGACAATTGCTGCAGACTCGCCTTCTGTGCCACCCGCATGAATCCTGTTGCCACACTCACGTACCCTATTGCCCCCCCCCCCCCCCCCCCCCCCCCCCCCCCCCCCCCCCCCCCCCCCCCCCCCCCCCCCCCCCCCTCCCCCCCCCCCTCCCCCCCCTCCCCCCCCCCTCCCCCCCCCCCCCCCCCCCCCCCCCCCTCCCCCCCCCTCCCCCCCCCCCCCCCCCCCCCCTCCCCCCCCCCCCCCCCCCCCCTCCCCCCCCCCTCCCCCCCCCCTCCCCCCCCCCCCCCCCCCTCCCCCCCCCCCCCCCCCCCTCCCCCCCCCCTCCCCCTCCCCCCTCCCCCCTCCCCCCCCCCCCCTCCCCCCCACCCCTTTTTGCCACCAACGCCCCCATATTGACACACGTACGCGCACTCACAAATATTGCCACCATTTTGCCGCGAAAACACCTTCCTGCCCCCTGCCAGGTGGGGCACGCGTTCGGAGCACATCTTCACGATCGCGGGCACGTTAACCTTCTTCGACCACGCGTTGCGGCGGGTGTGGAAGCCTGCAGGGTTCGGCAAGACGCCCGTGGCGACGATGGCGCACCTGACCACGTGAGTGGGGCCAGCTGGGTCCATCTGTTACACACGTTCGCTAGTGGGCGACGGAGCATAAATTGGCATGACGCCGGTAGCGACGATGGCTAGCTGTCGCATGGATGGCGCACTTGGGTCGGATTGCCTATAGTAGTTGTCTCACTTACGAATGCCACAAATGTTGTGTGTCTGTGTCTGTGTCTGTGTCTGTGTCTGTGTCTGTGTCTGTGTCTGTGTCCGTGTCTGTGTCCGTGTCCGTGTCCGTGTCCGTGTCTGTGTCCGTGTCCGTGTCCGTGTCCGTGTCCGTGTCCGTGTCCGTGTCGGTAGTGTCCGTGTCCGTGTCCGTGTCCGTGTCCGTGTCCGTGTCCGTGTCCGTGTCCGTGTCCGTGTCCGTGTCCGTGTCCGTGTCCGTGTCCGTGTCCGTGTCCGTGTCCGTGTCCGTGTCCGTGTCCGTGTCCGTGTCCGTGTCCGTGTCCGTGTCCGTGTCCGTGTCCGTGTCCGTGTCCGTGTCCGTGTCCGTGTCCGTGTCCGTGTCCGTGTCCGTGTCCGTGTCCGTGTCCGTGTCCGTGTCCGTGTCCGTGTCCGTGTCCGTGTCCGTGTCCGTGTCCGTGTCCATGTCCGTGTCCGTGTCCGTGTCCGTGTCCGTGTCCGTGTCCGTGTCCGTGTCCGTGTCCGTGTCCGTGTCCGTGTCCGTGTCCGTGTCCGTGTCCGTGTCCGTGTCCGTGTCCGTGTCCGTGTCCGTGTCCGTGTCGGTGTCCGTGTCGGTAGTGTCCGTGTCGGTGTCCGTGTCGGTAGTGTCCGTGTCCGTGTCCGTGTCCGTGTCCGTGTCCGTGTCCGTGTCCGTGTCTGTGTCCGTGTCCGTGTCTGTGTCTGTGTCCGTGTCCGTGTCGGTGTCGGTGTCGGTGTCCGTGTCGGTGTCCGTGTCGGTGTTCGTGTCCGTGTCCGTGTCCGTGTCCGTGTCCGTGTCCGTGTCCGTGTCCGTGTCCGTGTCCGTGTCCGTGTCCGTGTCCGTGTCCGTGTCCGTGTCCGTGTCCGTGTCCGTGTCCGTGTCCGTGTCCGTGTCCGTGTCCGTGTCCGTGTCCGTGTCCGTGTCCGTGTCGGTAGTGTCCGTGTCGGTAGTGTCCGTGTCCGTGTCGGTAGTGTCCGTGTCGGTAGTGTCCGTGTCCGTGTCTGTGTCTGTGTCCGTGTCCGTGTCCGTGTCCGTGTCCGTGTCCGTGTCCGTGTCCGTGTCCGTGTCCGTGTCCGTGTCCGTGTCCGTGTCCGTGTCCGTGTCCGTGTCCGTGTCCGTGTCCGTGTCCGTGTCCGTGTCCGTGTCCGTGTCCGTGTCCGTGTCCGTGTCCGTGTCCGTGTCCGTGTCCGTGTCCGTGTCCGTGTCCGTGTCCGTGTCCGTGTCCGTGTCCGTGTCCGTGTCCGTGTCCGTGTCCGTGTCCGTGTCCGTGTCCGTGTCCGTGTCCGTGTCCGTGTCCGTGTCCGTGTCCGTGTCCGTGTCCGTGTCCGTGTCCGTGTCGGTGTTCGTGTCCGTGTCCGTGTCCGTGTCCGTGTCCGTGTCCGTGTCCGTGTCCGTGTCCGTGTCTGTGTCTGTGTCCGTGTTCGTGTCCGTGTCCGTGTCCGTGTCCGTGTCCGTGTCCGTGTCCGTGTCCGTGTCCGTGTCCGTGTCCGTGTCCGTGTCCGTGTCCGTGTCCGTGTCCGTGTCCGTGTCCGTGTCCGTGTCTGTGTCTGTGTCTGTATCTGTATCGGTGTCTTTGTTTATGTGTTTATGTGTTTGTATTGGGGGGGGGGGGGGGGGGCGGGGGGCGGGGGGGGGGGGGCGTAGGGGGGCGCAATGGGGAGCTGGGGACTTGCCTGCATGCAGATTTTACACATGGATGCATCGTCTTGCGCTGCCCAGATTTGGATCTGTTCCTTCTCTGCCTCTACCCATGCACGCGTCGTAAAAAGACCAAATATCCTTTAAGGGAAAATTACCCGGGTGGAGGGGGAAAAAAGGAAACGAAAGTTTCCTTTTGCTGATCAATGAAGTCCACTTTTTGAGCCTCGTCTCAAATAAGGTCTCTAATGGAAGCATCCTTAATAGTTGTCAGTTGATGTAGGTAAGGGGGCATGGTGGGAACCCTTTTCCGCGTTTATATTTACAAATGGAAGAGTTTTCGTATTGGTCATATGAGGCGTTTTTTCGTGCCTTAAAGCATCCGGACTGACTGGGCACATCCTACAAAATGGCATCCGCACACGATGCAGTTTTGTCTCGTCCGGCATCATGGCGTACGTGGCGCAAGACGCCGCGTTCAACCCCGCGCACGAGGGCAAGCGGATGGAGGTACGGGTGCAAGCAGTTCTAGATAACTTTGAGTGCTATCCAATATACAGATGCAAGCAGACGGATCTGTCGATGCAGGTTCAATCGGTTGATGGGACAGGAACTGCTTTTCATCACCAAGGGCGATATCTTTGTTTACACTTACTTAAGGAGGTACAGGGCCAAGCAGATGGAGGGCTCGGCTGATGATGGTAAGGGGTGCAGGAAGAGCCCAGAGTTAGGCTTGCTAAGCAGAGAAGAGTAGGAGGTCTGACTCGTGAATGCTCATGGTCCGGCCCAAAAGGCCCCTTTCGCGTGGACTGTAGATAGCAAGCATGGCTTTGTGGAGACAGCCAGACAAATGTGCCATCACTGTGACATGTATTCTTAACGACCTCAACATCAAACTGATGGATTTTAGTTCGACTTTGTGTCGAGCACTCAAGTGGCAGCTCTTCAACGATAAGATTGCGCTGTATTGATTTCCCTTGTCTGGTCGTTGGCTTCTCGCTGCAATCTGATGTGGCTGCAGGCATTCCTCGCCCCCTTGTACCCTGTGGCGCGCGGCGTGAGCTGCATGTGGGTGCCCGCCGCCACGGGGGAGCTTCTAGCAGCTGCAGGGTTTGCGGCCAGCACGGGCAACCCCCTGGGTGTCATCCCCCTGGGGACCAACCTGGTGGCCTTCACGTGCTGCAAGGGGTTTATCGATGGCGAGTGGCTGGACTACGGCAACACCACCCTGACGCCGCATGAAAAGAAGCTTAACGGCATCGGGCAGGTGCCGGCTGCGGCAGCAGCGGCATTGGTCAAGCCGAAATGAGAAGCAGACCAGTGTATTCACTTGCTACTTGTACTGTGGTAAAGATGCTGCTGCTTTTCATTCGCTCGAAAATCAGAAAGTCTGTTCCACCGGCGCGGTTCTTGAACCGTAGGACATGGGTGGGGCTTTTTCGTGCCCTCAATTCTATATCCTCGTTGCGCCAGGTTGCCCATGTTTTGAAACATGCAGGGTTATGACTGTGCAGCCCCATATTTAGCAGGACTCGGCCATTGATTAAACGATTGAGCTAGCAAGGGCTATTGACATGTGCGGGGCCTGTGAACATATCCCAGCAATGACCTCTTTCTTTATTCCATTTTTGTTAATTTGTTATCATTGAACATTATTATCCTTGTTATTATCCTTGTTATATAACTCTTTACTTTTTATTTGAAGTGAGACAACTATGCCCAGGGACGCATGGCGATCCAACGCCGTGTAAGGACTAGGGTAGTTGTGTGAGAGGAAAGACGCGAATTTATTCATCAAGGAGACAACCAGTGCAGGCCAGAAATCTTTTTATTATTGTTTTTTTTTCCCCTTTCTTTGTTGATTTGTAGCTTTTCTTTTCTTTCTTTCTTTGTTTATTTTAATAATGTACCTTTTCCCTTTTAATTTATACTTTCTTCTTATTTTCTTTTCACCCCTTTGTGTGTGTGTGTTCTCTTTTTCCTTCATATTTTTTCCCCTTCCTCCCTAAAACCTTTTTTGTTTGTTACCATCTGTCTCCCTCCATGCAGGTCTTACTACAGATCGATAGCCACGCGGCTCCCGCGGTCCTCGCGTCTTTCCTCTCAGACAACTAGTCCCTAGTCCTTCCTCGATGTTGGATCGCTATGCATCCAGGAATAGGGGGGGGGGACGTCATGGCAAAACTGCCCACTCCAAGTGTGGTCCGACGGGGCTCTGACAGACGTGGAGCAAGCTCCAAAACCGCCCCGTCGCCAGAATTATTAAAAGGAGTGCGCTCAAGTTGGCTTTTTGAGGACTGCGTGAGGAAAACATAACCGGAGTGCGCTCGGCAAACACACCCGGCGCCTGGTTAATTTTTAGGAAAGGTGCGCGCTTGAGCACCGTGAGACTAGGTATTGGTCCGGCGTGATTTGGAACAAGATGATGGACAAGGCCAAGTGGGCCCAGGTCATAGAGGACAACGAACCCCCTCCCGTGGGGAAGCGCCCGAGTTTGCAAACGGAAGCACGCTAGACAGGACCCCTAGGGTAGAGAGCTTAGAATAATAGAGTTGACTTGATGTTGTACTGAGATAGCTTTGACGGTAGGATTGTGCATGTGTCCCCATCCATCCATGCATCCATCGGGGTTAATGCTTCTTGACTCCCCAGCGGGAGCACGAGTCTAATTAATTAATTAAAAATTAAAATTAAATTATAACATGCCTCCGTGGGGAGATCATGTAGCACATGTATTCCTTAATTAATTAATTAATTAACTGACTCGTGCTCCCGTTGGGGAGTCACGGAGCACCGAAGTGCTTTTAATCCCTGTGTGTGCACTACAGGAGAAAGGGCAGAGACCCCCAGTCTCCTTCATGCCAAAGGCATGCCACAGCTGCAATCGGGCGCGGCTAGCTAAAAGGACAGGCTAACGATCCGGCAAACTGTGGGTGCAATAAGACCCATGTGAGCATATCATAGCAAGGAGCGTGGGCAAGTAATCTGAACATGTATTCCTTGCTGGATGGATGGAGGTGTACGGAGCCCGGCGTAATCGAACGAACCTATAGCTCTAAGCTATCTAATCTAGAATTTATGTAGTTAGGAATTTTAAATCCTAACTACACTATTATTTCTGGCCTGCGCTGGTTGTCTCCTTGACACTATTCAGCAAAACGCCCTTTCCGATCGGGGGGAGGGGGCTTGCCCACAGGGGCTGGCGTGTGGGCCTGGACAATCTTCTGCCACCGCTTCTTGTTCTGCATAGCAGTCCAAAGAAGAGAGAGGGAGTGAATGCGGAGTTCAAACTGAGCTGGGACCACTAGGTCGGCCAGCAACATCTGGATGTAGTTCCTGGCAGGCTTACCTAGCTTTCTAGGAATGTCCTTGGGGCCAGGCCAGGTCAGGATGTGCCGCCCTGGTTGGCCAAGCCGCTTGGGGCCGGCCAGACCAAGGGCGGTGTCGACCTGACTGGTGCGAGCAAGATGTCCTACAAATCATTGCTATCCTACGCTGCCTAATCGATCTCGTCCGAAATGCGAGGCTTACCCTTATACAAAGACTCTAATGACCTAGATGCTTGGAAAACCCTACATTCAGGACCTGTCGATCGATCGGAGCATCCTGTAAACCGTGCCGTCTAGCTTAGCCGCCAGTGTGTCCCGCGTGAGTGTCCATGCCTCGGCACTGTACGTAAGCACCGTGAGGACGAGGACCTTGAAGAGCATGCGCTTACGGTGCTCGCCCAGGCCCTTCGAGCGCCAGTAGGTGTTAAGCGAACGGAGCCGGGCCCAGGCCAGGCCAATGCGGATGTCCACATCGTCGGCGGTGTCGGGGAGCATGCTCCCTAACAGTTTGAAGCTCGATCGCGAAACGGGACCTCCGTCCCGTCGAGCAGGCGCGGCAGCGGCGGGCGACTGGAGGCCCCAATCACCATCGCCTCAGTTTTTACACTAATCTCCAACCCCACCGCCTTCGCCTCCAAGCCCAGACAGTCCAGCCAGGTCTGAATGTGCTCGGGGCGCGCGATGAGGGTGGTGTCATCCGCATAAATCAGGTCGGCCAGGCGGTAGCCAGGTTCAAACCCGCCGTGCTCTTTCTCGTTAAGGACTGATGTCCAAGCCAGGTTCGAACCCCTTGAAAGCAGTAAAGCGCGCACGTGCCCGACGCATGACGTGATCCACGACAATAATGAACAGATATGGGGACAGGACACAAACTTGCCACACCCCGTGGTGAAGGGGGAATGGTGGGGTGGTGCCTAGTTCCGCAGTCCGCACTATACTGCCTGTGAGCCCTCATACAGTCGGCGAATGGCAGCAATAAACGCTGGCGGTACCCGATCCAGAGCTAGGATGGCCCAAAGAGCCTCCCAGAGGACCGTGTCAAAGGCCTTTTGTAATTAAGTGGTCCGGCGCTTTGGCTTACGTCGCGGAGTGAGGTACTCGTGGATCGACGTACTAACGCAAATATATATACGTACTACGGTAATGACCAGT
>RPFO01000130.1:1071199-1091199 GCA_009746045.1 Mesostigma viride | reverse complement strand
TATGAGTACTTTACAGAGAGAGATGCTAAGTTGTTTACAATAATGTCCAAAGACGCGATTAACTCTGATATGGACGAGAAACCAACCCTTGCTGCTGCTAGACATTTCCGGAGGACATTCAAGTAAGTGACGGAACGCTGAATACGTGAGCCAATTGCGCAGGATGTGGTGGACGGTGGTTGTGTCCATGCGAGATACAAGCTCAGGACTTGCCCATGGCTTTCTTGTTAACCGGCGTAATGCAGCCCGCTACCCGCGTCGGCCATCTCAATGTCACTAAGCAACTACTAGTACTCTCCAATTTTATAGAGTGAAGTTACTTAAAGGGCAGCCCCGCTAGCCTCTTCGCACATTGCACGCTCTACACGCCGACATGGCGTAGATAGCGATGCCCTCGGCAAAGCTCCTTTTCAGTATGGGGTGCATGTTCGCACGCGCTCGCCCCAACGCAGTTGACGGCCCCTACATTCTCGGCTGGTTGCTGTTCGGGCATTAACGCCAGCACAACTGAGTTGAGAAACGAAACCCAACGACTTCCGACTAATAAGCCTAGTCAGCCAGTGCCGACCCAGACAAAAAGCTAGGCAGACCAAGGTCCTCCCACTGTGCTGGCTCCTGCAAACCAGCAGCTCGCCTATTGGCCGGTAACGAGAGCCCAGTACTGGTCTTGTAAAGGCCTAAAGGGAAGCATCGGATTTCGGCAAGCCATATTCACGAACCCAGCCAATCTTTTTTATGTACATGCAAAACCTTCAGCGGCTGTTACCCGGCTGTCGATTTGCTTGGCAGTTGGCTGTCACAAGTTTTTACGAGGTCTTTCGTCTGCAAGACGTCCACTTAACCACCTTGCCCACCCTTGCCTTGTGACATTAACTACTGACAACCAACAATAATTATTGTTGTGACTTGTGACCGCAGTGACTGGCGCGGCGCCGCGCCTCATGAGGCAAAAACTGTTAAGCTCGCCACCTGTACACCCCCCCCTTGATGTTTAAGAATGGGGTCCGTAGTCCGTACCTAAGCCCGAGTACATGTAGTGGGGGGGTGTAGTGACTACCGCTGACCGCACCCGCTTCTGGCGTCTGCATTGGCTTCCAGGCGTATCAGATGGATGAGGCAAATGACGATGACGATGATCTTTTTGACGGAATATAACGGGGAAGACACCGCACACGGGGAAAGCTGGCCTGCAGGGAAATACACGTGTGCCTCCACGCCATCACGCCCCTTGCTCGCTTTGATTACAATGGCAGCCGTAGCTATGTCTGCAAACGCGGTGTGCAGCGTCCGCCTGCCTCGCGCCGCCGCGCCCGTTCAAAGCCGTGGCTGTGCGAAATCCCAGTTCCATGGAAACCGTGTGCAGCATGCATGCGCTGCGTTCTCTGCCCGGCCTGCCGCTCGCCGTAGCTCCGTAGTCTGCGGTCTATTTGGCCTTGGCGTTCCTGAGCTCGTCGTTATCGCGGGTGTGTCCGCGCTTCTGTTCGGCCCAAGCAAACTGCCAGAGCTCGGCAAGGGTCTAGGGAAGACGATCAAGAGCTTCCAAGAAGCGGCTAAGGAATTTCAGGGGGAGATTCAAAGGGAAATTAGTTCAGATAAGCCTGAGGAAGCCGACGGCAAGAAGGAAGCCCCTCCAAAGGAGAAGTAAGGTGGAAACTGTGCTCCCTCGAAATGGGCGTGTGTCGTCGTCATCTCTCGCGACGGGTCGCCATCTAGACGAAACCTTTGCCCCTATCCTGGGCTAATGTTTGGGGGTTAAGCAGCAAAAGCGCGTTGGTCGGTGGCCAACGAGGTCCCAACCTTGCAGGAAGTGTCCCGCAGCTTGTCCTCTAACCTGCGCTGTTGGAGAGTTGGGTGTGTTTTTTTTGAAAAGGACGGCTTCGTTCCCGTTACCCTTCGTGTAAGCCAGCGGCTGCCTGGGGGGATATCGGAGCTTCTGCACGCAAGGATGGTTCACTATATATATAGGCGCTGGCCAGGTTGGCAGCCCCACCCTGATTAAGTGGTGTCACAAACTGGAAGTGAGATGGAATAATCGAAACCGGAAACTGAGGAGGTGGCTGCCCTCAGGAGACGCAGCTCTCTTGGGTCAGCGAGCTGTCATGGACTTGTCATCCCAGCCTATTTTGGGGCCGCCATGACAGGCCGTTAAAAGACATAGACTGTTGAGGGTTACCTCATTGATGTGGGTTGACACCGGTCTTGTCTTGCCTGTACCCATAGCTCAGTGGACAAGTGTGCATGGTGTGTATGCATCACAATAAGAAAATTTCTATCACATGAATATTTGAACCTGAGTCTAAAATGGTGCTGCTAAAGCAATCGTTATTAAAATTAAATTAAATTGAATTACAGTCATCGCCGCCAAATTCTGGGCGTCGTAACTTAACGGTAGAATTGGGCTAGCAGCTTACCCCCTCCTACTCTGACGGACTTCTATACGGCAATGCGACAGCTCTCGTCAAGACCGATTCAGCTGCAGCATCAAGGCCGCAATGCTAAGCAGTCGGGAAGCCAACTGCCGAGCAGCTTGAAGCGGCCTGAAGGAGGGTAGTTGACCTCGGCATCGTCTAAGAGGCGGAGTGTGGGTGGGGGCCCTGCCATGCCGAGGGCCAGGGCCTCCGTTTTGGGGCTGATTTCTAGACCAACCGCCCGAGCCTCGAGCGCCAGGCAGTCCAGCCAAAGGGCAGACTCCGGCTTCTCGATGAGCGTGCTCATGTACATGGCCACGGTCTATCTATTCTACACTACTACTGCTGTATTCCCCTAATTAATTAATTAATTAGACTCGTGCTCCCGTTGGGGAGCCACGGAGCATTCACCCCGATGGATGGATGGATGGGTGCAAACAGTCCTACCGGTCTAATCTATCTACATCGGCTACATACTACATCTATCTAACAGCATTCTAACTACAACATCTATCTAGGTAGCCGCACGCTGCCCTAGGGGAGCTATCTGGCGTGCCTCCCACGGGATTGCACACGCGGGCGCTTCCCCACTGGGGGGGGCTCGTTGTCCTCTATGACCTGGGCCCACTTGGCCTTGTCCATCATCTTCTTCCACATCACAGAGAGGCCTAGGCCCCCCATGTCCTCTACTAGCTGTTCTTGAAGGTGCGGGCCTTGCGGCGTCTAACATCACTGGGCCCAGCCCACGTCAGGAGGTGCCGGCCAGGCTGGGCTGGTCGCAGTCCTGCGGGGGGGCCACGTGAGGTGTCTACCTGGTTGGTGCGAGCTAGGTGCCCTACTAGCTGCAGGCGTCGCTGCTTAATGGTGCTGGTGATATAGGGCATGCCCTGGTACAGGTCCTCATTGCGGACATGAGCAGCATATCCTACTCTGAAAATGGAACGCAGCATGCTGGTGACCGCGCCGTCCAGCTTGCGGGCCAGGTCGGCGGTGAGGGTCCACGTCTCAGCCCCATACGTGAGAACAGGAAGGACGAGGACCTTGAACAGGTCCTGTTTCTCGATCTTGCCCAGGGGCTTGCGCCACAGGGCCCGGTACTGGCGTAAAGCGTGCCAGGCAAGGGAGATGCGATGGTCCACATCAACCTCGCAGCTGGGGAGCAGGCTGCCCAGTGCTCAGCTTAACGCAATCCCGATACATATTCCCCTAAGCTGGGGCGTCTGGAGTCGTTGGGGCCGCGGGGGTCGCATGCCAGGGCTTGTGGCCGACGTAGATGGCCGCCCCCTTCCAGTACACTGGCTGCCCCGCCTTGGTCTGCCGGAGCTGGAGGTAGGTCGGCCATAGCTCCCGTCGCCGTTGTTGCTGCGCCAGGGTCAGGTCGTCGTCAAGGGTGAAGTGAGTCTTCTCGAGCCGCTTGCGGCGTCTGAGGAAAGAAATCTTGTCCGCCGGGTTCTGAAAGGTGAGAAGGAGCGGGGGCGCCCCGGCCTTACCCCGCGCGCGGGGAAGGCGGTGGGCGACCAGCTCGATCTCACCATTCAGGCCCATGCGACCAAGGATTTCTCTCTCAAACGCACGCGTAAGCTTCTCGGAATTCTCACCTTCCTCCATGTCGAAGTTCCTGACAATGACGTTTAGGCTGCGCTTGGCAAGCTCGGCCTCCTCGCGGAGGTCAAGCGTCTGCCGCTGGAGCTGGGCTGCGACGGCAGAGGTGGTGGAGGTGGTATGCTGCTTAAGCATGTCCGCCCAGGTCGTAATGCGGGGAGCATCGCCGGCCAGGCCAGCAGAGGCTGGCTTGGCGGCAATGTCCTTCACCGCCTGGGCGGTGAGGCCCGCGGTGTTCTGCAGGACCTCAATATAGCGATGGCATTATCCTTAAGACGCTGGTCAATGTCGCGGAGCTGGGCGGTGATGGAGTCGGTGGAGGCGGAGGGGGGGGGGGGGGTGGAGGCGATGAGGGTGGCGGTGGTGGTGGGGATGGTGGGGAGCTCAGCAGCCAGCGTGCGCCCCACAGCTGCCACATCTGCAGTTAGGGGCGTCACGTGCTGTGAGATGGCTTTTTGGAGGTTGAGGAGGAAGGTGGATTCGGTCAAGGGGGAGGGGGTCCAGAGGTCCGTGACAGAGCGCTGAAGGATGGAAAAGAGGGCGGCGAGCTGAAGACGGGGGCGAGACCAGCGGGCCAGGTTCTCAGGTCGGTGAGTAAACCGGCCGTCAGGTCCAGTGCGGAGGCGGCTAAGGCTTTGAAGGCGCTGGCACAGGTCGAAAATGGAGGCGCATGACCCATAAAACACGAGCTCCAGTATCTTGATGGGTGGCATGTCGGAAAAGCTGGGTCTGGCGTCGTCGAAGGTGGAAAATAACCCGTCAACGTCAAAGTCGCGCTCAGACCAACTCCGTTCGGTTGGGCGGCTGCGTTTGGGCTCAGGCGAGGCTGAGGGCGAGGCAGGAAGCCCGGGAGGGGGCTGGGCGACCACCAGCTTGCACGACTAGTGTCACTGCTGCCTGCCGGGCTTGAAGGCGAAGCTGCAGACATATGTTTCTTTCCCCACCGTCTAGGTCATCTAGTCGCTCTACACGTAAGCCAGCCATAATTTCAATGCACAAGGATAAACATTTCCATTGATCACCATTCATCTTCATCATCCTGAACGACTCGAACACGCGGACAAGATAACGGCAGGCTCGAGCTACCATGGTCCGGATTCTCCCGATTTCTGGCCTGCGCTGGTTGTCTCCTTGATAATTTCATTGCCGAGCGCAGCCGTCAGGCTGCGTTGCGTCGATGGGCGTTTGCTCATCGTATATTCTGATCGTATATTGCGTAATAGCTGCGGAAAATTATATCAGCATGTGCGTCGTAGAAAGACGCGTCGATTGTGATATTCACGGCTGAATTCGGTGCTCAAACGTGAAAGTTATGAGCTCCGCCGTCAGCCATGGCTACCTCGTGGCTCGTCATCAAGATCATCATGGCCTGCAGGTTGTAGCTCAGAAGGTCTTAGAAACCATATTCTGATAGAAACCATGTGTGCCCTCTCAGGGCTATGTGTTACATAAGCTCCAAATGGAGTTATTCTGATTTGGCACGCCGCAAAGGTGAAAACCATTTGCGTTCATTGCCGGTCCGCGGAAAACGCGGAAAAACGCGATCTGCAAATGAATCCAGTAGGACTGTTTCTACTGTTGGCTCGAGGCGTATTTTTCTCGTTTCTCGTTTTTAGGATTAAATCAAAAAAGTGGTTTTTCATTAAAAAATAAATTACACAGCCGTTTTAAGTCACCCAGGTAAAGCTTTCATGCTGAAGCCGTATGTCTCATCAAAACACACTATATCTCGACATGCATATCTGTTTTCACATAGACCTCATGAAATCACATAATCCCATGGCACACATTTCTGCATTCACATGTGCTGGGTTTTCTGCTCCAGTTCAGACTCATGCGACTTCCTATCGCTGTCCACCCGCATAGGGCATTGCTGCTGCTCATTGTTATTGCGGTCCTGTACCACTTTCTCAATGAGGGAGTCATCATCCAAGTAATTGTTGCGAGGCCGACGCACCTCATCGAGGATGGCGTCCATGACTATAACAGCGCTGGCTCTATGGCACGTGCAATCACATGCAGTGAGTGGTCACCCAACTTTGGCGCTACCATGATCTCAAAAGCAGATTGCGCACGGGGATAGTCCAGACCCCTTCCATAGTACACTCTCCTGCCAACCATGCAGGAATTTGGTTTGCCAACCATGCAGACAAGTGGCCAGTCTTCATCATATGTGATAGCGTCTTAATAAGGTTTGACTCGCGACTCATCCTTGCATGATGGTCGAACCAGTATACGTAAGTTGTACGCATTGAGACACAATGTGTGAGATTCATGGAACATACTCGATGTATCTCCTACTTTTTCCTTTATCTTCTTCGTCAATACAATGTTCATACAAAATGTCGAACCCATCTTAATTTTCCGATTTCAGGGTACCCAAACATGCCAGAAAACTTGGTCTTGTGGCGCTTTGTACCCTCCCTAGTTTAAACGCTCGGTGTCTTGCTAAATGCCGACTAGAATGGAACAAAGTCCCCCCTAGGTCATCGACCGCGTCATCTTCATCTTGTATGAGCCTCGTCCACGCCCACCTCGCCTTGCATGGCCTTCTGCCTGCACACAAGATGCATAGGCAACGATGAAACAAAGAAATCAAGACCATAGAAGATCAAACTTCTAATTAGACGGTACGTCGGCTGAAAAAGATTTCTGGATGAAAATGACGGACAGTAAAACCGTGGCAGATTCCTAAAACATGGCAGATTATAAACAAATGTCGCGTTTGAGATTATAAACCAATGTCGTGACCACCGTTGGCGTTCCTTGCATGGGCTTCCCTGCATAGTCCACCACTATCCTTATGAGTTTAACGGTTGACACTGTCCTCAGCTTTCTTTCATATCATCGCGCCCTTCTTCATCACGTCGGACAGATTCACCCGCTAGACAGACTTTGTGCTTATTTATTCAACCAGGACTGTGGGAAACTTCGTGAACTGAAGACGTGTTAGAATCCCTGAATGCCTCTGTGGCCCTGTCGCCATCGCCACGCAGTCCCGCGCTTGCCAACCACCGCCAGTGGCTTTCCTTGTGGTGGCTGTGCTCTCGCGCCGTCTTGCCTTCGTCCATCATCCAGCTGTTATGAAAGACGCGACGCGCATTCGGCCATTCGCTGTCGCCTTTGGATCGACCAAAGGACACGCACTTAGAACTAACTCTAGTAGACTTGAGAAGCATAGTTGAAATAGTTGCTCGTACAGCAAAACGTCCTAGGACCGTAACTCGAGCTACGAGGCCAAATTCTCAACGACTTCAGTGCTTTCCGTCGCCCCTGACACGTTGTCGTACAATAATACACATTTACGCCAATAGAACCTCACCTCCAAGAATATATCTTGATGGAGGCATGCGGCTTATTTAATTTCAAGGTACCTCTTAATTAATCTCAGCCCCCGTCGCTGAGAAAACGTGAAATTCTAAAAAAATAGCAAATTGTCAACGACTTGCTTGATCAGGGCGTGTGTTTCGAGCCTGACTGGCCGGGAGTGTCTAATGGTGAGCACCATTGCTGCAATCGCTCTCCCACCATTCACGAGAAAATACCCGCAAATGGAAAACCACTGAAAAGTTTTAGCTAATCATTACATTAGCCATGCCGTATTACCAAACGCCCAACAACTGCACACGGTGCAAAGGGAAAAATCTGGAGGACGTCACTTTCAAATGTGCGGCATGAACCAAAAGCCCACGTATGCCAGAAAACATCATGTTACTGTAGCGACATGACGGTGTGGACAACGAATCCACTGCCAAGCTATGTATGCTTGTCATATCACGTAAATAAAAATTGTGCTTTATTTCTAAAATAATCTGGGTGCACCATCATGCGGAAATAGCAGCGAGCACAGGCAGTGCCTGCCGTTCTTATTATCTGGGCACAGGGCCCATCTCGCAAGTGCGCGCAACTGTGCAACCACTCTGTACATGTCATTCAACATGGCGCAATTACGCTTCTAGCCCTGCTTATGGCATGACTGGAACCCTGCAAGCATGGCTCACCAGCCCCTCTCAACTTCACAAATGCCCAATGTTTGGCACCAACGTGATGTCATAGGTCCTCCCTGGCCTTCACCAATCGGCGAACAATTCCCACGACATGCAATGATGGCCACCCCAGGATGCCGTCATTTACTTGATCTTCTTCTTCAGGCGCAGCTGTTATATCCAATGACGATGTCAGGACAAGCATACACACACAGGGGGCGTGCAGTTGAGGACAAAATAACGTCACTTAGCCCATGTTAGACGTGGCATGCGCACAACAGTTAGGGAAGAGGGGCAGCGGGGGAGTTCATGAGCATTGCCGCCCCTGTGACCAACCTATCTCTGTGACCAATGAACCTGAGCAGTGCACATACTGATTCCCCCCCCCCCCACACAACTCATTAGGTAGTTTCCCTAGTCTATCTCATAAAATCAATTATGAAGTGCATGAACACTACCAGTGCTAAGGGATCAGTACTGTGTACCCTCCCCACAGGGGCAAACTAAACTCATCATCCAAGTCGCGCAACCCATCCCCCCCTTTAGCCCGAGATATGCTGCTGCCAATGTACTGGATATCTCCCCGGATGTCCAAACCAAGCACAAAACTGCTGCCCATAGGCCGTGTGATGTGGCATCCATGTGACCCTCAAGGTGCGCGTTGCAGGTTCACCATGTGTGGAATGTATGCCATGAACTGGGAACAACGCCATGCCCGGTCAGCCCCCCCTGTTTCTAGCAAGGTACCTTCTAAGCAAGGTGGTTGTTTACTTCGCATGATACAACTGCAGAACCGCTAAGATACAGGAATGTATTACCTCAATGGCACCACTAGCACAGGCCCGGCAGAGTGTAATGCACGTATGCAAGATGCACCCAAAAAGGGCACCCATTAACGAAAGTGCCGTCTCTCTCTCATATCCACGGCTCATGTGCATGGCTTGCATAACCACACTGTCTGCTCACGGGCATCGTTCTACAGTATCAGGCATCGGTCTACAACATCGGGCATCGGTCAACAACATCAGGCATCGTTCTACAGTATCAGGCATCGTTCTACAGTATCAGGCATCGTTCTACAGTATCAGGCATCGTTCTACAGTATCAGGCATCGTTCTACAGTATCAGGCATCGTTCTACAGTATCAGGCATCGTTCTACAGTATCAGGCATCGTTCTACAGTATCAGGCATCGTTCTACAGTATCAGGCATCGTTCTACAGTATCAGGCATCGGTCTACAGTATCAGGCATCGGTCAATAATATTCCTCTCACCTGGCTTGTGTGGCCACACTTCTTCTTGCGGCAGTTCACAGCGCGGGGGTGCAGGCGAGCGTAGCACCTATGGACCAAGGGGAGGAAAACAGGGGTGAAAGGGGAGGGGATGACCCACATGCGCACAGTTGCCATGCCAGGTCAATGAAACTAGCATGGACCGTGTGCCACCAAAGAAAAACCACACCGGCATGCGACATGAACAGGCTCGGAGGCAACGTCATCACCCAATAACCCAATCATAGCCCCAAGAACTTAGATACCAACCCCATAGCGAACCCAAGTCAACCATAGCAAACCCCATGCCCATCCATGAAAGAGCATGTCGTCGAGTACCATGGTAAAAAAACTGGCCCCACACCGTGATGATATGCTCCAGATACACACACCAATACCCACACCCACCCCCCGAAAGAACAGTCGACAACACTCCACACAACAAAGCATGCGCTGCTTGAAGCACATACACGACAGCACATCTACTGAGGTGCTACATGACTGTCAAAAGACGGACCAAAATGCACAACCCTTGAACAAGTACAAGTGTACAGCATTAACCTCTCTCCCGGCATCCCATCGGCATGGATGTACCTGATGACATCAGCCCTCGCAGTCTTTTCCCACCCATCCTTGTTCCTTACAACAGCCATCCAGGATAGTGAAGTAGCAGCAGGCCACCCCACGCGCCTTGTCCCAGCACAAGCACCTTGATGACACGGCACAAGCACATCGGACCTCCCCTTCCACAGCCCCAAGCGCATTGCCCCCATCTCTACATGCATGAAATCTGTACAGGTCAGACACTCCAGCTGCATTTATCATGCTGTGCTTCTGCCTTTCAAAAGCAGACAACCCGCAAGTATCACATTCCCACACCAGAAACTTGCGTCTCCACACCGCAAACTCTTGGTCCATGGATATTTGGGCAGTCAACCTCCCCAGGATTGTTGGCTCGCGCAAAGGGAAGGTTGCCAGACTTGCCACGACATCAGCATGAACAATGCAGGGATCGTGCAGACGTATCACCAGTCACCATCCACGCATGGCCAGACTCTTGCCCACGGGCTTAACCATTATACCCGTGCTGGTACACTGAAGGCTGATATACCAACAAGGATTAAAGGCCCCTCAGATATTCAATGACAAACGGAATGCTCATTTGCAACTATTCCGCTGATGTCCCATTAGTCTCGACAAGTACTGGATCAAAATGGCAGGTCTAGCCTGAACATCAACGCTATGTATTGCTGGACACCACCCGTTTCTTTGCATACTTGCGGCAAATCTTCTTTTCGCAGTTGGTCTTCTTCGCCAGGGCAATCAAGCTGGGCTCGATGATGCCTCCACGGAGACGGAGAACCAAGTGCAGGGTGGACTCTGCATGAATAACGAGAAACGAAAGTTAACACGCGAAAGTCAGGGGGAAGAATACTCGCACCGGGCATGACCACAACAGCTCAATGTTAGCATGATCACAATTTTCTGCGCAATACGTAGGTTTATATATCATCTGCGTACCCTTCTGAATGTTGTAGTCAGCCAGGGTGCGCCCATCCTCGAGCTGCTTTCCGGCGAAGATCAGACGCTGCTGGTCAGGGGGGATTCCTGCGGGCAGGTGAAGCGGTGGCGATTCCCAAGTGCCGGGCACCAATTTGAATTAGAATCAAGATAATTACCACCCCGCAACTAATTCAAATGGGCTAAAAAATCGCAGGGCGGCGGCGCCACGGGCCCAAACGTACCCTCCTTGTCCTGGATCTTAGCCTTCACGTTGTCGATGGTATCACTGCTCTCAACCTCGAGCGTGATAGTCTTACCCGTCAGGGTTTTCACGAAAATCTGCATGGTGCCCCGCCTCTGCACGTTCAATTGAGCCAATGCATTCGTACAACAGAAATTCGGTCAGCTACCTATAGCCGTCGCCACCTAATCCATGGAACCATAAACCCTCATCCCTTAGAACTGCAGCTACATATTTCAACTAAGATATCTAACGCTAAAACATCGAAATAACTAAAATACAACAGCTATGGCACTAACGCATGCATCCAGACCGCATTGTCCCCGCATACCTAGCGATGGCGGCCGCAGGCGGTTCCTACCTCTGAGAGAGCGTCTCCCTTCGAGCACGCCCGGTTTTGTTGGCAGCCAGCCTCCGCTCGTGAGCGACGTGCATGGCCACTGGCCAGCGCCATCGGCGGGTAGTGCCGTACCCTGTGGCGCGGCGTGCGCTGCCAGAACCGGCACGCGGGGGTCGGCCCGCCCGCGGCCCCCGGCCCTCATATCGTGTAGATAGGTAGTGAAAGAGAGTGCAAGGCTGCTAGCCTGCAACGCACCATGACCGGCTTACCGCATTTGGTGGCTTGAGGAAGGCTGCAAGCTGCGCGAGCTGCCATTTTTTCTGCCGCCCGCTTTAAGATATGTGTGCCCACTGCTTACTGCCAACACGTAACATAGATTAGCAAGAATGGCGTCGGTGCGGATGTCGGTTATGTTAATTCGTAATGAAATCGGGGCACAACTCATATCTATGAAGGCTGGGGGGGGGGATGGGCCCAAATGGCCGACGTAGTCTCCCGGGTGGTTTTAAAGCGTGGCGCTTTGGTCTCCCGAATGCTTCCTGGTTCATTTTGTGGAAAGGATATTCCGTTTTCTGTTTCTGTTTCCTGCTGCGCGGTGTCTATCTATACAATGCACTGGCGAGGGTATGCCGCCTCCCTGTCGAAGGTCTGCGCCAAAGTAGCTTGTGCGGGCTTTGCAGCTGCGTCATTTCGCGGTGGCATTTTGTTGCCACGTTCGTAAAGGCGTGCGTGCTGTGAACCCATGACTGGTCTTCCACCACTGTTCGACCTTGGCAATGCCGGGAAAAGTATTCCTTATTGTTTGCCGTACCATGAAAGTTGTAGTACACAGGATGCGTAATGGACAGGCGACGTTCCTGCTATGATGTGCCTTTATCTTTGAAAATGCATGTTAGACTACTGAGCCATGCATTCGCTTGGCCCTGAACGATATCAAAGATACTGAGCAGGAACGTTAAGCCGCAGTTCGTGTCCAAGCGCCATGCAGTTTCCTGCAAAAGCCTTTGCTTTTTCCATCAATTCTTCTAGGATCATTGCACGCAGTGCCCTTTTTCCTATTCCCCGATACTCTCTAGCTATTTTGTCGAAGTCAAAGTCAGGCGTGCATTGATAGATTGTGTGATATTGGTAGGCAGATTGAAGCTTCTTTCTTCCAGGATAGTGGAAAGGCAACCTATGCTGGTCAGTAACATTGCATCCGTTTAGTTTCCGGGTATTATGCCTGCTATGATGTGTCTCTATCTTTGAAAAATGCATGTTAGACTACTGAGCGATGCACCTCGCATCGTTCTGAAAGACATCAAAGATGCTGAGCAGGCATTGCCGCCTCTGTGTTGTGTTGGAAATCCTCTGACCGAAGTCTATGTGTCGTGGCTTGTAACTTTTTCGTTAACTAAGCCTTGCAGCTATAGCAAGATATGGTAAAATGAGCTGATCCGGCTCCCAATTTTGGTAAGTCTTTTGAAGTAAGGCCTTTTTGAATAAACAGATACATTGTGAACGAAGTCTGCAGTGTAAGTGATGTTTTGCAAACTGCACATGCACTCATGCGCGCATATTCTGATCAGACACTCCGCAAAGGTGAAAACCTTTGCGTTCAGTGCCAGGCCGCGGAAAACGCGGAAAACGCGATCTGCAAATGAATCCGACCGGAATCGAACTGGGGACCTCTCGCACCAATTTTGCTGACTATAGGACGGACGTCTCCGGTTACCATGGCATCGCCAACTTACACCTACAGTCATCCGCAAAAGTTCTCCTGTCCGGGGAGTGATGCAAGCCTTTCGGATTTGGTACTAGATAAATCACTCGAGATCTGTGTGTAGGAGTACTACATGCGCGCATATAGTTGTAGATGAGTCATCTTCTACAGATTCAGCAATATCGGACGTGGCACCGCTGGATCGCGGACCGGATGGAATTACGCTTAGTATCTCGGCACATCTGAACCCTACGATGCCAGATCTCCTTTGCGGCCGTTCCGAGCTTGGCACTGGATTTGTTGTCCACACCGTCGCGTCGATACAATAACACGATGTTTTCTGGCATACGTGGGCTTTTGGTTCCCGCCGCACCGGCCTTCGAAAGTGCTGTACTCCGGATTTTTGCCTTTGCACCATGTGCAGTTCTTGGACATGTGGAAACATGGCATGGCTAACGTAATGACTGACTAGATAGACCTTTTCAGTGGTTTTCCATTTGCGGGTATTTCCTCGTAAATGGCTGTCCGCAACTCCCGGAGGTAGTGTATACAGGGAGGGGGGGGGGGGGGTAGACCCCCCCACCCCTTAAAAGTGGCGGGGGTTAAAGGGTCGGACCCCCCCCCCCCCCGAAAAAGGGGGGGGGGGGGGGGGGCGCCAGCCAAATGTATAAAATATAAATTCTGGTTCCTCTATCTCCATACCGCTCTCCTCCGGGTGGTGTGTGCCATGGTTCGGTTGGTCTTTCCCCACTCCACCATCAAGTGCGAGGACGCGGATGGGGCCGCCCTCTACTCACCCAACCACCGCCCCGACATTACCGTGCTTGACTACGACGGGCAGGGTTGCCACCTGCTCATCGATGTCTCCGTGGCTCGGCCGCTCTCCGGTCGCCACATCCTCCGGGCGGCTGTGGATGCCGGTGCTGCTGCCGCTGTGGCTGAGCGCGACAAGTTTGGGCACCTCCTACGGCAATGTGGGGCCCCACCGGGTCATCCCCTTTGTCCTTGAGGAGTTCGGGGCCATGGGCACCAAGACAGCGGAGTTTTTCCATGAGTGCTGCCAACGCCGTGAAGACCGCCTCGACCTCGAGGGTCAGACCGCCCCGTGGTCGGCCCGCACGTGGTCCTCGGATTGGCGGCAGCGCCTGTCACTCGCCCTCACTCGCACCGTGGCTGATGTATTATTCCGCCGCACCCGAGCCGACTTTGTCGCGACCCATGCGGTCTAGATCCCTTCCAGGCCTGCATGGTGGGCCGGCAGCGCTGTTGCTGCGTGTAGTTTTGTGATGTATAGTTAGTTGTTCCTTGTGCAGCTGGCGTGATCCTTGGATGTCCGTGTCAGATTACTATTAATTTCTTCAGGGTTATTCTCCCAGTTATCGTGTTTTTCCTTATGTTGCGTGCCTATCTCACCTCCGTAATCTATCATTCTCAATGAATATATATCAAGGAGACAACCATATATATATAATTTTTTAGGAGCTGACCCCCCCACCCCCCACCCCCAAAACTGGGGGGGGGGGGGGGGTTCGGGGGTCAAGACCCCCCCCCGGAAACGGGGGGGCGGGGGGTGGTATACACAAGCTCCGGGAGTGTCGCGGACAGGCAGGTAAATGGTGGGAGAGCGATCGCATCAGTGGTGCTCACCACTACACCCTCCCGGCCAGCTAGGCTCGAAACACACGCACTGATCAAGCAAGCTGTTTCCGGCCCCACCGTCGATCTAGGTCATCTAGTCGCTCTACACGTAAGCCAGCCTTAATTTCAATGCACACACAAAAAAAATTAATTTAAGGGGACTCGTCACCAAAACACCAAAAAATCAATAAAAATTCAAAACTCGCATTAAACCTATGCAAACAGTGCCCAAAAGTGATTGGGGACACAAAGTAGCATTTATGACGATTTGTCGTGCACTTACTAGGGGTACTACCCCTGGCATGTGGCTAAAAATAGCACAAGACGCTAAACCGTTCTTGCCGCCCAACGGTCAATAGGAGCATCTGTTTGACCTGCCCATACATTCCAAACGAGTTCCCCCTCTCCTCGACCGTTTGAGCTACTAACATGGGTCGGCGGGTCAGGTTTGTGAGAGTTATTAATTTTCCCGCCAAAATACGGTCTTTTTTCGCGGGAAAATTAATAACTCTCACAAACCTGACCCGCTGAACCATGTTAGTAACTCAAACGGTCGAGGAGAGGGGGAACTTGTTTGGAATGTATGGGCAGGTCAATCAGATGCTCCTATTGACCGTGGCGTGGCAAAAACGGTTTAGCGTCTTGTGCTATTTTTAGCCAAATGCCGGGGGTAATACCCCAAGTAAGTGCACGACAAATCGTCATAAATGCTACTTTGGGTCCCCAAACCCATTTGGGCATTGTTCGCATAGGTTTAATGTGAGTTTTGAATTTTTATTGATTTTTTGGTGTTTTGGTGACGAGTCCCCTTAAATTATAACATGCCTCCGTGGGGGGGTCATGTAGCACATATTCCATGATGGATGGGGTGGAGGAAGCCGCGTGATCGAACGATCCTAACTCTATCTAGAAAAGTCTAACTACACTACTCATCAAAACGCCTCCTCCGCTTGGGGGGAGGTGGCTTGCCCACAAGGCTGCATCAAGGCACAAGGCTGCACATTTCCATCTCCATTCATATTCATCATCCTGAACGACGCGAAAACGCAGACAAGATAACGGCAGGCTCGAGCTGCAATGTCCGGATTCTCCCGATTTATGGCCTGCGCTAGTACGTTGTCTCCTTGATTAATTCATTCATTAGGAACATAACTCGAATGATTTATCTAGTACCAAATCCGAAAGGCTTGCATCACTCCCCTGAAAGGAGAACTTTTGCGGATGACTATAGGTGTCAGTTGGCGATGCCTTAGGATCAGGAGACGTCCGTCCTATAGTCAGCAAAAGTTGGTGCGAGAGGTCCCCAGTTCGATTAAATTAAATTAAATTAAATTATAACATGCCTCCGTTGGGAGATCATGTAGCACATATTCCTTGATGGGTGGTGGAGTGGAGAGAGCCGCGTAATCGGACTAACCTAACGCTAATCTAGCTAGTCTAGAAAAATCCTGACTACCCTACTCATCAAAACGCCTCCTCGTTTTGGGGGGAGGTGGCTTGCCCACAGGGTCGGGCGTGTGAGCCTTGACAATCCTCTTCCACCGCGTCTTGTTCTGCATGGCAGTCCAAAGAAGGGAGAGAGAGTGGATGCGGTATTCAAACTGGGCTGGGACCAGTAGGTCATCCAGCAACATCTGTACGTAGTTCGTGACATGTTTCCCTACCTTTTTGGCAATGCCCTTGGGGCCAGGCCAGGTCAGAATGTGCCGCCCTGGCTGGCCAAGCCGCTGGGGGCCTGCCAGACCAAGCTAGGGCGGTGTCGACCTGGCTGGTGCGAGGAAGGTGTCCTACAAATGCTATCCTACGCTGTCTAATCTCGTCCGAAATACGAGGCATGCGCCCTGATACAAAGACTCTGATGACGGGCGCTTGGAAACGTACCCTACGTTCAGGACCTGTCGGAGCATCCTGTAAACTGTGCCGTCTAGCCTAGATGCCACTAGATGCCAGTGTGGGGGTGAGTGTCCACGCCGCGGCGCCATACGTGAGCACCGTGAGGACGAGGACCTTGAAGAGCATGCGCTTGCGGTGCTCGCCCAGGCCCTTCGAGCGCCAGTAGGTGTTGAGTGAACGGAGCCTAGCCCAGGCCAGGCCAATGCGGGTGTCCACATCGTCGGCGGTGTCAGGGAGCCAGCACCCTAACAGTTTGAAGCGATCGCGAAACGGGACCGTTGTCCCGTCGAGCAGGCGCGGCAGCGGCGGTGTACTGGAGGCCCCAATCACCATCGCCTCAGTTTTTACACTAATCTCCAACCCCACCGCCCTTGCCTCCAGGCCCAGACAGTCCAGCCAGGTCTGAATGTGCTCGGGGCGCGCGATGAGGGTGGTGTCATCCGCATAAATCAGGTCGGCCAGGCGGTAGCCAGGTTCGAACCCCTTGAAAGCAGTAAAAGCGCGCACGTGCCCGGCGCATGACGTGATCCACGACAATAATGAACAGATATGGGGACAGGACACAACCTTACCACACCCAGTGGTGAAGGGGGAATGGTGGGGTGGTGCCTTCCGCAGTCCGCACTACTGCCTGACAGTGAGCCCTCATACAGTCGGCGAATGGCAGCAATAAATGCAGGTGGCACTCGATCCAGAGCTAGGATGGCCCAAAGAGCCTCCCAGAGGACCGTGTCAAAGGCCTTGATATAGTCAACAAAAATGAAGACCAGCGGCAAACTGTCAGGGGGAAGGCGATGCACCTCCTCCATGCATCAACCGGCGCGCGACAAACACAGCCATGACAGTGTTACGACCACAATGGGAACCCATCTGAGACTCACCCAGGTGTGGGTCCAGCGCGGTGCGGTCGAGCCTGTGCAGCATCATGCGCATGAAGACCTTCAGCGCGGCGCTCTGGAGGCACTGAGGCAGACACCCCGGTCGTTACCGGGGTCAGCAGCAGAGCCCTTCTTGTACAGCATGACGCGGATGGCCCTCTGCCACTCAGCAGGCGGAGGCTCGTCAGAAAGCAGGACACGGTTGCAGAACGCCAGCAGAAGATCCCTAACCGCCGGATCAGGGGTCTTCAGCAGCTCATCAGAAAGGTGCTTGGCACCGACCGCCGCATCGTACCGCAGGCGAGCAAGGGCGCCGTCCAATTCCTTCAAAGTGAAGGGGTGGACGACGTCGTCAGTGGCAAGGCATGCAGCCCTCCTGCAAGGCGGGGACTTGGTATATAGTCCGCGGCCGAGGAGGGGGGCGCTGGCGGCGGCGGGGGTCCGGCAACCCCGAGGCGGGCGGCCGTCTCGGGGTGAAGCGGCGGCCGGGGGGGGGCGCGAGCCCCACCGGTCAAGGAAACATTGTGGGCCATTACCAGCGGTCAAGGCTGACCGGCGCCGTGCTGTCCCGGCCCCGTGTGCTCCACCGGGGTGCGCTGCCGCCGGCCGCCGAGCCAGTCGAGGTGGTACCACATGTCCTTGCCCTGGTTGCGAGCCTGGCAGGCCTTGGCATCCGCGATGCACTGGGCCGCCTCCGCGTCTTGAGCGTGCTCGTAGGCCTCCACGAGAGCGGCCGGCCTTGAGCACTGGTTTCTGCACTGAGCGGGTCCCAGTTACGCTTGAGGCGGTGCCGGGCGGCCAAGACCTTGCATGGGGTCCTGGCGGTAGAGCGGGCCGGGGCGGCGGTGGGGCATGGCCGGCAGGTGCCGGGCCGCCAGCAGCGGGGCACGGGGCGGGCCGCAAAGCCCGCAAAAATGGCGGTTCCGCTCGTGCTCGGCGTCCGTCCAGTCCTCAGGATCTCCCCGGACCGGGCGTAGAGCAGACCAGTCAGGGCGGACCACTGGGGCGCGGCGCGCGGGGACGTGGAACCGGAGCCGAATGGTCGCGCGCACCAACCGGTGGTCAGAGCACACCGTGGGCGTGTCAAACACTCGGGTGTCCAGAACCGAGGTGCACCTGGGCTCCCGTACCATGCACCACGTAGTCCAAACGTGGCCTGACGGCCGTTAGGGCCATGAAAAGTGACCAAGTCCTGTGAGGGACGTTGGAAGTGGCAGTTGACAGTGCTCAACCAATGCCCGCTATCCCGCAAAAAGGCAGAAAACAGGGGAGTGTTGTCGTTAGTAGCAGTAGTGTCAGCAGGCGCAGAGCGACTGCCAGCAGTGCCCACGGGGAGCGTGGCATTGGCGTCGAGCAGCATAACCAAAAAGTGGCAGGCCGGAGTGACCCCCTCGAGGCTATGCAAGGACTCGAAGAACTCCTGGCGTTCGGACTCAGGTAGACCACTATGGGGTGCGTAGCCCACCCCCACCGTGAGGTGGTGCTAGCTTAGACCGCCCCTCGACGGAGGTGAAATGTGCTACCATAAGGCGTGGGGTTAGAAACTTCACGGCGTGCTGAGGCTAGCAACTGCCAGCGGCGAACACAAAAGACCAACACCACCTTGGCCTCGGGCGTACCACTGCCAGCGAAGTAAATTAAACCGCCAGCCACCCGCCAGGCGATCAGTGCTCACCATGCCAAGTGGCACCTTTCGGCGATGTTCCTGAACGCCTAGAATAGAAACACGATGGGCTATGCAGAAGGCAACGAGCTCTTCTACCCGATAGCTATGGCCGTCGGTCCAGAAGCCAGGTGAGACGTCAACCTCTCTTGCTGACGAGCTCAAGAACCAGCTTCTTACCCTCATCCATGGGCCTGGTAGGTGAGGTAGAACTGCGTGGGTGCCACCGCCTTCCCCACTCACGGGACAAGGCGGCTCCCCCACCAGTCCTGCGGCACCTTCCCCTCCCCTGCTGAGGATAAGCAGCGGTTCCTCTCTTGTCGCAAGAGGTTGCACGACCTCACCTGGACGCTGGATGACGACCTGACCCCTGCTCAGCAACAGCAGCGACGCGACCTGTGGCCGGAATACCTCCGCCATAAGCAGGACCCCCAGAAGCCCAAGGTGTACTGGAGGGGCGGGGACCTGATGATCAACCACAAGATGTGGACGCCCCCAGCGGGCTAGAATATAGCAATAGCCCTAGCTTGTAACCATTGGCGTCACTGCCGCTAAGGCAGCCATGCCTAGAATGTTTGCCTAGCTGTGCCAACATACCTAGTCACGTGCCGCCAACGCACGGTACACAACCAGCCATAGCCTTAGCCTAGTCCTAGTACAGCCATGCTACGCCCTGGCTATGTTCAGATTACTTGCCCACGCTATACTTGTTATGCTACGCTATGCATGGGTCTTATTGCACCCACAGTTTGCCGGATCGTTAGCGTGTCCGTTTAGCTAGCGCGCCCAAATGCAGCTGTGGCATGCCTTTGGCATGAAGGAGACTGGGGGTCCCTGCCCTTTCTCCTGTAGTGCACACACAGGGATTACAAGCA
>RPFO01000130.1:1048699-1066199 GCA_009746045.1 Mesostigma viride | reverse complement strand
AGGGGAAGGGGGAAGGGGGAAGGGGGAAGGGGGGAAGGGGGAAGGGGGGTGAAGGGGAAGGGGGAAGGGGGAAGGGGGAAGGGGAAGGGGGGAAGGGGGGAAGGGGGAAGGGGGAAGGGGGGGAAGGGGGAAGGGAAGGGGAAGGGGGGAGGGGGAAGGGGAAGGGAAGGGGGAGGGGGAAGGGGGAGGGGGGAAGGGGGGAAGGGGGGAAGGGGGAAGGGGGGAAGGGGGAAGGCGGGGAAGGGGGGAAGGGGGAAGGGGGAAGGGGGAAGGGGAAGGGGGAAGGGGGAAGGGGGAAGGGGGGAAGGGGGAAGGGGGGAAGGGGGAAGGGGGAAGGGGGAAGGGGAAGGGGGGAAGGGGGAAGGGGGAAGGGGGAAGGGGGAAGGGGGGAAGGGGAAGGGGGAAGGGGGGAAGGGGGAAGGGGAAGGGGGGAAGGGGGGGAAGGGGGGAAGGGGGAAGGGGGAAGGGGGAAGGGGGGAAGGGGGGAAGGGGGGAAGGGGGGAAGGGGGAAGGGGGAAGGGGGAAGGGGGAAGGGGGGAAGGGGAAGGGGGGAAGGGGGGAGGGGGGAAGGGGGGAGGGGGAAGGGGGGAAGGGGAAGGGGGAAGGGGGAAGGGGAAGGGGGGAAGGGGGAAGGGGGAAGGGGGGAAGGGGGAGGGGGAAGGGGAAGGGGGGAAGGGGGAAGGGGGGAAGGGGAAGGGGGAAGGGGGAAGGGGGGAAGGGGGGAAGGGGGGAAGGGGGAAGGGGGAAGGGGGGAAGGGGAAGGGGAAGGGGGAAGGGGGAAGGGGGAAGGGGGGAAGGGGGGAAGGGGGGAAGGGGGAAGGGGGAAGGGGGAAGGGGGGAAGGGGGAAGGGGGGAAGGGGGGAAGGGGGAAGGGGGGAAGGGGGGAAGGGGGGAAGGGGGAAGGGGGAAGGGGGGAAGGGGAAGGGGGGAAGGGGGAAGGGGGGAGGGGGAAGGGGGGAAGGGGGAAGGGGGAAGGGGGGAAGGGGGAAGGGGGAAGGGGGAAGGGGGGAAGGGGGGAAGGGGGAAGGGGGAAGGGGGAAGGGGGGAAGGGGGAAGGGGGAAGGGGGGAAGGGGGGAAGGGGGGAAGGGGGGAAGGGGGAAGGGGGGAAGGGGGAAGGGGGAAGGGGAAGGGGGAAGCGGGGAAGCGGGGAAGGGGGAAGGGGGGAAGGGGGGAAGGGGGAAGGGGGGAAGGGGGGAAGGGGGGAAGGGGGAAGGGGGAAGGGGGAAGGGGGAAGGGGGGAAGGGGGGAAGGGGAAGGGGGAAGGGGGGAAGGGGGGAAGGGGGAAGGGGGGAAGGGGGGAAGGGGGGAAGGGGGAAGGGGGAAGGGGGAAGGGGGAAGGGGGGAAGGGGGAAGGGGGAAGGGGGAAGGGGGGAAGGGGGGAAGGGGGGAAGGGGGGAAGGTGTCATGGCGTGGATGTGATAGCATGGGAGTCCAATGCACTGCGTATAACACCTGCGGCCCACGGCGAAAAAATGAACTTGATAGATGAAAAACTCCGTGCATATATTGCAGGTTTTGCCCCCCAACTGCGGGAATGTGTCAACATGTCATCGTGTAGACTTGTCAGCACTGAAGTCCTATGCACTGTGATGAATAATCCTGACAAACGGCACCCACCCGCAAGTGGGGGACCGCGCACTGGAGGGAGATGAAGCAGGCAAGGGGAACCAGGCGGGGGAATGGTGGTGGGAAGGTGGTTTGTGGGGGGGGGGCATGTGCACCAGGTCACTCTAGGTCCGGGCTTAAGGCCTTTCGTGCACTGTGTTGATACCGCAGCCGTCTCCCCTTGCATCCAGAGCAAAGCATGGCACTTGACACGGCTACCATGGCACGGGAAAATGTTAAACATTGGCTTTACTGGGTGTGGTTTTATGCCATCCCATAGTCGTCAGGTATAGTGATGCCGCAGCCTCCAGGTCGGCCAGCGCTCTACCCAACGCACGGTGCATGGAATGCACTACTGAGGCCAGTTGATTTCACTATGCATCCTCTTGCAGTGCTTTTCGATACATCAATTACGTAACACATCAAGAATGCACCTTATAATAGAAGCGAGGGTGATTCTAGGATGCACCACAGGATGTGAGATGTCATTGTGTGCCATGTCCCGACGGCGCACGGTCAGGCCTGCCTTAGGTTGTGCGGCCACCTGCACTGACACAGCACGTACTTTTCTAAGGGCGCTGCCGCACACTGCGCACGGAACGAGCGCACCGTGTGCGTAAAACAAGATGCGCAAGACAAGATGCGCAAGACAAGATGTTAGAGGTGCCTTGTGCATTCTGCGCTCAAGTCAGAGCCACTCACCACCAGGTCGGCCTCCGCCAGGCTCTGCCGAACGTTGTGCGGCGTGCAGAATAACCCCGTCACGTTCTTGGGCATCACATCTGCCAGATAGGCAAGGCGCGCCATGTCCACGTCTGGTGGGGGTGGGGGGTAGCAGTCCCAGGCCATACACCATGGCCAGTGGTTATTTAGTATGGTATAGGGGTCTATAAAAACTACAGTACAAGCACCGCGCCATGTCCACATCTGGTGGGGGTGGGGGGGTAGCAGCCACTGGGTAGTACACAATGTCAGACCGCAACGTGGTTCAGGGCCTGCCTGCTTCATAATACATAATATGTAATAACGAATACATAATTCAATAGGATGCACCATGTCCACATCCAAGGGCACGCCACAAGGAACCATGAAAGAGAATCATTTGAGGTTTGTTTTCTTGGCGAATGGGCATACACTCTGGGTATGCCAGCCACGTTCAACCTGACGCGTAAGGGTGCCGGTCACTGTGGGTTCAGTGTATGGATCGTGCAGCATCAAATACGCAACCTTGAGGAACTTCTGGCGCAACTAGAGGGCTAGTGAAAACATTCCTTTTCATTAATTTTATTCTCTTTTCGCCATTCTACTTTATAATTACTACGTGTAGTATATTTTATTGCTATTATTATTATTATTATTATTATTATTATTATTATTATTATTATTATTATTATTATTATTATTATTATTATGGTATTACTACTATTTCCGTAAGCGCTCCTCATCCTCCCAAAATGGAAAGCTCTTTTCTATTCCATTCAGCTCAAATCAGTTCCATCCTCGTGAACTTGCTTTGGCGGGCAAAATCAAGCATGCACTACTAAGCGTGTCGTATGTACACCAATACTCTAGCCCATGATGCGGCCGATTGCCACCCATCAAGCGTGGAAATCAAGCGGGTACTGCTGTAGCGTGTGCGATGACACTCTAGACCATGATGCCAGCCATCAAGCGTGGGGACCGAGCACACTCTAGCCCATGATGCGGCCCATTGCCACATCAGCTCATACGACACAGTACAACAGGCCAACCGTGTGAGTGCAGCAGTGGAACACGCGAGCAAGGGTAACGCCACCCCACCCCTCACCGAGCGTGGTCACGTGCGCCCCCAAGCCCGCTGCCGCCTGCGTCGCGTTCCACCCCACCACCCCCGCGCCGATGACCACCACGTTGGCCGGTGCCACGCCAGGGACGCCTGAGAGCATGATGCCGCGCCCCATGAACGGCTTCTCCAGGTACTTGGCGCCCTGGGGGGGAGGTGGCGTGGTCATGGGGGAGGTGGCGTGTCATGGGGGTCGCCGTGGCAATCGCCACAAAAAAAACTAATAAACCACCAATATTAATGAACGGCTTCTCCAGGTATTTGGCGCCCTGGGGGGTGGGGGGGTGCCGTGACCAGCACCAGTCATCCTCATTCCTCATCTTGGCCCGTCACTAGTCAACAGCATTATCACCAGAGACTAGTCGCCAGCATTCCTCATCTTGGCCCGTCACTAGTCAACAGCATTATCACCAGAGACTAGTCGCCAGCATTCCTCATCTTGGCCCGTCACTAGTCAACAGCATTATCACCAGAGACTAGTCGCCAGCATTCCTCATCTTGGCCCGTCACTAGTCAACAGCATTATCACCAGAGACTAGTCGCCAGCATTCCTCATCTTGGCCCGTCACTAGTCAACAGCACCATCACCAGAGACTAGTCGCCAGCATTCCTCATCTTGGCCCGTCACTAGTCAACAGCATTATCACCAGAGACTAGTCGCCAGCATTCCTCATCTTGGCCCGTCACTAGTCAACAGCATTATCACCAGAGACTAGTCGCCAGCATTCCTCATCTTGGCCCGTCACTAGTCAACAGCACCATCACCAGAGACTAGTCGCCAGCATTCCTCATCTTGGCCCGTCACTAGTCAACAGCATTATCACCAGAGACTAGTCGCCAGCATTCTTCATCTTGGCCCGTGATACGTTTCACATGATATGTGGGGGGAGGTGGCTCTGTGGCTATGATCATTGTCAGGGATAAAGAACACAATGGATCACCGCAGCAATCCACCGCCACCCCTCTCACCTCCTCAATGGCCAGCTGCCTAAGAAGCAGTCCGTAGGATGGTTGCTTACCACCGCGGCATGCAATCCACCGCCACGCCTCACCTCCTGGATGGCCAGCTGCCTAGAAAGCAGTCAGTAGGATGGTTGCTTACCACCGTGGCATGCAATCCACCGCCACGCCTCACCTCCTGGATGGCCAGCCGGCCCGCCACCTGCGACATGGGCACCAGCAGTGGCAGCCGCCCGTCCTCATCCTCCACATGTTCGTAGGGGATGCAAGTAGCACCCGAGTCGCACATGGCGCGCAGGAGCGCGGGCGACTTTGCAAAGGAGAAGAAGGCGGTCACCGTGTGCTGGCGGTTGAGGAGGGGCCACTCCTGGGGGCTGGGGTCCAGCACCTGGGGTGTGCAGGGGGCGGCCAGGCAGGGAAAGATGTTGAACGAGACAAGACCCTGGATGCGGTTTATTCTTAGAGTGGAAGGCGGACCGTTTTCCTTGTGTGAGGAAGTCATTTGTGGAGGAAGATGGAAGGCTGATCTCAGACCAACCAGCACCCTGTCAGCTGTGCCCCCTGTAATTGCATGCGTCCAGACTCAGGATTAATATACACTAATGGCATGGCTACCTGCTTGGTTGATGCAGCGCCTGTATCCCTGGTAGACCCTGAAATGTGGGAGTCTAACGTAGACAAAGAAATCGATGCTCGGCCTGGACATGGATCACATGTTTGTCTGCAGGGGTGTGCAAGATACCTATAAATAGGTCAGCATGAATACGAGTACTCTGTAGCAAGAAAATGCAAAGGATGCTCTACTAGTGTCAGGGGAAGCATCATTCTACAACTTAGACGGGCAAATTACATCTTAATTGTCTAGGGGCAGGGTTCTATGGCCCAGAAGGCAATATTAGGTAGACGTTTCCGTGCGCTTAATCTAAGCGTGCCTTACCTTGACGATCAGCGCTGAACGGCTGTACACCTCCTCCGCCGACTCCACGATTTCGCACCCTGCTGCCTCGTATTCCGAGTCAGGAATGGAGCTTCCAAGACCAGCGCCGGTTTCCACGAGGACTCGATGTCCGTCTCGCACCAACAGATCCGCACCACTGGGAACCAGCCCGACTCTATGCTCATCTGTAACACATTGTCGTCAGAAGTATCGTCCGGTTGGTTTGCCGACATGACGCAGACATGCGTCCGAAAGCATGCGTGAGCGTTGGTCAGATCGAGGCATGGAAGCGGTGACAACGTGCTGTGGAAATGAGAGCATTAAGTAAGCCTTGATGCAGCAAACACGTGTCCACGGGAAAGGCTGGCATCGGGTAAATGCACGGTTCCTAACTGCACCAGTGCACCTACCGCGTTTAGTCTCGGTGGGTACTCCAACGATAATGTTTCGGGTTTGAGTCGAAACCTTGCCAATGGGAGTGGCGAACACGCGAGGCAAAACATGGCTATCTAGGCGGGACGCCGAATTCTTGTAATGCGCAGCAACGCCATGACGAACAACCCTTCCCAGCAATTTCCGTGGAAGTGACGTCATGGTCAGTGCACAACAGGGGCGGCCCGGCTGCCAACACCAGTTCCCCGAGAAACAGCTATAAAGTCAGGTATTTCTTACGATCAATTGTTTTGAGAAAAACTCCCGTGGAAATCCGGAGATCGCGGAGGCAGAGGAAGGCAGTGGCGCAAGAAAAGGTGCCCTCACGCCTCGTGGCTCATGCTGTGGTGCAGCGTTGTAGCTCCAAGACCGGCATCCATGACCGGCAGCTGCCGAAGTCATTCTGATAGTGACGTGGGCAGTCAGTTGGCACGTGGCAAGAGGATCTCATGACAGTGTGGCAGAGGACGAGAAAGTAATTAGATATGTACGACAATAGTAAATATCTGTTGGATCAATTAGTTAGTTTGCTTTATAAAGTAGATTGGTTTAGTATAAAACATATAAATGCAGTTTTAATGGGCAGTTACCGTACTTATGCAGATCAATGGCAAGTAGCTTTTGGTAGGGACAAAACATAATGAACGTTCGCCAGTATCATGAAACAACGGTCAGCCATTTCAAAAGCGGCGCGCTTTCCCCAAACTCGCGCGTTTTTTCCGTTTCTGGTTCCGTAGTCCATCCATGAGGTACTAGTGGCTAGTTTCTCGTTGGTACAAAGACACGGTTCTCCATTGCACTTTGCATTGCAGTTGGCACCAGTTCGTTATTTGGTTTTCACATAAATAATATTACTGGACGGTGGGGACTGGTGGGACTGGTGCCTTTCGTCAAGACCAGCCGAACGTTAGAGCAACTCAGCAACCCGGTGATGGTTTCGCCCGTAATGAGCTCTCTAGTGGTTATTCCCTGTCGCTATCTCGCCGCTCCTCTACACTTCCACGACGCCGTGTGCCTTGGAAGAGAGGCATGAGCCCGTTGTGTGCGTTTGCGTGAGCGACTTGCCGTTGTGTTGCCAGGATGCAAACTTTAACCTACACGACTAAGCATTTGTTCGCAAGCCAGCGTGGTCATCACATGAAAGGAAATCAGTCGGTTTGGATTACAGAACAGCAGAAGCTCGACATTCCGGATTCATGCAATAATACTTGCCAGTACTATGCCACCCATATACTGACCAAACAATAGACACTTAGTCGGGGTCAATTATGGCTACAAATATTCTAAGCATAGCTCGCCGACGTGCACTTCACTTGCCCGCTATCTATATCCTCACATAGGGGCAAGTTAGCGCGAAACACTAGTGCGGGCTGCCGTCTAGTCCACGAGATGCTGTGCAGCATTGGCTCGAACGTTGCCGTAATTTGAAGGAAGTGATCCTGGACCGCTGCACGAAATGGTACGTCATGTTTTGGAGTCCAAACGCAACCCCGCGCAGCCTGTGGTCGTTATCCCTCGTATCATGAACCAATCAGGCGCATGCTTTTTACTGGCTTTGCATAAACATGGCTTTAAGTCGCTGTCACAAGCTCCCGATTGGCCTGGCTGCGTTCCTTGTGGGCCTAATGCATGTCTGTTGCCTTGAGCAAGTCCTCTCTAGCTGCAACCCAGCTTTGCCAGGAACACAATAGCGGAGCCTCCCACTTTGTGTACACAAGCGTAGAGTGCATGCAACATATTGTTGCTGCTTCGTGACGATGACTTTGGAGGTACTTAATCAGAACTAGGCCTAAAAGTTTCTGATTTTAGAAAAGGAGGGCTGACACAGTTCTATGCCCATGTTTGTGCTTGGACAGCTTGTGCTTAGATGGCAGGCGACACGGCAGGTTAAAGTTCATTGCACTTGTTAACCGTGCCAAGGCGAAGGGCCACATTGTGGACATGCAAGACTCTGTGCATGGAGCCTACAGTGCTGCCTGCCAGGATTGCAAATGCAATCTATGTGTAAATTTGGATCAGTTGTGGTGCTAAATGGATAACCACCGTGAATCAACTCCCTTGTACACCGTGCGTTCATAGTAACTACACAAACGCCCTCACATGTGTGCACTGTGGCCTCCAAACGGTGCCATATGTTAACACAAAGAATTACTTTCCAGAAATTTAGAACAAGCTCGATTGATTCTTGCCAATGCCCCCGCATGACCTGTCCCTGCAGGTGCGAGTGAATGGGTCCCAGGGTCAGAGCAAGACGCTGGACCACTACTTTGGCCGCGGTGGCAGCACCGCCCCTCCACGCCCGCAAGCTGGTGGTGCCGCTTCAGCCCCGCAGAGTAATGGCTCTATTTCAGCCCGCGCTGGCTCGATTTCAGCCCCGCAGGCTGGGGCCACCGTTTCCGCCCGAACTATCTCTCAAGTCCCCACGGCTGCAACCCCAGCACCCACCAACGTCGCGGCAAGGACAAGCACTGCCGCGTCGCCCAGGGTTAATGATGGCCCCGCAACAGCTAGCGCTGCCAAGCCACCTGGCCCTCAGGGCGTGTCTCTGACTAAAGGCGGCGCTGGGCCACCCGCCCCTCAGAGCGGTTCTTCGCATAGGGGCGGCGTGGGTGCCGCTAATTCTGGCGCACCCCACTTGTCTGATTCGACGCCTAGGATCGCCCAAGCGGCGCCGAACCAACCCCATCATCAGCCCGCGCCGCGCTCAGCCCTGTCCCTGTCCAAGGCACCCCAAAAGACAAACGTGGCGACGCCAGGGACTGTGACACCAGCCGTCGACTTATTGCTCAATCCAACATCCGCTACAACGACCACCAACGCGTTGTTGTCCTCTAAAAACGTGGCATCCGCCAGAAGCGACAGCAACCAATCCCGTGTGTCTTCTCACAAGGGTCACCAGCCGGTTGCCACCATTGGGGGAGCTGCCAACGGCGGGCTTGTCCAGCACCGTGCTGTGGCAGGGACACCAGGTAGGGCCCCCAGTCTGGCACCGCCAGCTGGCGCCGTGGCAACTGCCGGAAGTGACATCACGAACCGGAACAGCAACAGCAATTACAATTGCAACAGCAACGGCAACAGCAACAGCAGCGGAGCGGGGGCGGGAGCCAATGTGCTGGCAGTCTCGACAAATTCTAGCATACGGGCACCGGAGGGCCCGCGCGTGGCTGCCCCATGTGAGGCAGGGGCGAGGGCCACATCACTGGCAGACGTCACCATCCCAAGCAGTGCTGGGAGCGCAAGCGTTCCGGGTGCTGTCACTGGCAACGCTGCCGTCAGCATTAGAGAGCGTGGGATGGAGGCATCCACTGCCGCAGTGCCTGCCCTGGCTCCCTTGTGTGATGCCAATACTGGCAGCGCGCACGGGGAATGGGGCAAGGGGGACAATGCAGGTCAGGAAGGGGGATGGGACGGGTTGGCCAAGGTGGGCCAGCTTGCGAGCGTCAGGGTGGTGGCCGAGGACGAGGGGGAGGAGAAGGAGAACATGATGCCCGAGGACGTGGATGGGGATGCGGAGGCGGCGAGTGGGTGCACGCGCAAGGGGCGGCGGCGCGAGAGCGATGTATGTGGGATCACATCTTGTGACTAGCATCTGCTAGAATGATGTTCCTAATTAATCTGCTAGAACAGTCTTTGATGGGTGTTGTACGGCACCCCCCCCATGCCTTGCATAGCCTACGTTCCCCCCCGACTTGCACACCCTACCGACGGTTCACCTATCAGAGCCTCACATGCCTGATGGAGCCCATGGAGTACCTGCAGTCTTTGCCTCCTTCCTTGTGCCTGCCCTTGGAGACCTCCCCCCTCTCTCACCGCATGACCATACCCGGCGCACGCCCTCCACGCCTGGCAGACCTCTCCGCTCTCACTGCGCTATTGTGCCCACGTGCTGAACCTCCCGCCCTTGCACCCACCCATGCAGAGCTTTCCCCTCATGAGCCAAGACCAAGAGGAAGCCGTCGTGTGGGCCGTGTCCCCCACTGCCAAGCGACTCGCATCCGGCACCGCCGCCCAACGGCCCAGCCCGACACCCTGCCCGCTGCTGGCAGCCGTCGATGGCGGGCGGGCTGACGGTGATGGAGACAGGGACCAAGGGGGAGCGGGGGGAGTGGCAGGAGCGGCGGGAGGGGCCGGAGGCGCCGGTGGCCACGATTTTGGCATGATGCGGCCCGCGCTGCTCTGCAAGGCGGCGCTGCCTGCGCTTCCAGAGGACGCGGGGGGGCGTGACGGCAAGGAACCCTGGCAGGTGTGGGCCCGTGGCACGACAGAACCTGTATCGTTGTGGCACGACACAACCAGGAGAATGCTGCCGTCAACACAGGATTGTCCATTTCTAAGGAGATGCTGCTGTGTGGAACCCTACGCATGGGAAGCGTGTGAGAACCGTACAAGTGTGTGATAACTTGTGGAACTTTGTGCCCTCATTGCTCAATTTCCTCCCTTCCTTGCAACCGCCCTCCCCTAGGCCTGCTTGGCAGGTCACCTTGTGTGTTTGCCGTCCCCTGTTGCGGTCCACCGACGATAGACTGCCTACGATAGACAGTTAGACTGCCGTGCCACCATCGTGCTGACTAGTTGGCTCAACCACTCCTGTGAGCATGCGAGCCATTTTCACCACACCGTTGCGGCAAGCATCGACGCTCATCCTGCATGCATTAAAGGCGTCTGTTATGGACCCCGTTTGAAACTCCTGGCACTCTGCCTACTTCGAAACACCCCCAACGGATTAATCTGTGCACGAGTTAACTTCGGGCGGTGCAGGCATCATGGCTCAGCCCGGGTGCCATGCGTGCTCTCGTTGATCATAATCCTCAAGGTTCTGCTTTGCAACCCATGCTGTAAGGTTCTGCTTTGCAACCCATGCTGTAAGGTTCTGCTTTGCAACCCATGCTAAAAGGTTTTGCTTTACAATCTCATAAGGTTTTGCTTTACAATGCACTCTATATGGTTCTGCTCTACAACCCATTCATAAGGTTCTGCTTTACATCCCATTGTAGAAAGTTCTGCATTACAGCCTCATCAGCTTCTGCTTCAATTCTTTCCCACCCTATTCTGACCTTTGTGGCCTGTATGACGGAGGAGTTGCACATGCAATGCATCAGTATCGTCTCGTGCATGATCGTAATATAGATGATAATCGGGGCATTGGGTACGCTTTGCATCGGCATATAGGACCAACAAGTACGGAAACCAACCGCTTAGTTAATAGGAAGGGGGTTGTGTTGCGAACCCATGGACTGACAAAGTTAATAGGAAGGGGGTTGCGTTGCGAACCCATGGACTGACAAAGTTAATAGGAAGGGGGTTGCGTTGCGAACCCATGGACCGCTTAGTTAATAGGAAGGGGGTTGCGTTGCGAACCCATGGACTGACAAAGTTAATAGGAAGGGGGTTGCGTTGCGAACCCATGGACCGCTTAGTTAATAGGAAGGGGGTTGCGTTGCGCACCCATGGACTGACAAAGTTAATAGGAAGGGGGTTGCGTTGCGAACCCATGGACTGACAAAGTTAATAGGAAGGGGGTTGCGTTGCGAACCCATGGACTGACAAAGTTAATAGGAAGGGGGTTGCGTTGCGAACCCATGGACTGACAAAGTTAATAGGAAGGGGGTTGCGTTGCGAACCCATGGACTGACAAAGTTAATAGGAAGGGGGTTGCGTTGCGAACCCATGGGCTGACAAAGTTAATAGGAAGGGGGTTGCGTTGCGAACCCATGGACCGCTTAGTTAATAGGAAGGGGGTTGCGTTGCGCACCCATGGACTGACAAAGTTAATAGGAAGGGGGTTGCGTTGCGAACCCATGGACTGACAAAGTTAATAGGAAGGGGGTTGCGTTGCGAACCCATGGACTGACAAAGTTAATAGGAAGGGGGTTGCGTTGCGAACCCATGGACTGACAAAGTTAATAGGAAGGGGGTTGCGTTGCGAACCCATGGACTGACAAAGTTAATAGGAAGGGGGTTGCGTTGCGAACCCATGGACTGACAAAGTTAATAGGAAGGGGGTTGCGTTGCGAACCCATGGACTGACAAAGTTAATAGGAAGGGGGTTGCGTTGCGAACCCATGGACTGACAAAGTTAATAGGAAGGGGGTTGCGTTGCGAACCCATGGACTGACAAAGTTAATAGGAAGGGGGTTGCGTTGCGAACCCATGGACTGACAAAGTTAATAGGAAGGGGGTTGCGTTGCGAACCCATGGACTGACAAAGTTAATAGGAAGGGGGTTGCGTTGCGAACCCATGGACTGACAAAGTTAATAGGAAGGGGGTTGCGTTGCGAACCCATGGACTGACAAAGTTAATAGGAAGGGGGTTGCGTTGCGAACCCATGGACTGACAAAGTTAATAGGAAGGGGGTTGCGTTGCGAACCCATGGACTGACAAAGTTAATAGGAAGGGGGTTGCGTTGCGAACCCATGGACCGCTTAGTTAATAGGAAGGGGGTTGCGTTGCGAACCCATGGACTGACAAAGTTAATAGGAAGGGGGTTGCGTTGCGAACCCATGGACCGCTTAGTTAATAGGAAGGGGGTTGCGTTGCGAACCCATGGACTGACAAAGTTAATAGGAAGGGGGTTGCGTTGCGAACCCATGGACTGACAAAGTTAATAGGAAGGGGGTTGCGTTGCGAACCCATGGACCGCTTAGTTAATAGGAAGGGGGTTGCGTTGCGAACCCATGGACTGACAAAGTTAATAGGAAGGGGGTTGCGTTGCGAACCCATGGACTGACAAAGTTAATAGGAAGGGGGTTGCGTTGCGAACCCATGGACTGACAAAGTTAATAGGAAGGGGGTTGCGTTGCGAACCCATGGACTGACAAAGTTAATAGGAAGGGGGTTGCGTTGCGAACCCATGGACTGACAAAGTTGATAGGAAGGGGGTTGCGTTGCGAACCCATGGACTGACAAAGTTAATAGGAAGGGGGTTGCGTTGCGAACCCATGGACCGCTTAGTTAATAGGAAGGGGGTTGCGTTGCGAACCCATGGACTGACAAAGTTAATAGGAAGGGGGTTGCGTTGCGAACCCATGGACTGACAAAGTTAATAGGAAGGGGGTTGCGTTGCGAACCCATGGACCGCTTAGTTAATAGGAAGGGGGTTGCGTTGCGAACCCATGGACTGACAAAGTTAATAGGAAGGGGGTTGCGTTGCGAACCCATGGACTGACAAAGTTAATAGGAAGGGGGTTGCGTTGCGAACCCATGGACTGACAAAGTTAATAGGAAGGGGGTTGCGTTGCGAACCCATGGACTGACAAAGTTAATAGGAAGGGGGTTGCGTTGCGAACCCATGGACTGACAAAGTTAATAGGAAGGGGGTTGCGTTGCGAACCCATGGACTGACAAAGTTAATAGGAAGGGGGTTGCGTTGCGAACCCATGGACCGCTTAGTTAATAGGAAGGGGGTTGCGTTGCGAACCCATGGACTGACAAAGTTAATAGGAAGGGGGTTGCGTTGCGAACCCATGGACCGCTTAGTTAATAGGAAGGGGGTTGCGTTGCGAACCCATGGACTGACAAAGTTAATAGGAAGGGGGTTGCGTTGCGAACCCATGGACTGACAAAGTTAATAGGAAGGGGGTTGCGTTGCGAACCCATGGACTGACAAAGTTAATAGGAAGGGGGTTGCGTTGCGAACCCATGGACCGCTTAGTTAATAGGAAGGGGGTTGCGTTGCGAACCCATGGACTGACAAAGTTAATAGGAAGGGGGTTGCGTTGCGAACCCATGGACCGCTTAGTTAATAGGAAGGGGGTTGCGTTGCGAACCCATGGACTGACAAAGTTAATAGGAAGGGGGTTGCGTTGCGAACCCATGGACTGACAAAGTTAATAGGAAGGGGGTTGCGTTGCGAACCCATGGACTGACAAAGTTAATAGGAAGGGGGTTGCGTTGCGAACCCATGGACTGACAAAGTTAATAGGAAGGGGGTTGCGTTGCGAACCCATGGACTGACAAAGTTAATAGGAAGGGGGTTGCGTTGCGAACCCATGGACTGACAAAGTTAATAGGAAGGGGGTTGCGTTGCGAACCCATGGACTGACAAAGTTAATAGGAAGGGGGTTGCGTTGCGAACCCATGGACTGACAAAGTTAATAGGAAGGGGGTTGCGTTGCGAACCCATGGACTGACAAAGTTAATAGGAAGGGGGTTGCGTTGCGAACCCATGGACTGACAAAGTTAATAGGAAGGGGGTTGCGTTGCGAACCCATGGACTGACAAAGTTAATAGGAAGGGGGTTGCGTTGCGAACCCATGGACTGACAAAGTTAATAGGAAGGGGGTTGCGTTGCGAACCCATGGACCGCTTAGTTAATAGGAAGGGGGTTGCGTTGCGAACCCATGGACTGACAAAGTTAATAGGAAGGGGGTTGCGTTGCGAACCCATGGACTGACAAAGTTAATAGGAAGGGGGTTGCGTTGCGAACCCATGGACCGCTTAGTTAATAGGAAGGGGGTTGCGTTGCGAACCCATGGACTGACAAAGTTAATAGGAAGGGGGTTGCGTTGCGAACCCATGGACTGACAAAGTTAATAGGAAGGGGGTTGCGTTGCGAACCCATGGACTGACAAAGTTAATAGGAAGGGGGTTGCGTTGCGAACCCACGGACTGACAAACCGGACCCACATATCCGCGTTGGATATGGGTGACACCCCCCCGGCAGGACTTGGGCGATTTGCTTGAAGACCTGCTGGCAACGCCCATCGTGAACCCTCGCCGTGCGTCCGTTGGCCGGATCACCACCCCTTGTCGCAGCAGGAACGGCCCCCCACCGATCCCCCCCCCTCGCTTCTGCCCCACCACTGCTTCGTGCGCAAGTGATTGCTCCCATGTCGCAACCATGATGCCGCCACCCGCACCGCGATGCCCGGAACAGGCACCTGGTATGGGCGGGGCCAGGTGTGCCCAGGGAGGTGGTGCCCAGGATGGCGTGAACCGAGGCCCTGGCCCCACAGCGAATAATGGCAGTAATCGCCCCACATCGGATAGCGGCGGTAATGGCCTTTTGCTGCCATCACTCGCAACCCTTGGCGGCAGCAGTCTCCCCGGTGGCAGCAATGACCCGTGTGCGCTGTCATCCGCCACCTTGGGCGGTGGCATCTCGTGTGCCCGGGAGTCGAGCAGCGCGGTGCTGGGGGAGTTCGCTGGTGGCGATGGGGAGCCGGGGGGGGGGGCGGGCGTAAGAGGACAGTCTCATACGGCGGCATGCACACGGCGCCGTCTCCGCAGGTATGGCGAGGCACAGTCGCGCAGCGATGGACATACTATACAATACTACATAATACTATACTACTATAATAATGTGTAATACTACATAATACTATACTGTATACTATGTCCGTATCCAACCAATGGTATTGTTCTTCCCAATTTTACACGCTTTGCATGCCCCCGCTGCTTGCCACCACATGCCCATCTTTTTTCTGGATGCCTTGCACTCTCACCCCTGCTGTTGTCAGGTTTTAGACCTCTGGTGCTGCATATGGCTCTGTCAGATATCTTCTTGTTGTTCTTTTTGACAGAGCCATAAGTCAAGAGGCTCTTGACTTATCTCTGAGGAAACAGGGGAACTTGAACCCCTATTCCCTACAGCTTCGCCATGGGGGTTGGATTGTGATAATGTTGGCGGCATATGGCTTTGCGACAAAAATAATTGGCTCTTGTTGTTTATACACTGTCAACCCCTCCGTGGATGAATCCCATTTTTGCAGGTTTAATCCACCCAACCCCGACCCCTTCAGCAATCTTTAACCCTCAACAATGCTATCTACTATCTACCTCATAGGCTATCTGCCTGATAGGCTATCTGCCTGATAGGCTGCTAACTGGCGGCCGCCTCCATTCTTTTTCCTCCGGTTGACCGTTCTGTCCAGGTGGGTGCTAGCTGTGCACGTACACCACGGCCGGCATTTGGAAAGGAGCTCAAGGCGGGGCGGGACGGGCGCGGAAGCCACTTCAAGCGGAAGCCTCGCAGAAAGGTACGACCAAGGGCAGCTGTATGGCGTTGATGGCAGCATTTGGCCAAATGTTGGCAGTATCTGGCTGTAGCGGCTCTAGGGACTATAGTGGCTGTAGTGGCATACACAAGGGGGGGGATCGAATGCTGGCTGGCTGCTTGGTCGAGCTCTGATGGTGATGTTGCGCGTCATGAAGCCCTACACGCGGAGGACACGAGGCAGCAAGTTGGGGACGCAGATTCAGGAGGGGGAGGCAGCGCTAGTGGGAAGCCCGCCGGATGCAATGCCAGGGGTGGTAGGCCATGGGGCCAAAGGAGTATGATGTGATGGCCAAGGAGGACGAAGTGATAGTCGCGGACGATGAGCGATGAATACAGCTAACACTTTGGCGCCCTCTTGCACCTCACCCCCTCTTGCTTCTCCACCCTCTCCTTACACGACCCTATTACTTCGCACCTTGCTCTCAATCTCCCCCTGGCCCCCCTGTGGCGTACGCCAGTCGCTACTGGACATGCTGGACAAGGTGGAGGACGTCATGCGGCAGCGGCAGCGACTGTCAGACGTCGCCGTCTCCGACACCTCCCCACCCGACATTTCAACCTCATCGCCATCCCAACAGCTTCCGCCACGGTCCCTTCACGCCCAGTTCAAGGCCAGCCCTTCCGATGGGACGTCACCAGCAACCAGCTCTGGCAACAGTTTCCAAGGTACGGCTGCTAGTAAAATGGTTTCAAGTGTGATCATTTTGAAGCCAGAGGTATCTGGATCGGCCCTTGGGAGTTAATCTCCCGTGAATTGGTAGTCTTTTCTTTCAAGTCTTCTCCCCCAACCCACAAGCATCAGAACACCCAATTGCCAACCCTCAGGCTCCAGAACACCCCGTCCCCAACCCTCAAGCACCAGAGCACCCCATCCCCAACCCTCGAGCACCAGAACACCCCATCCCCAACCCACAAGCACCAGAACATCCCATCCCCAACCCTCAAGCACCAGAACACCCCACCCCCAACCGTCAAGCACCAGAACACCCCATCGGTTGCCTATCGGTTGCCTTTTCCGTTTAGGCATGCGATTGTTCGTTTGGATATGCAATCGTTCCCTTGGATATGCAATTATTTTAGTTCTGCTTCGCAACTTTTTCCTTGCTCCTCATGCCTGCCAGTATGCCTTATTTAGCTCCTCCCTCCCTCCCTCCCTCCCTCCCTCCCTCCCTCCCTCCCTCCCTCCCTCCCTCCCTCCCTCCCTCCCTCCCTCCCTCCCTCCCTCCCTCCCTCCTCCCTCCCTCCCTCCCTCCCTCCCTCCCTCCCTCCCTCCCTCCTCCCTCCCTCCCTCCCTCCCTCCCTCCCTCCCTCCCTCCCTCCCTCCCTCCCTCCCTCCCTCCCTCCCTCCCTCCCTCCCTCCCTCCCTCCCTCCCTCCCTCCCTCCCTCCCTGCCTTGCCTTGCCTTGCCTTGCCTTGCCTTGCCTTGCCTTGCCTTGCCTTGCTTGCTGCGGTCTCCCCCCTCTCCCCTCGTACCCCCCGCAGTGCCCCTGGGCCTGACCCCGGAGGAGGAAGCCGAGTGGCAGGAAATCGACGCGCTCTTCAATGAGATCCCTGCACTGCAGGCGGCTTCGCGGTCCTCCAAGCAACGCCGAATCAGCAGCGGCGGCTGGGGTGGGGGAGCCACACCCGCCCGCGCCGTACCTGCAGCATGTGGCAACCTAGTGGCCGTCGAGGCGACCACCTTGATGTCCAATGTGGCTGGTGCATGGGACCGGAACGCCAGAATAACTCCCACCGATACCAAT
>RPFO01000130.1:1036199-1043699 GCA_009746045.1 Mesostigma viride | reverse complement strand
TCAAGATTGTCTACTAAGCCCCCTTCCCATTGCCAGCATGCTTATAGTAGCAAGGCTTGTTTTGTGTTCCCCTCATACTGCCGAGGATGAGGCAAGCGCGGTCACCCAGATGGTCTATTAGGCCCTCTTCACATTACCATGATGCTCTTGTTTTGCGTTCCCCTCTTACTGCAGAGGACGAGGTGAGCGCTGTCAACCAGATGGTGGAGGTCATCCCCGCCATCCAAAAGTGGGTTGCCACCTTCCTCAAGCCGCACCCATCTGCCGGCAACGGCAATGGCAACGGCTACGGCTACGGCAACGGCAACATAACTGTGGCGGCCGACCCCTCCTACGTGAACTTCTTCGGCAGCCCCTCGGAGAATGGGATCCTCGCCGTGTCCAAGGTGGGTGCGGTTTTCCCCCTTGTTGAATAAGACGTTTTTCTTCTTCTCACGTACATATCCCATGTCCAAGGCAGGAGCGGTGGAGTACTTGGCCTCTGCTTGTCTTTTAGCTCATCGCGAGGACTTTCTTGTGATGCGTTTCTATCCGCCTCAACCATTTCCTGTGTCCCTGCCCGTCTTCACCACGCCCAACCCCCACCAGGTGATGGGCATTGACGAGAGACGTACTCGCGCTGGATCTGTTCTTGAGATGGATATCTTTTTCCTCCACTGTCCCTCACATTTCCTTTATCCACCACGCTTCACTGTGCCCACACCCTGCCAGGTGGTGGATATCGAAGAAACGATCTGGTCCCCTCGCTTCGGCCTCAAGGGCAACATCGACGCGTCCGTGCGCATCACGCGGCCACGCGACCTGGCCCTCTTCAACCGCCATAAGGGCACTAACCAAAAGGGTGCGGCTAGTAACAAGGGCAACATTGATGACTGGGGCAGGGCAGGCAGCGACAACGATAGGCAGGCTTACCAGGACAGGGCGGGGGCGCTGCACAACCCTAACGACCCATTACAGCACCGCCCTCGTTCCCACGCCACCTGGCACTTTGGGAGCAGCCAGGGGCAGGAGTACCCCCTGGCCCTAAACAACGGGCCTGCCCAGGATGTGTTCAGTGGTGGCGGTGATGGTGGCGGTGATGGTGGCGGCGACGAGGAGGATGAGGACTTGGACGGCGTCGGCCTGGGCAGCATCGCCCCGCTGGAGCTAAAGACGGGCAACATTACCAAGGGGGTGGCCAACACAAGCCACCGCGCGCAGGTCATCCTGTACACGCTGCTCATGCAGGACCGGTGGGTGTAGGGTTAGGTGGTGGTTGGGAGTCAGTTGTCTCTAAACTTAGACTGGACATGTTGGTTGACGGGATGGACGGCGCGTCTTGCTCATCTCACCGGTCCTCGTGTGTGTAGCGCTGGGCCAGCCGATAGTCAAGTCCAGGTTTCAGCACAAAAGGACCGGACTCTCGCAAACCAAAACCTAGCCCCCCCAAAGGACACCGGATCCCTGTGCGCTCGCCTCCTCGCACACAAGCCCTGTCCAATACACGCACACACGCAGCTTCGCACGCAGCTTCAAGCACGTCTTCGCCCCAAGCTATGAATGGGACGCCTCCTCGGGCCGTCGCAGATTAACACCTGAATGCAGCAGCAACCTCCAAGGTCATCCCACCACGCCCCAGCACTCTCACCACTGCAATACCTGAGGATGACCGCGATCTGCCTTATAGTTTCTCTGGCCCCCCAACACCATCCCTGGGATTGCCCAACCCCAACCCCAGCCCCCTGGGCCAAGTATCGATCTCGTCCATGGTGACACGCTTTGGGACGAGCCAACGCCCTGATCCCCCAAACGTCTTGCCCTTCTCTTCGATAACGCCGCCCCCCCCCCCCCCCCCCCCCCCCCCCCCCCCCCCTCCCCTCCCCTACCCCTACCCCTACCCCTACCCCTACCCTACCCCTACCCCTACCCCTCCCCTCCCCATCCCCCTACCCCTCCCCCCCCCCCCCCCCCCCCCCCCCCCCCCCCCCCCCCCCCCCCCCCCCTGCCACATACACACACACATATGCTCACACGCGCGCACACATATACACACACGCTCTCTCTCTCTCTCTCTCTGTCTCTCTCTCTCTTCTCTCTCTCTCTCTCTCTCTCTCCATCTCTCTTTCTCCCTCTCTCTCTCCCCCCCCCCCCCCCCCCCCTCTCTCTCTCTCTCTCTCTCTCTCTTTCCCTCTCTCTCTCTCTCTCTCTCTCTCTCTCTCTCTCTCTCTCTCTCTCTCTCTCTCTCTCTCTCTCTCTCTCTCTCTCTTTCCCTCTCTCTCTCTCTCTCTCTCTCTATCTCTCTCTCTCTCTCTCTCTCTCTCTCTCTCTCTCTCGCTCTCGCTCTCGCTCTCGCTCTCTCGCTCGCTCGCTCGCTCTCTCTCATACACACACAAACGAATGCTCACACACGCACACGAACACACACATTTCCACAGCTATGAGCGCGACGTCTCCTCCGGCCTGCTCTTCTACACCAAGGCGGGCGACACGCAGGGCCTGCGCGCGAGCCATGCGGAGATCAGCGCGCTGATGCTGCAGCGCAACGAGCTGGCGCACGCGATACGCGGGGGGCAGCGCCTGCCACCCATGCTCAAGGTGGGTGGATGTGGCAAAGGTGGGCTTGCCCCGAATACGCTCAGAGCATAGGATATGGTGGGGCAGCGCCTGCTGGCCATGCTCAAGGTGGGTGGATGTGGCAAAGGTGGGCTTGCCCTGAATACGCTCAGAGCATAGGATATGGAGGGGCAGCGCCTGCCGCCCATGCTCAAGGTGGGTGGATGTGGCTAAGGTGGGCTTGCCCTGAATACGCTCAGAGCATAGGATATGGAGGGGCAGCGCCTGCCGGCCATGCTCAACACGTGACGCTGCAGGCTCTGCACGCAGACCTGAACAGTAACATCAATTTGCGCGTCCTGTGCTCTACGCGTTACTCAATGCTTCAGGCTGGTCTTGTGGGGTCCCGGCGTGTCTTGTGATCCCTGCCGGCCAGCATCTGCCGGCCATCTGTTTCAGCCGAACGTGAGTTGTGTGCCATAAGTGACTCGTGCTGGCCCGTTATGTGCTCCAGGTGTGCTTAAGATGTGTGCTTCAAATGTGCGCTCCGTCTGTGCCCTTGTCAGTGTGTTCCGAGCGCGCCTAGGGAAGAGGTGGGTTTGAATCGTGGTACGCGGAGGCCCTTGCCACGGATTCTAAACATCAATCTCATCATCAGGCTGGTGGTTAGTTACGATCGCGACACCTTGCATTGTGTACCGATGCATACTGTGCCCATTAGCTTTGTTTCTTCTTGCACCATCATCTGCCCCACCCACCCACCCCCATACCCCAGGACGCCCGCACCTGCACAAAGTGTGAGATGCTGGACGCGTGCCTGGTGGCGCACAAGGCGCTGGAGGGGGGGGCAGCCGACAGCACCGGCCTGGACAGGGAGCTGTTTGATGAGCGCACACGCGGCGTGTGCAAGCCAGAACATGAGGCTTTTCTCCGCCACTGGACCCAGCTGGTGGACTGGGAGCAGGAGAGCGCAATGGTGAGTGTGTGGGGTCATGTATAACATAATGAAAGGTTTGTCATGGGGCTATTTTTCGCCACTTGACCCAGCTGCTGGACTGGGAGGAGAAGAGAGTGGTAGTTCGTGTGTGCGGAGGGTTCAATGTAGGAGGAGAAGAGCGTGTGGTTCGTGTGTGCGGAGGGTTAAATATAGGAGTTTGGTGCCCATGTGACATTGCAGGTATTGTTGAGTGTTTTTGCTGCACACGTGGCGGTGACTGTGTCAAGCTTGCAGAGTCGGTAGGGGCGTCGCATTGTGGAACTATGGCTTTGAATTGCCGCCACTCCTCACGCCGCTGCCGTGATATACGGCGCCGCCTTCTGGATGACGAGTGTTGCTCGTCTCATAGCGAGAGCTATTCCCATCCTCTATCCGCCTTGGGCACTTGGTCAGGATCACGCCGTGGAGATCTGTTTGATACCAACAAAAGATACTGTACATCCCAGTGATTGTTTGAGCGCCTATCTTGTACGCAACCTGTTTACATTCCGGCCACCACCAACAGTAGCCTCCCCCCAGGAGCGCGCGGCGGCCATCTGCCCAGAGTGCAACAAGCTATCCCTTTCACAACATGTCGATCCTCCCCATCTCTATCCTCCTCACCGCCACCAGGAGCGGGCGGCCGAGGTTTGTGTAACAACATATCTTGTGCACCTCATCTCGTACCCCTATCTTGTATACTTGCACTTGACCTGTGGCTCTGACCTGTGGCTCTTTCCTCATCTCTTTGCGCGTCGGACCCTATTCCCACCGCCATCACCGCGAATGTCCAACCAGGAGCGCGCGACGGACCTCTGGACGCTGCCCTCCCTGGAGTGCGAGGCGCAGGGGCGTGCCATCGGGGACCTGACCTTGGACCCCTCGGATTGCCTACCGGCGACGCAACGCGTGCCCGAGCAGGACGGGTCCTTTGTGTACCGCTTCCTCCGCGTGCAGCCGAGCGATGTGAACTCTGCCGGCGACGTTAACAATTCTTGCAAGCCTCTGGCGGTTTCATGTAACAGCAGTGGCGTGCCGCTTGCTCGTTCTAACCCCGGCAATGGCTGTGCTGGCAGCCGGCAGGTTTTCCCCGGAATTAATGGGAAAGCTGGCACGTGGTGGCCTGAGGATAGCGACGGCAGTGACGGCGGGCGGGACGAGGGCGAGGCGGACGTGGGTGGTGGCGTGGTGATTGCGAGGACGAGGGAGGGGCGCGCGGGGGACCTGCGAGAGCTCCGCTTCTCTTCGGGCGATTTTGTGGTACAAGGGCGACCCCTTTCTGTTCCTTTGTTCCATGCGTCGCGTGGGCGGTGCCTTATTGTTGTATGATGTTGTGGCACGAGGGCGACCCCTTTCTGTTCGTTTGTTCCATGCGTCGCGTGGGCGGTGCCTTATTGTTGTATGATGTTGTGGCACGAGGGCGACCCCTTTCTGTTCCTTGTTCCATGCGTCGCGTGGGCGGTGCCTTATTGTTGTATGATGTTGTAGCACGAGGGCGACCCCTTTCTGTTCTTTGTTCCATGCGTCGCGTGGGCGGTGCCTTATTGTTGTATGATGTTGTGGCACGAGGGCGACCCCTTTCTGTTCCTTGTTCCATGCGTCGCGTGGGCGGTGTCTTATTGTTGTATGATGTTGTTGCAGGAGGGCGACATGTCCTTATTTCTGTGTCGCCCGTGAGGGAATGCAAGCAGGTACTCAGGTGACAATCATGAGGTATCTCTAGTTATGAATTCTCATAGTTTGAATCCTTCTGAATTCCTGGGACCGCTCTCCTGCGGTTAATAGGCAGAACCCTCGTGTGCTACTACTTGCACGTTGTCTCTACCCCACCTTGTCCCTTCTCGCCAGACCCTGAGCCCCCACGCGGCCCATGTTGTTGCTACTGGCATCCTCACCCACCGCCACCGCCCCATCCCACCAGATTCTGAGCACTGAGAGCGGCCAGTTCTGCGTCGCACGCGCCGTCATCACCGACATCGGCGTGGCGTCCGTCACGGTAAGGCCTGGCGCTTACAACCTGGCACATGTAGGGTGCACGGGGCAGGGCAGGGCAGGGCAGGGCAGGGCAGGGCAGGGCAGGGCAGGGCAGGGCAGGGCAGGGCAGGGCAGGGCAGGGCAGGGCAGGGCAGGGCAGGGCAGGGCAGGGGTTTACCAGTGTGGCATGCATCAAGAGGGTGCAAGGGGTATGGCAGGGTGGAAGTGGACATCGTTGGACTACAATTTTCCTATTTAACGACAACATGTCTCATCGTGGTTCTCTGAACATAGTTTCTTTGTAGTGAGATGGAAGGGTAGCCGCTATGGCTAGGTTATAGGGTTCACGTGACAAACCTTTTGAGGCCGGTGCGGCCTGATTTGGATCGGCAACGGCACAAGATTCGGCCAGTTTCCTGGCCAGGTGGCAATAGCTACGTTGAGATATACACCTGCCACTGTCTAGTTTTCTTTGTTAATGACGTAGTGATTAGCTAGATCTAGAATCTTTCTCTCAGGCAGTATGTGACCTAATAGCCCCAGCAAACTTACGTAGGCCGCCGGCAATCAGAACGCCCATTTGCGTCATTTGTTCAGACGCAAAATCTGCGCGGCAAAAAAATGCTGTCTGGGACAAGGCCGCGTGACACGCAAAAAAGACAAAAACAAACCCACCTAGCTAAGGTTGGCCTCTTTTCTTTTCCCGCCGACCCTCCCTGCGTCTTTGGGGGGTAAGGCTAGCCTTTGACTGAAGCAATATGTGTTCCCATGCGCGCTGGTGGCCGGGATGTGGCCTGCCTTTTGTATGTGCTCCACTCATTGTTTTAATGAAGAGTCTGGTTGCCCTGGAGTTCCACGGTGAATAGAATTATTATTTACTTTGTTATCCTATTCCCGATCCCTCTTATGGTCTGCTCATGCTGCGCCCGCCTGTGCTAAGTGGCGCTATTTTTGTCGCTGACATGTCTCTCCTGGTCGGACATGCCCTTGGCGCCAACATTGCCGAGCGATGTCATCATCCTGCTCTACAGCTGTAGCTCAGCTGCCGCTTCATGCCTTGGTGTTTACTGACTGACGTCCCTCGCCCCTCTTGCCCATCCCTCTCTTCTGTCTCTCCACCACCCGCTGCGGCTCCCATGCCGTCCCAAAGCCTTAGCATCGATATAACCCCCTTGTTCGGCTCGCCCCTCTTGCCCACCCACCCCTGGTTATAGGGCTCTACAGTTGTGCCTCAAGTCCCGCCTGCGCCTGCCCCGCAAAGATGACCGCGTTGACTTACCAGGCCTAGTAGCATTGATGCTGCCATTCCGTTGCCCATCCCTCCTTTCATGCCTCTGCACCACCAGCTGCGCCTCAAGTCCCGCCTGCGCCTGCCCCGCAAGGGAGGGGTGTCCCCCCACCAGCGCCTCATGCGCGAGCGGTGGCGCGTGGATAAAGAGGAGTTCATGTCCTCACTGACGCTCATGCGGTGAGTAAGGACGTAGTTCATTTCTTTATTACGTTTATTATCACTCAACATGCCTTTATGTCCTCACTGACGCTCATGCGGTGAGTAAGCACATGTCACTTATCTTTCATGCATATCTTTCTATCATCGAATTGCGCCTGCCTCGCAGGTTCAACCTCATGCGGTGAGTGAGCACATAGCAGTAATTATTTTCTTTGACAAGTTTATTATCACTCAATATGGTGATATCGCCTCGTGGGAAGCAGGCATGCGACTTAGTTGGCTCACAGTCGCTGCTGTGTTGGTGGCGCGTAGACAAGGAGTCGTCCACAATAGTCCACATTCTCGCTAACGCTAACGCTCACGCATACACCCATACACCGTGTCTGTGCAGCACCACATGGAAGGCAAACAAACCGTGGTCTCACATCGGCCACATTCTTGCTCACTCGCACGCGGTGCACAACCCCATATTCACGACCTTGTGGGAAGCGCGTATATTGATGTGGTTGGAAGCCACCCGTTGGCTTTTCATCGCCGCTGGGTGATGGGGGGAGGACAGGAAAGAGGT
>RPFO01000130.1:923699-1031199 GCA_009746045.1 Mesostigma viride | reverse complement strand
CGGTGGGTGAGCTTGAAAGGCTCGTATTCGGCAGGCGGGTTACCGGGAAAAATGAGCCCAAAGCACTCCCGCTCGGCCTGCGACCTCGTGTCGACGCGGTCGTCGACAACACCCGACGGGTGGGCAGTCGTCACCAACGGCTATGATGTGTCGACGACAAGGGCTGGTGTGTTGGGGTCTGCGCCTGAATACGGTGTGTGTGGGGTGGCAGCGCCCGAAGAAATGGAAGTGGCGACAGCACCGCCTGACAAGGCCCAAAATGAAAACACGCCTGCCGTTGCGCCCCCTTCGATCACGGCGCCGGCAAGAAATGGCGATTTCTTGGCGAGATGCGGCAGGGCAGAGGGGTAATCTACAAATACATGGCGCCTGCATCCGCACGAATTGTTAAAGCGGTCCATAGGAAGTGACAATGCCTGTCCCAGCTTTGGGAGCTTCTTCAGATCCAAAGACAGGTCGTGATAGGCCATTGTCACGTCGATCATCGGCGGCTTAGATGGATTATCGACGGATTTCAGGACGCGATAATCAGACAATGTCCCCGTCTTCCCACACGAAACCTCAAAAGAAAGAACTCGAGACTCCATTTCATTCGGCAGGCAGGCCGTGGCATGCAAGCGAAAATCGTTTGCAGGCTGGTGCGCAGTTCGCACTTGTGCGCGCCTGCACCACAAGTAAATGGAAGGTTTTGGCTCGCAGCCGCCCGTGTTTGTCCTTCAAAAGACCCTAGCCGTCTGACAGTACCGAGGGTCGCGGTGGGGTCCGTGTGGATAAACTAGGGGCTCATAATATCTACCTCTAGTTAGCAAGGGCTGACTCGCACTAAAAGATCCAAGATCTCACCTGTGCGTTGGAAATGGCGTGGTATCCAGCAGATAAACAACACGTAAACACGAATCCGAGGGGTTGGGTTCCGTTCATTCCGTCCAACCCGCAAGAATTTTCCGTTTACTTAAGCAAAATCCCACGCCCGGCAAGAAAACTATGACCACTTGGCTTTCGGTTAAGATTCGTTTATTTCCCACGCTCGGCAAAAAAACGGTAAGATAGCCGATTTCCTTAGGGTAACTTCAGCATTCTTCCTGCGCCGGCCGATCACTCTAGAAGATCACTACTTTGCCCAGTCAGGCGTGGGAAAGGTTACTAGGCCAACTTGCAGGACAACCACCCAAAAGGACTGAACAGCAGACACGACAGCTGTCCCCGTACGTTTTTTTCGCACGAATGTCATACCTCCTTGTACTGCCTGTTCAGTGCGAATCGTGGGAAATATAATAACAGGGAGCGTGTCTGGCAGTACGCATCAGTACCAAATCTTTACTACAGATCTAGTAGATGAGGTGTGCATGTTTTTACTACTGACACTCGTCCGTAATCTGTCAAAAGCTACAGTCACTTGGGCGTGTCTGTTTTTATAGACACTCGTCCGTAATCTGTCGAAAGCTAAAGTGACCAGGGTGTGTATGTTTTTATAAACACTCGTGCTTAATCTGTCAAAAGCTACTGTGACCAGGGGTGTGTATGTTTTTATAGACACCAGGGGGTCGTCTAATAACTCGTCCGTGATTGGCTAGAATGCACGGTGGACGAAGGAGACTTAGCAGAAAAGGAGGCGCCATGACCTCGTAGCTGCGGTAAACGATATCATTGCGTACAAGCCAGTTGAGTTTGAGCAATCGAAAACAGAGGCTGCCGAAAAATTGGTTGAAATCGTGCAAGCCATCGACATTACCTTGCTGTCACAGACTTTCTTGGAACAAAGCACACGCAGCGGTGCGTGGGAAACGGTAGACGACACAGGGCAGTCGTTTGAAATCGACGTCAGCGTCGATCACCCTTACGGAATGCGCGAGAGAATGTTAATGGCAGACGAGAGGATGGAAAACCTCTTCAAAATCGACTGCCTGGTGGTCCAGCCACTCAATGTCATGCCTGCAATCCAGGACGTAATATTGTCAAGGCCTTCATTCACAACTGCCAAGCCCAGTTTAGTGACAAGGCGGCTAGTTTTAAGGATTCAGACGTGCCTGCCAATATTTTGCTCACTTTCATTTCCAATGAGCCGTCTGCAATTGTGAGGGAATGGCTGCTGTGCCTGATGTGCCCTTACGTCAAGCCGTCGGCATTTGTCTCATGGATAGGCCTCCTTCGAGAGGATACTTTTGTCCTGCGTTTCAGGCTGGCGGCCTCCCCGTCCCCTTATGCATTTCAGGGAGCAAGATGCTGATGATCTAGCCAGACGAAGTTGCTGATGAGGCAGAGAGCATGTTTGGCATAACCCACGGCCATGTCAGTCATGCTACGGACATCCTGGCTAGGAGGTGTTCCATGTGTAGGAAGGACAGACAGGAAAACAAAGCTGTGGCGGTGTGGTGGGTGCCTCTATGTCCGCTATTGTGGCATTCCATGTGCGCGCACGACCAGGATGGGACTGCAAATACCGGTAGCATAAGATAAATAAAAAGGAATCCTGGTAGGCAAACTATCCGTTGCAACTATCCCTTTCCACTCCCGCAAGATATGTCACTACTAATGATAAAGTCTCCTTCTCGAACACACCCATCTTTGATGTCCATGAACTCTCCATGTGAGCCTTGGCAGGGGTTAAGAAGAGAGACCTGGCGACTAGGGGGGTCTCCTTGGGGTATGGGCGAAATGCACTGCAAGCAATGTCCTTTATGTCCCCCTCTTGGTCCTCTTTTTGGGATGGATGACGGAAGGCAGCTGGAAAGGCACTCCCCTTTTGTTATTGCTGCCAGCATCCATGGCGCCAGGTGGTGAGACAGGAGGGGTGGGAGTGTGAGTCAAGGCGTTCAGTTGCTCGCGAACATTGCGGTAATCGTCCGCCATAATCATCGCGTCTAGCGGCATGGCGTGCGATAAATGCTCGCTTTTCGCCTCGTCGGCCATATTCGTGCACGAATTTGCGTGCTTGTGGGTTTTCGCACGGGAGCACGCCCCATCTCCCAATATTACAGCCATATGTGCGTGAAATATCCGGATCTCCCACATCGACAGATCTAGAGATCTCGGATCCTGTGTCTAGTCAGCACCAGGGTGTATATGAAAACATATGCACCCCAGGATCGCCGGTCTGCCAGGCGCCGTGCCGGTACCTGCCGAACGGTGAGGGATGCCAGTGGGGCCGGCGGACGAATGTCAGTGCGGGGTCGGCCCGGCCAGATTCGGCCCACTGTCGGCCCGCGACCCATAAGGGGGTTGGGAAAGGGGCTGGGGCTGACTGTTAAAGTTTGAAAAACGGGCCGAATGCGGGCTGACAGGGCTCGGATGGGCCGAATCTAGGCCTCTGGAGTATGTCCTGTTGGATTTACGCTCAGGTGACGCAGTCTACGTGCTTATCGATCATTTTAATTAATTAATTTGGGTCCTGTTGGAGAATTAATTCATTTGTGTTGGAGATCAAATGGGGTTTGCACTTGCTCAGGTAGTGTGGCAGTGCGATCAAAGCTCGTTGATGCATTATAAAGCGCGCTTGTGAAAATGCCGATGAATCGGTCTTTCTTCCAGATTTTAAAGAATGGATATGATGGGAGCAATGGGCGGCACCTACTGTCTAACGACACGGTTCCCATTCCTGAAATGCAAGGCTGGGTCGCTTGTAATCTCGGGGGGGCGCCCAACAGGGCATGGACTCTGCGCGTGTCGGCAGCAGTCAGTGTACTGACCTTGCTTGGGGGTATGCTTTTCTGTGCGAATCCATCCCTTTCCATCCAAACTGAATGCATTGATATCTTGGGGGGCGCACCCAACAACGCATGGTCTTTGTGCGTGTCGGCGGCAGTCAGTGTACTGACCTTGCTTGGGTCCATGTTTTCCTGTACGAACCCATCCCTTCCCATCCAAACTGAATGAATTGTTACCTTGGGGGCGCACTCAACAGGGGATGGACTTCGTGCGTATTGGCAGCACCCCGTCGGTGCACCCGCTCATCCAGGGTCACACCCTGCAGGCAGCCAGTAAGTGCACGCTAGCTGTCCCGCTTCTCCTGCCCACATGGAATCCTTCATTCAATCGGGCAGGGCTCTGCTATTTGCTACATGCTGAAAACATTGTCATGCAAACTACAAGGTCCGGACTACTCATGATGAATTCGTTAAAGGCCACAGGGTGTACATCGTTGAATACCGGATTGTCGACTATGGTTGCGCCATGGGTGCAGACCCCACCAGCACCCTTCTCTCACTCATCCAAACCTGGTTGTATGAAAGCCACGGTAGTAGTCATCCTAGGGGACCAGTAGGGACCCCTATCCCACCATGCAGGGAACTGAGCCCGCTTCCTCCATCGCATGGCCCTTTGCTGCAGCGCCTCCCCGTTCGCCTAACATTTATGCTTGCCCCGAAGGGGCCATAGTTTTCGCTTGTGGATCTTCTTGTTTCCAACCGTCATAGGTCGTGCCGTGCAAGACATCAACCTGGCACCCTTCTGATATCTACATACTGCTATCTAGTCCTTTATATCTACTGTAGTATGTAGATATGAGTAGTGTACTCATTGAGAAAAGTAATCTACGGACATGAGCTCGGCAACATAAACGAATGCTACATGGATGCCCCATCGTTGCATAGTGCCAGAGGTCAAGCCTTAACCTTCGACGACCCTTTGTCTGCCCCCCCCTCCACCCCACTTTCTAATATATTGCCAGCACATCACGCCTATAACCCGGCGTCTTTGCGTAGTGCTCATGCAGCCATATTGTGCCGGACACCAGGTCTTCCACCTGGCATCGCTCGTTGGCCTCATCTCCCCTCGTAATCCGCCTGACATTGGGATATCCTGCCATCCAAACCCTGTGTTGGCCGCATCTCCCCTCGTAATCCGCCTGACATTGGGATATCCTGCCATCCAAACCCTGTGTTGGCCGCATCTCCCCTCGTAATCCGCCTGACATTGGGATATCCTGCCATCCAAACCCTGTGTTGGCCGCATCTCCCCTCGTAATCCGCCTGACATTGGGATATCCTGCCATCCAAACCCTGTGTTGGCCGCATCTCCCCTCGTAATCCTGCCTGACATTGGGATATCCTGCCATCCAAACCCTGTGTTGGCCGCATCTCCCCCCCTCCCTGTCGTGTTCCCCTGGTTGTCATCTGCCCGGCAAGGGTGGTCATGTGCCATCTGCCTGACATCAAGCCTTGCCCCATGCATCTTACCCTTGGTTTGTCGCATCATCCCTTTGCCCCTTGGTTTGTCCCATCCCTTTGTCATCGCTATACTGTGCCAGACATCCCGTCGGTGGCAGCGCTGCGGGCGCGCGTGAATAACGTGCGCGTCGTGGCGGGCACCAGCTTGAGCGTGCACAAGTCGGTGTTTGCGGACCGCACGTTCGATGTGTGCATTGTGGACGAAGCCAGCCAGATCACGCTGCCGGTACGCTCAAACGTTCGATTCTACAAGCTCTAGCGTGTTTATGAATAGCAATCGCTAGTAGCCTCCAATCAACTGTCTTATTATTTGTTCTTTTATCATTCTTTCCATTAGTATTTTTATTACTAGCAGTAGTATTTATATTATTTCCTATTATATCAATAGCAAATGCGCCCAGTGGTTTGTACTGATGGCTCTTTGAGTAGAGATCACCCAGACAATTTTTCTTTCTTTTCAATTTTTTTTCTTGGTTGTATGTGTGTGCAGAGTGTGCCCGTATGAAGATCAAATGCGTAGATAGGAAATTTTCTTAGTAGAACTATTGGACCGAGACCAGACACATAGATAGGAAAATTTCATACTACATTGGACTGAGACCTGACGCGTGGATATGAATATTTTATTACTACTACATTGGACTGAGACCTGACGCATAGACAGGAAAATTTATACAACTACATTGGACTGAGACCAGCGGTGTTGCCTCGGTAGCTCATCCAGATGCAACTACTTACCAAGTCGCGTGCATATCTGGTGCATCGCCTCTTCTCGCGCGTCCCCCCTCCCCCCCCTCAGGCGTGCCTGGGCCCCCTGCGCTTCGCCGATGCGTTTGTGCTGGTGGGCGACCACTACCAGCTGCCGCCGCTCGTCAAGGTGAGCAATGGGGGTGGTCATGTACGCATCATGTAAGCTCCCGTGGGGGGCTGTTTAAAGAATAATTCTTGATCAAAAAATGCCCCATTCCTCGCTCCTCGTGGCATCGACAGAGCCAAGTGCGTGCGAGGGCGAGGGCGAGAAAGAGGCCAAGTGCGGGCTGTTGCTGACACTTGAGCAAACTCCTGTGCTAACACGACCGTTGTGCGGCCTTTCGTGTGGGCCTCACGCCTCTCACTCTTCTTGCCTCGCGATGTCATCAGAGCGAGCGCGCGCGCAAGGGGGGTCTGGACACCAGCCTGTTCCGCCGGCTGTCAGACGCGCACCCGCGAGCGGTCGTCAAGCTGGAGAGCCAGGTGAGGGCCATGTGGCGTTTGCAGTATGGTTCATGGTTCGCGCACAGTAAAACAAGGCACTCGTCAGCACGCTGGAGAGCCAGGTGAGCCGTGTGGGGTTGGCTCTACATAGAAAGGAAAAACGAAACAGGTACTACTGGTAGGACTACGAGTAGTATATATTATATAAAAAACGATTAATACTTACGGTGTCATGCTGGGGAGGCAGGTAAGGCCACGCGACGTTGCGTAGCGCAACCCAGACAATGCACGCAGAATTGCTACAACTCCCCGCTCTGATTCATCACCTGTGCGCATAAGCCCGGCCCAAGTCGCTCTTGAAGAACATGGCACGGTCTTGTGCTTGCATGGCGGGCTGTTCATCCCCTCGGCATAAACTGATAAGAGTGTAACTTACACAGCTGGTTTATATCGATCAACCGCGGCACTTACTGCAGATCCCCTCAGCATACACTGATAAGCATACTAGCTGACACAGCTTGTACATTTCAATACCCATGGCAGCAGTGGCTGCTCATCCCCTCATCCCCTCACCACTCACCACACTGCACCCACCCATACACCCATACACTTCCCCACCCCGCCACCCCCCACACACCACACGCACCACACACACCTCCCACACTACCCTCACGCACACGCCACTCAGAGCCACACGAAATGCCGACATTGTTGCGCTCTCCTCAGTGCCACACTCATCTGAAGCGTGTTGCATTCCGTTGCGGCTGGCTCGCTCATGCTCATCGACATCCCTCAACCACCACGCCCCTACCCACAACCACTGCCACCGCCCACAGTACCGCATGAATGCCGACATCATGGCGCTGGCCAACACACTCATCTACAGCGAGCAGCTGCGCTGCGGTTCGCCAGGTGTCGCCGCGTCGGTGCTCGACGTGCCCCAGCCCGACAGCGCGCTGCGGGGGCTGCCAGATGGCACGGTGCCCTGGATGAAGGAGGTGAGGTGGATGGGTGGAGTGTCCTGGATGAAGGAGGTGAGGTGGATGGGTGGAGTGTCCTGGATGAAGGAGGTGAGGTGGATGGGTGGAGTGTCCTGGATGAAGGAGGTGAGGTGGATGGGTGGAATGTCCTGGATGAAGGAGGTGAGGTGGATGGGTGGAGTGTCCTGGATGAAGGAGGTGAGGTGGATGGGTGGAGTGTCCTGGATGAAGGAGGTGAGGTGGATGGGTGGAGTGTCCTGGATGAAGGAGGTGAGGTGGATGGGAGGAGTGCCATGGATGAAGAAGGTGAGGTGGATGGGAGGAGTGCCCTGGATGAAGGAGGTGAGGTGGATGGGTGGAGTGCCCTGGATGAAGAAGGTCAGGTGGATGGGTGGAGTGCCCTGGATGAAGGAGGTGAGGTGGATGGGAGGAGTGCCCTGGATGAAGGAGGTGAGGTGGATGGGTGGAGTGCCATGGATGAAGGAGGTGAGGTGGATGGGTGGAGTGCCCTGGATGAAGGAGGTGAGGTGGATGGGAGGAGTGTCCTGGATGAAGGAGGTGAGGTGGATGGGTGGAGTGTCCTGGATGAAGGAGGTCAGGTGGATGGGTGGAGTGCCCTGGATGAAGGAGGTCAGGTGGATGGGTGGAGTGCCCTGGATGAAGGAGGTGAGGTGGATGGGTGGAGTGCCCTGGATGAAGGAGGTGAGGTGGATGGGTGGAATGTCCTGGATGAAGGAGGTGAGGTGGATGGGTGGAGTGTCCTGGATGAAGGAGGTGAGGTGGATGGGTGGAGTGCCCTGGATGAAGGAGGTGAGGTGGATGGGTGGAGTGTCCTGGATGAAGGAGGTGAGGTGGATGGGTGGAGTGCCCTGGATGAAGGAGGTGAGGTGGATGGGAGGAGTGTCCTGGATGACGGAGGTGAGGTGGATGGGTGGAGTGCCCTGGATGAAGGAGGTGAGGTGGATGGGTGGAGTGCCCTGGATGAAGGAGGTCAGGTGGATGGGTGGAGTGCCCTGAATGGAGGTGGGGTGGATGGGTGGAGTGTCCTGGATGAAGGAGGTGAGGTGGATGGGTGGAGTGCCCTGGATGAAGGAGGTCAGGTGGACGGGTGGAGTGCCCTGGATGGAGGTGAGGTGGATGGGTGGAGTGCCATTATACTGCCACTACTAGTGGAACTAAGGGGGCGTGATAAAAGGTGAGGCCCGCTTGAACAATGTGGGTCGGTGGGTGGGTGGGTGGGTGGGTGGGTGGGTGGGTGGGTGGGTGGGTGGGTGGGTGGGTGGGTGGGTGGGTGGGTGGGTGGGTGGGTGGGTGGGTGGGTGGGTGGGTGGGTGGGTGGGTGGGTGGGTGGGTGGGTGGGTGGGTGGGTGGGTGGGTGGGTGGGTGGGTGGGTGGGTGGGTGGGTGGGTAAACCAGGTGAGGACAGTGCGCTGAATGAGGGTGGGTGGGTGAAGGAGAGGAGGCGCGCATGACCACCGTGAGGTGGGTGGAGGAGGGGAGGCCAGCGGGGGGGAAATTGCTTGAGCCCTCCAGCCCACCTCCAGCCCACGTGACTGCTTGGAGAAGTGGATGGAGGGGAGGCACACATGCCTTCATATACTCCTCGTACGGCTGTAGTGCTCGTATTGCTGTTTATTAAGCGCTTTTCATTCTATTCGAGTCATAATAAGGAGTGCTCGTAGGGGGGGGTCCCTTATTAGTTTGATTGACTGACCTGATCATGGTGTAAATAGTGGTGACCTGTCGGCGCTTCCTGCTTCCATCCCGCACACACCTGGTACCCATTCGCCCAATGGTCTCTTGCTTGCAGCTGCTGAGGCCTACCAGAAGGGCCGTCTTCCTTGACACAGGTAAGAATAGTCTCATGAGTTTCTCTTGACATGCGTGAGGTGATCGCGTGAGTTTTCCTTGACACAGGTAAGAATAGTTCGACATGTTGTGATGCAGCGACATTCATAACAGCTCCACCAAGGGATGATCAGGAGAGCCGTCTTTCTTGCTACGGGTGAGAACTGCCCATGATTGCGTGGCCTTGAACGCTTAGGGTTCCTGATGTACTTTCGATGCTAGAAACACGTTGGGCAAGCGTTAGTGGACCCTTTATTGTGGACATGGGTGGGAACATCTTGTGGATCACATGCTTCTAGATCACACTAAGATACTGCTAATATCAGACATCACTGCGATACTGCTAATATCAGACATCACTGCGATACTGCTAACATCAGACATCACTGCAATACTGCTAATATCAGACACCACTGCAATACTGCTAATATAAGACATCACTGCAAGACTGCTGGCATTGGACATCAGTAGATGTTGTACAGCACCTCCGACACCGCTTTGCTTCTCAATATCCGCTCCATTATCTGCTGCTCTACCACGTCGCTTCTCAACGTCGGAAAGGCCCAATGTGCTGGCACACACCAATGCCAATCCCTCGCACCAATCCATCCTTATGGCTACTGACCCCCTCGCACCAATCCATCCTCATGGCTACTGACCCCCTCGCACCAATCCATCCTCATGGCTACTGACCCCCTCGCACCAATCCATCCTTATGGCTACTAAACCCCTCGCACCAATCCATCCTTATGGCTACTGAACCCGCACCATTCCATCCTCCCTCATGGGTACGCGGACACCCGTTTTGTGCCGCTTCGTCGGACGGTCCGCCACAGACGCGATGGCAGCGAATGAGACACGGATCGGGGATGCCGTCTGCAACGATGCGGAAGCCCGCCTGGTCACTGCGGTAAGCGCCGTTTGGGTTCCAACAAAGATATGGTGGCGTGGTTATCTTCATAACAGTATATGTTTCGGGTAGATTAGATGCAGACTTCCAGCATTTTTGTCTGTAGTCTTGGCATCGTAATGTGTGCATTCCGTTATTCCAACACCCGGCATTTTGAGGAGATACTCTCTTCATGTTTTCCCTTTGTCGTGTGCGCATCTATGTACTACTCTGAATCCACGCAGGTTCCTACGTAAACACATTCTATTGCTAATGCACGCATCCCATGTAACAAGCGTTGCAAAGCAAGCGGGTCTATTTGGCGATGCTGGCCACTGTAGTGTACATTTAGTAGGTGGAATACATGCCATCTGACCCTATACATGTACCTTTTCGGTCGAATCACAACACGTAGTGCAAAGCCTGGCCTCGTTCACTAATGTGAAACAAAGGCGCATCAATATCATTAATGCGAATTGCAGACTCTTGTTGCGTCCCAAGGATCATATGGCGAGGTGGATACTATCCGCAATTCGCGTGCAGCATTGCGAATATAACTGTTGCATCCCAAGGCAACAATATCAGGATAGAGTGACCAACGTGTGACAGTTCGCCGCTAAAAGCGGAGAAAACGGACAAGTATTTTAAGAGTTAGCTTGTGCCGATCGGATGGGACTGGCCCGGTCACCGTCCGCTCGGTGTGACAGAAGTATTCGTGGCACACTATATTGTATACCTCTGAGACGACCAAGCGTCGTCAGATATTTGTGTGAGTGTGCCGAGCGACCCCAAAGTGTGTGTTCTATGTTTGTTCAGGGCCGGTTGGTGCGGTGTCCGTTCGTCGCGGTGTCCGTTCGTTTTGTCAAGAGACAAGTGGGAGCGCGTGGTGCCGTTGGACAGTGGGTTGCAACTTGAAATGCTCGCGCAAACGTCTTTATTTCAAATACATATTCGGTGATTCCGGTCAACTAGACGGGACAAGGGTGAGAGAAGTAAATGATGTGACGCAGGCTCAGGTCCATAAACGCGTGGGAGGGTTGGGCCACCTTCCCCATCAATATACCTTGACCAACACGCGGTGGCGGCGACGCACGCGTTCGGCACCACGCGCTCCCACTTGTCTCTTGACAAAACGAACAGACACCGCGACGAACGGACACCGCACCAACCGGCCCTGAACAAACATAGAACACACACTTTGGGGTCGCTCGGCACACTCACACAAATATCTGACGACGCTTGGTCGTCTCAGAGGTATACAATATAGTGTGCCACGAATACTTCTGTCACACAGAGCGGACGGTGACCGGGCCAGTCCCATCCGATCGGCACAAGCTAACTCTTAAAATACTTGTCCGTTTTCTCCGCTTTTAGCGGCGAACTGTCACACGTTGGTCACACTATCCTGATATTGTTGCCTTGGGATGCAACAGTTATATTCGCAATGCTGCACGCGAATTGCGGATAGTATCCACCTCGCCATATGATCCTTGGGATCATGCCGACCGCTGATCATAGTGGCAATGCATTGCCGGTAGATTGCATGGTATTTAGCAGTCTAGATAGATGCCACTTGACCTCCTGCCGAAAGTCGTGAATTGCAATCATCATTATGGCGACCTCTAAAACCCATACCATAGATCATCTTCGCGATGCTGGGTGTTTATTTTGGAAAGTACTACATGGTGTTCACTTTGCCACTACCCCTTGATACTTTGGGCTAATGCTGGCCACGCATCATATTCGCAATGCTGGCCGGTAAGTTGCATATATACTATGTTGCTTACATATATTTAGCGGTCTAAATGTCACTTGATCGCTGCCCACTTGACCCCTGTCTTGAATTGCTATCATCATTACAAAATCCTCTAAAATCTCAACCGCAGATCATATTCGCGATGCTAGCCGGCGGCGTGGACCCTTCCTCCATCGGCGTCATCTCACCGTACGCTGCGCAAGTGAGGCTGATCCGACGGCTGATAGCCGAGGGGGCGGGCGTGCTTCGGGTGGGGTGTCCCAAGGAGGAGGAGAAAGAGGAGGAAGCCGTGCTGCAGGCGGCCACCATCATTGCGGCGGCCAAGGGGGTGGAGGTGGACACCGTGGACAAGTACCAGGTGTGTGATTGCACGGTTGTCAAGCACCAAGTGTGTCCTTGTCGGTTACATGGCTCAGGAACTTGTTTGTAAGCGCTGTCGGAGCTTAAGGGGGGTCGGAGGTGAAGACAATGGGCATGGTTTGTCACTGTTGATGTCAAGGTTGATGCTTTTGTCCAGGGAAGCTAGTAGGAGCTGACAAAAAGGGGCAGTCGACACAGCCGGGAATTTGGATGTGGGCATCATGGATCTTCTAAGAAGCAAGTGGGCGATGAAACAGATACTGTGTTGCGCTGTATTTTCTCGAGATAACCCTTTCAAGTAGTATTTAGTGGACTTAATTATATCTTTTAATGGGGCTATTATTCAACAGCAGCCAAGCGATTCTTAGGACGCTATTCTTAGGACGCTAAAGGCATACTCCTACTCGTATTTACCAAGGTCGGCCTAGTTTTGTATGTGTCGCCCAGGGGCATCTGGCTAACTTTTTCAGCGGCAACCCCTTGTGACCGTGACTGGCCCGGTCGGCTTGGGAAAGCGTTTCCCCACCTCGACCCTCTGTTCAAAAGTCATATGTGCTACAGAAGAGGAAGAGTATGCAATAATCTTTTTCAAATCAATGTCACGGTTTCTTGGGTGTTCCGATGGTGTTCATCAACTTGGGTAATTGCTGCAGGGGCACGGCAAGGGGTGCATCATCGTAAGATGCTCACCCTCTTCTCTCACCTCTTGTTCTTGGATGCCTCACACCTTGTTCATTGGGATTACCACCAGGGGGCTCCTGCGCATCACCGTTCATGCTCACGACTCTGTCTTTTGTGAATGCCTCCCGTGCCACACACCGTTTTATAATATATGTGATTACATTTTATATTATGTGTTTATATCATCATATAAATATATAACAATCCGCAGGGCCGCGACAAGGATTGCATCATCGTCTCGTTTGTGAAGAGCAATGCGCGGGCGAGGACGGGGGAGCACCTGGACAGCTGGCAGCGCATCAACGTGGCCCTGACGCGCGCCAAGGTGAGCATGTGGCCACAACCACACTAACGAAGATGTAGTACCGGCAGCCGCAACAACAAGGTAATAACTTTTGCAGGTAGCCGTTCAGAAAATTTGTAAGAGGGGGATCGTGACGCAGGCAGAATGCCAGCCTTGCGCTCATCATGTGTGGATGAGCTCCCTGGTGCCACGCTGCTGCACTCAAAGCAATATTGCCACCCATGACATGCATGCTACGGGGTGCTCTGGCCCCTCCCACACACAGCGGGTTTAGAGCATTCCATGTCGGTTACATTTTGCGTCCCCGCTTCATGACGGCTGCAGCTGCATAGACAGATCCTATGCTCGTTGCCCTTCAGCTCTCTCTCTCTCTCTCTCTCTCTCTCTCTCTCTCTCTCTCTCTCTCTCTCTCTCTCTCTCTCTCTCTCTCTCTCTCTCTCTCTCTCTCCCTCTCTCTCCTCCTCTCTCTCCCTCCTCTCTCTCCCTCTCTCTCTCTCTCTCTCTCTCTCTCTCTCTCTCTCTCTCCTCTCTCTCTCTCTCCTCTCTCTCTCTCTCCTCTCTCTCTCTCTCTCTCTCTCCTCTCCCTCTCTCTCTCTCTCCTCTCTCTCTCTCTCTCTCTCTCTTCTCTCTCTCTCTCTCTCTCTCTCTCTCTCTCTCTCTCTCTCTCTCTCTCTCCTCTCTCTCCTCTCTCTCTCTCTCTCCTCTCTCTCCTCTCTCCTCTCTCCTCTCCCCCCCCCCCCCCCCCCCCCTCTCTCTCTCTCTCTCTCTCTCTCTCTCCCCTCTCTCTCTCTCTCTCTCTCTCTCTCTCTCTCTCTCTCTCTCTCTCTCTCTCTCTCCTCTCTCTCTCTCTCTCTCTCCCCCCCTCTCTCTCTCCCTCTCTCTCTCTCCTCTCTCTCTCTCTCTCTCTCTCTCTCTCTCTCCTCTCTCTCTCTCTCTCTCCCTCTCTCTCTCTCTCTCTCTCTCTCTCTCCCCCCCCCTCCCCCCCCCTCTCCCCCCTCCCCCTCTCTCTCTCTCTCTCTCTCTCTCTCTCTCTCTCTCTCCCTCTCTCTCTCCCTCTCTCTCTCTCTCTCTCTCTCTCTCTCTCTCTCTCTCTCTCTCTCTCTCTCTCTCTCTCTCTCTCTCTCTCTCTCTCTCTCTCTCCCTCTCTCTTCCCCTCTCTCTCTCTCTCTCTCTCTCTCTCTCTCTCTCTCTCTCTCTCTCTCTCTCTCTCTCTCTCTCTCTCTCTCTCTCTCTCTCTCTCTCTCTCTCTCTCTCTCTCCCTCTCTCCCCCCCCCCCCCCCCCCCCCCCCCCCCCCCCCCCCCTCTCTCTCCCTCTCCCTCTCTCTCTCTCTCTCTCTCTCTCTCTCTCTCTCTCTCTCTCTCTCTCTCTCTCTCTCTCTCTCTCTCTCTCTCTCTCTCTCTCTCTCTCTCTCTCTCTCTCTCTCTCTCTTTCTCTCATATGCGCCATCACCACAATTCCTACCACCACCTCCCTCCCCGCCTTTGCAGTCTATGCTAGAAAGGGGCAGATGACTCGAACTAGGAAGACCGTTCGGAGCCTAGTACACAAGGGCGGCGTTTCACTCAGACCGAGTTTCCCCTTGCGTTACCTCGGTGTGACTTTTTCGTTATGATGTGGACACAGTTTCTCGCAAAATATTTCTTGTGTTCATCACGCCCTAATGCTGACGCATCAAAGCATGATCTTGGCGGTTTGCCAGACTATCATTTCGACCATATGACTGGTAAATACACTGCTATAGGGAAACGATTATCAAAACATCGGCCTCAGTTTTCCACCCACCCAACCCCCACCCACCCCTTGGTGTTATTGCGGCTGGTCTTGCTTCACCTGGGGCGCTGCCATCTCTGACCTCGCTCGCCTTTCTTCGTGCCTTCCTCATCGCGCTTCACCATGGGCGTGGCACGTCCCTCATCTCTCTCCACCGGTTTGCGTGGCGCTCCTCTCATCTCTCTCCGCATCCGCCCCTTGGCTGCAGCGGAAGCTGGTCCTGCTGGGCTCCGCCCGCACGCTGGCATCCGCCACGCTCTTCTCCCTCATGCTGGACATGGTGAGTGGGGCACGCGCTGGCGAGAGATAAGGGGGAGGGAGCGAGAGTGGGAGTCGGTGGGTGGGCGTGCATGGCATACGCCACACTCTTCTCCCTCATGCTGGACGTTGTAGGTACCTAATGTGCGCTAGGAGTACTTCAACAGTGCCGTTAAATCAAAGTCATGAACAAAGTGTGACACTGCTGTCACTGCCAGCAGTACATGACACTGCCAGAGGTGTCAGGTCAATGCTCGCGTGTTGGATGTCTGTGTGGGCATGCGCTTTGTGCAAATGTTAACGATGTGTGGTTGAGCATGAGTTGGCCACGTACCCGCGAACGAGCAGGTAAAGAAAACTGGAACACTCTAAAAAGCTTGAAAGAATTTAATAGCACGTGATTAGGTTAGCTTATGTCTAATACCTGGATTTTAGTCGACCCTGTGATATTTGTCTGGAGTATGGAGTCGCATGCAGTGAGAAAGGATCCGGTAAAAACCCTGGCCGGCCGTGTTAATCTCTTCCAATGTGGCGGCCATATTTTGTCCCCCTTGCTTAGCCAGCACTAATGCTCTGGGCCACGTTTTTCTGCGCTCCTGTCATCTGCTGGCCTTATTTACTCGCCCTTCGGTGTGCTCAGATGCGAGAGCGAGGCTGGTACATCAAGCTACCCAAGGCTGCCTTGTCTACTGAAGTACAGTGACGAGATTTAGAATACTGCCTCTTTGATGTGATAACGCCGCACCTACATCTCTGAGATGCTTGGTATGAAATTCGAAAGCATTAGTGTATCGCAAGTATACAATCTTCTGGTTGTCTCCTTGACACAGTGTGTGCTAATGTGGGTGTGCATGGGTTACCATTATGAGCGCCCAAAGACGCCGCACCAAGTACGACTGCAGCGTTGCCGCACCAGACAAAAGTGTGGGAATGTCCAATAGCGAGCCTGAAGGCGCACTGTGACACAAATACAAGGTCATGCCTGGTCTATTATCTGTATTATCTGTATTATCTGTACCCTGCGCCCGCATGATAGACGAGGAGAACTGGGCTGCCGTCTGCGATAAGCACCTTCCTATGGGGCATGCTCCTCTTTTCTCCCCACGGGCCCCGCGGCCCATTGGTAGAATGCAGGGTAGAAGTCCGCAGGTGGAGGTTATTGCCCCTGAGGATAGCCGCTACACTACCGCCTCATCTGCCATTACAGTAGAGGACAGCTCAGATGAGGACTACGTCCCCCTCTAGTGCTTAATGGTTGGGGAATGATGCAGACGATATTTGAAACTTTCGTGTATTTATTTTTTCAAATGAGATTAGCATAGTACTCCGTGGCATGCCCATGCGCATGACACGCAAGTACTTACTTACTTGCCTGGTCTAGAGACCCAACCTTGATAAATACTAGGACAAAGAAATGACACACTTAAGGGACATATGTGGTGGTTCGAGAAAGATACCAAGTGGGCAGTTTGCTGCTTCAGTCTGGGAGGCCGTGGACCCCCACCGTCTTGTACCTATTAGCCGGTGCTTTGCCTGGTTCAACTGTGCCTTGTTGGCTAGTGGAGGACTCAAACTGATGTTGCAGAGTCAGTGCATTATACATCGTTACATTATTACATGAATACAACTGGTTGATTAATTTACACGTAATCGCGTCACGTGAGCATAAGTCCTCAGGGAGATGAATATGGGATGGGATGGATGTAGCTATGTCTAATTCCAAGTTACAGGGTTATGGGTGAGTCGCTATGCATGCCAAACTTGGTCACTTGCGGAGGCCCCACCGACTGGGTGGTGGTAGCCTGCATTACTGTCTGCCACCTATATTTACGCATCACAAAACACCCGGGCTGTGCATGCGGGCCGGCTTGGTGCCAGCAGAGTAGTCTCTCTTAAGTATCTACCTGATCTGTTCGGGCCAGGTGCCCGGCGCTAGGCCCAGGCACCTGTGCCTAGGAATGTGGGAAACATATGGTAAGTCAGCGTACAAATCCTCACGTGCTAATGCATGTGCAAACCAAAGGGAATATAAGATGCATTGCGCAGCATCTTGGTGAAGTTGCCCTCGAGTCGTTTCTCCAGCTCCTACGTCAGCGTCCAAGTCTCGGCGCCGTAGGACAGGCCATGCATCGTCAGAATGACGCGACCTTGAAGAGGTCGTGCTTGACAATCTGGGGCAGGGCAGGGCTCCTCCACCAGCGACTATAGTGCTCGTGGAGCCGCCCCCACGCCATACGCCGATCGATCCGGGTCGTCATGTCGTCGAGTCGCAGCTAGTCGGGAAGCCAATTCACAGGCCGAGCAGCTTGAAGCGGCCGGAAGCAGGGAAGCCCTTGGTTGCGGACACCAGTTTACCTTGGAACATCGTCTAAGAGGCCGAGCTCAGGCAGGGCCGGGCCGGCCAGGCCTCCGTTTGGGGGCTGATTTCTAGACCGACAGCACGGGCCTTGAGCGCCAGGCAGTCCAGCCAGAGTTGGGCAGACTCGACCGGCTTCTCAAATCTCAATGAGCGTGATGTCGTCAGCATAGATGACGTCAGCGAGTTTGTTGTGCTGGCTCATCGGCCACCGCTTCCCAGGCTCATTCATAATCACTGGGCCAGATTCGCGGCCAGCATGCCTAGCAAAGCGGCACGTGGCAGCCTGGTGCATAACGTAATCCACTACATTAATGAACAGGTACGGTACGTGATGATGACAGGACGCAAACTTGCAAGACGCGCCGGCCGGTACGTCTGCAGTGGACATATTGCGGGGTCATGCCGTGTTGAGTGCACACTGAGGTGCCAGGTCGACCCCTCGTACAGCGTGCAGATGACAGCAATCACTGGGTGGGGGGAGGGGGGGGGTACGCGAGCGCGAGCAAGGACAGGCTCAGTGGACAGCCCATAGAGCGGCTTAGCGGACACGGAGAATCAAAAGCCTTGACTGATATGAAGTCGACGAAGATCAGGATGGCGGGAAACTCACCGTGCAGGCTGCACGGAGCGCCGGATCTCCGGCCTCGAAGAGGCACCCGGCGCGCGACGAAGATGGCCATGACTGTGTACGTAGCGCCCAGGCCGGAAGCCCATTTAGCTTTCCCACCCAAGGTGATGGCCGAGAATAGAACGAAGGCGGTTGAGGATCATGTGCATAATCAGTTTGAGCGCGGCGCTCTGGATGCACACGCCTCGGTAGTGAATCGCAGGATCATCAGGGGAACCGGCTTTGTTTTTGTAAACTGAGCATACTACGGAATCATCAAGAATGCCCTGCTGGGAAGCGAGGCGGCGGTCCAGGCCAAGGCACGGGGACTGTTCGCACCTACGTCCGCCTCGTCAACGACACCCACGTTCTTTTCACTGTCTGCCAGCGCACAGGTCGACGTGCAAGCTCCTATAACAAGAGGCACAAGCTGCGTCCCAAGCCGGCCCCTGCTACATCGTCGTCGTCAACGCACGTCCCCGGCATGCATGGAGGGCGCCCGGTAAGGGCACACCCTCGCGGCCTCGCGGTACAATAATAGGCTTTGGGCACAGCCTCAATTAATAAACAGGCCGCTTTCCATCTCCATGTCGCACCGTGGGAGCATGATAGGGATGCAAGGTCGCCAGGCACGCCACGGTCAACCTTCCCGTCAATTTTCCAGCCTGAGTCACTCGCCCGCTCTTGGCCCGCCTTGATCGAGCGGGACGAGGTGCACAGTCGACACACCAGCGACCCCATGCAGCCAGGACGGAGAGGACGCATATCCGCACTGAAAGAAATTAATTAATTAATTGATTAATTAATTAATTCATTAAACTCATGCTCCCTTTCAATGGGGAGTCACGGAGCACCGGAGTGCTTTTAATCCATGTACGTATGTGCACCATTCCATGTACGTATGTTCAGATTACTTGCCCACGCTCCTTGCTATGATATGCTCACATGGGTCTTATTGCACCCACAGTTTGCCGGATCGTTAGCCTGTCCTTTTAGCTAGCCGCGCCCGATTGCAGCTGTGGCATGCCTTTGGCATGAAGGAGACTGGGGGTCTCTGCCCTTTCTCCTGTAGTGCACACACAGGGATTAAAAGCACTTCGGTGCTCCGTGACTCCCCAACGGGAGCACGAGTTTAATTAATTAATTAATTAATGTGCACAACAGGAAGAAAGGGCAGATCGGAACCCCTTTCTCCTTCATGCCAGAGGCATGCCGGCACTGCAGCAATCGGACACGATAGACGATCCGGCAAGCTAGGTCCGGTGGGTGCAATAAGACCCATGTGAGCATATCATAACAAGGAGCGTGGGCAAGTAAAGAAAGAAAGCCCTCCATGCGTTGAAAAGTATTAACCCCAATCGCCACCCTCCTCCCCCCCCACCCCCTCGATCCCCCCCCACCCCACCTCCAGCACTACCGGCCCTTCTCCACCCCCACCTCCACCCCCACCCCCCCGCTATATGTAAAAGGGCAACGGCCCATTCTTGGTTGGTATTGCTAGCTTTAATGAGCGCACCCTCCCTCAGTGCAGATCCTTCTACCAGCAGCAGCACCCCAGCATGTCAACGCATCGACGTGCTGATCGCCTTGTGCGCCGACAACCATATCGATCGCCGTCCTCGGAGTCCAGGAGCATCGGCGCACCGTCGACCCACAACAAGGGTCAACGGGCTTATGGTCGACGACCTCCGTGCAGGCTGGCGATTCCACTGCGGTGGCGGCGCCGCAGGCCGGGCCAAGGCGGTGTGGGCCTCCTAGCTGTGCTCACGGGCAACCGATCAGCCCAGTGACCTCCAGTCCATCATGTTGCATGAGATCCCCGCGTGTGCTAGTGGCTACTTTTGAGGCCACTGAAGGACATTCTCACCATGAGCTCACCGTTGTTGTGGCGGCTATATGCGCCACATGCGGGCCGAGATCAGGCGGATTCAACGTGCCGCCTTCTTCAGCGCCCTCAAGGCGGAGGATGCCAGCACCCCAGCCAGGCACTTCCTGGTTATGCTGCTCGACGACAACGCCAGTGATGCTGCCAGTCGGCACCGGCAGCGCTCAGTACGCCCCCTTGAACAGGACGGCCAACGGTAACACGGATCTCTTTGCGGATTGGTTGGCAGAATCTGCGCTGGTTGCATGTGAATGCTTCTTTCGTGCACGCCCCGCCCAGCAGCTGCCAGCTTGCCGCCTTAATTTTTGGGGGCCGTCGGATTGGGTGGTCTGCCTTGACTATATTTGCGTACGCCGAGCTCAGCGCCCCTCTGTTGTTGACGCTCGCGTGCTGCAAGATTCTGTCAGCACGGTGGATTCGGACCTGCACCGTCTCGTGCTCGCGCGCATCAGATTGCGGTTTCCAGGCGTGAAAGTTATAACCGTCGCGACTTTGTCTATACAACAACCATGGCGCCACAGCCCGATCTCATGGTGCTCCGGAGGTTTAAGATGCAGCCACAGGCTCCGACTAGATTCCGGCAGCGGTCGTGAAACTCGCCGCCGAGTTTGAGGACCCTGGTGTCATGCAGCTCTTCCGGGACATCTGTAATCGCATTCTGCTGCCGTCGCAACCGCCGGCCCCCAGCGGCCTGGCAACACATGCAGTTCGCACGAATCATGCTGTACAAAAACAAGGGGTCGCCCGCCTGGCCGACCCCGGCAACTACAGCTAGAGGGGTGTGCATCCATTTGAAGGGGCAGCCCCCCTCAAGCTTCTCATGCGGCTCATCCACAACGGTCTGAAAGTGCCAAAAAATAGCCTTATTACTCCTGCACGACGCAATTATAGTCGAAACATGCTAGATCTTGGTAGGTAGCATCTTCAGGACACTAGTAGAAGGATTGCAACTTTCCGGACCTACCGGACCTCGGCTGACCTATTTTTGGCATGTCTATTTTTAGCATTTTTCAGGATTTTAATATAAACAAATACCTTCTAATATGCAAATGAAGAGTTCTTGACCTGGCTGTTTGCAAGTAAGTTGATACTCATTACTAATGACTGTACACAAGATCTGATGGTCATCCAACCGCATTTGGTGACAAAATGCCACCAAATGCTAGCAAAAATGTGCGTTTTTCGTATTTTTCATCACATTTCATGGCAGTTTCCATACAAGATGTGCTCCGTTGAGGCTGGAAACTTGCAGGCATCTTAAACATCATTATTCTAGACATCCCACGAAAATTCAGGTCCATCATATGGTATTTGATGTCAGTTTGCTCACAAATGTTACAAAAAATGCACGTTTTTCGTATTTTTCATCACATTTCATGGCAGTTTCCATACAAGATGTGCTCAGTTGAGGCTGGAAACTTGCATGCACCTTTGCCATCATTATTTTAGACATTCCACAAAAATTCAGGCCCATCATGGTTTATTTGATGTCCGTTTGCTCACAAATTAATTAATTAATTAATTAATAGACACGTGACTGCGTCACGTGAGCATAAGCCCTCAGTGGGAGCGGAACAGGGGATGGAATGGATGGTATAAGCTATCTAGGTCCTAGTTACAGGGGTGTGGGCACCGCGGCCCGAATCGCTATGAATGCCATACTTGGTCACACGCGGAGCCCCCACAGGCTTGGGGGTGGTCTCCTTCATCACTACTTGCCATCTATCCTTGCGCACCATCTGCCTCCATATTACAGACAACAATATGCTCACAAATGTTACCAAAAATGCACCTATTTCGCAATTTTCAACACATTTCATTGCAGTTTCCATACAAGATGTGCTCTGTTGAGGCTGGAAACTTGCATGCACCTTTGCCATCATTATTTTAGACATCCCACAAAAACTCAGGCCCATCATATTCTATTTGGTAGAGTTATCAATGCCATACCTGCCAGTTTCCACTGCAAATGCTTACTATACCCATGGATGCGAAACTGCCATTGTGGAATACATGGTCAGCTCCAAATTAGATTACTCATTAAAACATGAAAACCATTCACAAGTGATAAAACACAACCTCCAGGAGCCACACACAAAAGTTCATCGATATAAACACTGGCTGGGCACAGCTGACAATATGCACATGTGGCCATGTGGATGCTCACGCAATCTCCATTATACGGAGGGGCTTGCTGAAAATAATATTGGCAGCTGTCGAATGGGCTAGAAAGGTCATTTTACATGTACACCCACAGCATGCCAAGTATTGTAGCTGAAAATTACTCCACAGGCGGCACGGCGTTGATGCGTTTGCGCGCCCTCATCTCGGTATCGCGAGGAGCTAGTGGCACCTCCCTGCACAAATTCTGCCTGACCTTGTCAGCCTTCATGTCCTGCACCAACATGGACACCCCCGTACCCTTGCCATTGGCATCACAGCCCAGCTAATTGAACAGTGGTTGGTGCAGCGCTTGGTGTCCTCCTTGCGCATGTGGTGCATGTGCAAGTGAGTGAGTGAGCGAGTGAGTGAGTGAGTGAGTGAGTGAGTGAGTGAGTGAGTGAGTGAGTGAGTGAGTGAGTGAGTGAGTGAGTGAGTGAGTGAGTGAGTGAGTGAGTGAGTGAGTGAGTGAGTGAGTGAGTGAGTGAGTGAGTGAGTGAGTGAGTGAGTGAGTGAGTGAGTGAGTGAGTGAGTGAGTGAGTGAGTGAGTGAGTGAGTGAGTGAGTGAGTGAGTGAGTGAGTGAGTGAGTGAGTGAGTGAGTGAGTGAGTGAGTGAGTGAGTGAGTGAGTGAGTGAGTGAGTGAGTGAGTGAGTGAGTGAGTGAGTGAGTGAGTGAGTGAGTGAGTGAGTGAGTGAGTGAGTGAGTGAGTGAGTGAGTGAGTGAGTGAGTGAGTGAGTGAGTGAGTGAGTGAGTGAGTGAGTGAGTGAGTGAGTGAGTGAGTGAGTGAGTGAGTGAGTGAGTGAGTGAGTGAGTGAGTGAGTGAGTGAGTGAGTGAGTGAGTGAGTGAGTGAGTGAGTGAGTGAGTGAGTGAGTGAGTGAGTGAGTGAGTGAGTGAGTGAGTGAGTGAGTGAGTGAGTGAGTGAGTGAGTGAGTGAGTGAGTGAGTGAGTGAGTGAGTGAGTGAGTGAGTGAGTGAGTGAGTGAGTGAGTGAGTGAGTGAGTGAGTGAGTGAGTGAGTGAGTGAGTGAGTGAGTGAGTGAGTGAGTGAGTGAGTGAGTGAGTGAGTGAGTGAGTGAGTGAGTGAGTGAGTGAGTGAGTGAGTGAGTGAGTGAGTGAGTGAGTGAGTGAGTGAGTGAGTGAGTGAGTGAGTGAGTGAGTGAGTGAGTGAGTGAGTGAGTGAGTGAGTGAGTGAGTGAGTGAGTGAGTGAGTGAGTGAGTGAGTGAGTGAGTGAGTGAGTGAGTGAGTGAGTGAGTGAGTGAGTGAGTGAGTGAGTGAGTGAGTGAGTGAGTGAGTGAGTGAGTGAGTGAGTGAGTGAGTGAGTGAGTGAGTGAGTGAGTGAGTGAGTGAGTGAGTGAGTGAGTGAGTGAGTGAGTGAGTGAGTGAGTGAGTGAGTGAGTGAGTGAGTGAGTGAGTGAGTGAGTGAGTGAGTGAGTGAGTGAGTGAGTGAGTGAGTGAGTGAGTGAGTGAGTGAGTGAGTGAGTGAGTGAGTGAGTGAGTGAGTGAGTGAGTGAGTGAGTGAGTGAGTGAGTGAGTGAGTGAGTGAGTGAGTGAGTGAGTGAGTGAGTGAGTGAGTGAGTGAGTGAGTGAGTGAGTGAGTGAGTGAGTGAGTGAGTGAGTGAGTGAGTGAGTGAGTGAGTGAGTGAGTGAGTGAGTGAGTGAGTGAGTGAGTGAGTGAGTGAGTGAGTGAGTGAGTGAGTGAGTGAGTGAGTGAGTGAGTGAGTGAGTGAGTGAGTGAGTGAGTGAGTGAGTGAGTGAGTGAGTGAGTGAGTGAGTGAGTGAGTGAGTGAGTGAGTGAGTGAGTGAGTGAGTGAGTGAGTGAGTGAGTGTGTGTGTGTGTGTGTGTGTGTGTGTGTGGTTGGGTGGGTGAGTGAGTGAGTGAGTGAGTGAGTGAGTGAGTGAGCGAGCGAGCAGGAGTGGGTGGGTGGGTGGGTGGGTGGGTGGGTGGGTGGGTGGGTGGGTGGGTGGGTGGGTGGGTGGGTGGGTGGGTGGTGGGTGGGTGGGTGGGTGGGTGGGTGGTGGGTGGGTGGGTGGGTGGGTGGGTGGGTGGGTGGGTGGGTGGGTGGGTGGGTGGGTGGGTGGGTGGGTGGGTGGGTGGGTGGGTGGGTGGGTGGGTGGGTGGGTGGGTGGGTGGGTGGGTGGGTGGTGGTGGGTGGGTGGCTGGGTGGGTGGGTGGTGGGTGGGTGGGTGGGTGGGTGGGTGGGTGGGTGGGTGGGTGGGTGGGTGGGTGGGTGGGTGGGTGGTGGGTGGCTGGGTGGGTGGCTGGGTGGGTGGTGGGTGGGTGGGTGAGTGAGCGATCGAGCTTTGAGGGAGGGAGGGAGGGAGGGAGGGAGGGAGGGAGGGAGGAGGGAGGGAGGGAGGGAGGGAGGGAGGGAGGGAGGGAGGGAGGGAGGGAGGGAGGGAGGGAGGGAGGGAGGGAGGGAGGGAGGGAGGGAGGAGGGAGGAGGAGGGAGGGAGGGAGGAGGGAGGGAGGAGGGAGGGAGGGAGGGAGGGAGGGAGGGAGGGAGGGAGGGAGGGAGGGAGGGAGGGAGGGAGGGGGGAGGGAGGGAGGGAGGGAGGGAGGGAGGGAGGGAGGGAGGGAGGGAGGGAGGGAGGGAGGGAGGGAGGGAGGGAGGGAGGGAGGGAGGGAGGGGGAGGGAGGGAGGGAGGGAGGGAGGGAGGGAGGGAGGGAGGGAGGGAGGGAGGGAGGGAGGAGGGGGAGGGAGGGAGGGAGGGAGGGAGGGGGAGGGAGGGAGGAGGGAGGAGGGAGGGAGGAGGGAGGGAGGGAGGGTAGGTCACTCACAGCAGTTTATTCCCACCCCAGCAGGGCCCCTCCCTCACATCCGGCTGCAAATTCTGCTTGATATCGCTTGTCTCTAGAATAAGCCGGACAGCCCTGATGCGAGCAAACGGCTCGCCATCATACTGTCGCTCACTGATGCTTTATACGCGCTTTCCGTAAGTTGCAAACATGACGGAAAAGAGAGACTCGGGAAAAGGGGATACGGTGAAATACTTGTCTGCTACCGGCCGGGGTTTCAACAGCGAAAAAATTTGCGCCTGAATGTGCACATACCACTCCGTCACGTCGACAACGGTCTTGCATCGCATGTCCGTGTCACAGACGCGCAAAAATTGCTGGCGGCATTGGCATGCTCGCCGCAGGAAACGCATGTGCGGAGGTCCGTTTTAGCCCCTGAAGCCATGGCGTCTTTGATGCCAAGAACGCCTGCAAAAGACACGATATTTGGCACAAAAACAATTAAAAACGAATTACGGGTATGCGACGCCTGGCCCAGCCTTGAAATGGGATAAAAAATCGCGGCAGCTAATTTAAAGCAAACTGAAGCGGTAATGAAAAAAGTGCTTCGGTCAAGGCCTTTAAAACTAAAAAATGCGTCGATTAGGGTAAAAAACCAGAGGTCGGGGCCACTTTCATCGGGAAAATTTTTTGCTGCAGGTTGATGGGGTCGAGAGAAAATCGGCGACAAAACAGGCACCCACCTGTGAATGACGCCAAAATGCCGAAGGATTCCACAGAATTTGAGGCGAAAAAAAATAATGGCAAGTAATATATGACCGTAGGAGCATACACTAAAATTTCCAGCCTCTATACTGCATTTTTATTCGCTCACGGTAGCCTGCCAGGCCGCCATGCCTATCGGTGGAAATTCGGTCACCGTCGTGCACGCACACACCAAAAATCGCATTTCGCGCCACTTTTCGGGTCCTTCTTACGAGGCTACATTTTGGCGGGGCTCGGACCGTTGTGTCCTGAACCGCCTGCGCACTGCATGCATGCCCTGGACGGCCACCTCAGCGAGACTCAGCTCGCAGCTTCCGTCCACTGGGCCGCAACACAGTACAAGCGCTTTTCGCTACTCGCCGCCTCGTGGAAGAACTGCACCGCCTTCAGCCTGGCGAGTCCCCTTAGCACCTTGTGCTGGTGGACTTCAACAAAGCTTCAAAGGTTCAATAAATTAAATAATTCATCAAAGCCTTCGATTCGGTTTTCTGGTCTGCCCTGTGAGACATCCTCGCTCTATTCCGGATCCCCCTCCCCCTTGTTGCTATCATCCGCAACCTGTATGAAGGGTCCACCACCTCGGTGCGCACTTCCTACGGGATCACGCCACCATGCACTTTACAGAAGGGTGCGTGGCAGGGCTGCGTGCCCTCGCCATACCTGTTCATTATTGTGGTCGAATACGTAATGATTCAGGCGCACAACTAGCGGTTAATTGCTTGATTTGCCGGTGGGTACATTGTGGGGAACCAGGGGTGCAAGTCGCCAACCATTTCTGGCATGGCGGGGCGGAAACGGATTATTATTCGGCTATAGCGGACATATATCATCTATGCAGACGACACCACCCTCTTCGAGGATTGACACTGCTGAGCACGTGCAGACGTGGCTTGGCTGCCTCGCTATCGAGGCCCATTCAACATGGTGGGGCTTGAGGTCAGCAAGATCGAAGACTGAGGCTCTGGCCATTGGGCTCACTCAGCCACCGCCCAACCTCTTTCTACTTGATGGCTCCCAATTTCCTGTATCGGGACCGCGTCAAGTTGCTGGGTAGCTTACTCCCCATGGCTGCGAGGCCGACGTGGACCACCGTATCTCCCTCGCCTGGCACGCTTTACGCCAATACCGGGCCCTGTGGTGCAAGCCCTTGGGCAAGCTAGAGAAACAGGACCTGTTTATGGGCCTGGTCCTCCCTGTTCTTACGTAATATGGAGCCGAGACGTGGACTCTCAGTGACCGCTGACCTTGCCAACAAGCTGGACGGCGCGGTCACCAATATGCTGCGGTCAATTTTCCGTGTAGGATTATTACGCTGCTCATGTCCGCAAGGAGGACTTGTACCTCGGCATGCCACATATCACCAGCACCATCAAGCAGCGGCGCCTGCAGCTATAGTTAAGGGCACTTAGCCGATCGCACCAACCAGGTAGACACCTCATGTGGCCCCTCTGCCGGTTTGCGCCCGGCCCGCCCAGCCGGGCAGGCACCTCCGGATCCTCACGTGGGCAGGGCCGGCCCAGCCACTGAGGTTAGATGCCGCAAGGCCCACACCTTCAAAGAGCAGCTCGTACATAGAGGACATGGGGGGGCTTAAGGTCTCTCCATTATTTGGAACAAGATGATGGACAAGGCCAAGTGGGCTCAGGTCATACCCTACCAGCCATTAAGAATGTACTCCAGCACGCAAAATGTACTTCGTACCGAAGTTTGTCTTTTTATGCTGAAAATTGTCATGCATGATGTTTGCAACCAAAATAGACCTCGTACAAAGTTTGGTATCGATCGGACGTCATCTTGGTGACATTTGCTAGCAATGAAGGTACATTTTTGTCATTTTTTGTTAAATTAAATAGTAATAAATAGGAAACAGTACTAAATCACGTCAAACCATCATGGATATTTGCAAGCAACCTAATTACCACTAGAATAGACCATGCACAAAGTTTGGGGTCAATCTGAACTCAAAATAGTGACGTTTGCTAGCATAAATACTGCATTTTTTGCCATTTTCAAGCATTTTGCTCAATGTAAGCTACTAAACAATATCAAACTACGTCATAAAGCTATGAAATATTGGAAGCAACCTAAACACCACTAGATTAGACCATGGGCCAAGTTTGGGCTCAGTCTGACGTCAAAATAGTGACGTTTGCTAGCATAAATGGTGCATTTTTTGCCATTTTCAAGCATTTTGCTCAGTGTAAGCTACTAAACAATATCAAACTATGTCAGAAAGCTATGAAATGTTGGAAGCAACCTAAACACCACTAGATTAGACCATGGGCCAAGTTTGGGCCCAGTTTGATCTCAAAATAGTGACGTTTGCTAGCATAAATGGTGCAATTTTTGCCTTTTTCAAGCATTTTGGTAAGTATAGTTGCCTCAAACTATGTCAGAAAACTGTGAATTGTTGTAAATAACCTGTTTGCCACTACATTAGACCATCCTCAACTTGTAAGGTCAGGCATAGGTAAAGGTAGTGACATTTGCTAGCACTATATACAAGCATATTATGCCTCTTTTCGCATATACACATTAAAAATAACAAGACATCATCATATCATGGCCTTAATACAAGGTGTGCAAATGCAAATCACACCAGATCGGATGACCAATGATGGGTGGCTGCATGCCAACACATCTACCAGGCTGCAGGGTGAGAGGCCACATCGCTACAAGACAGGAATCCTCGCAATTGCACAACACCGCTAGTACACTGTGCACATACCCCAAGAGGATTTGGCTACAAGCCATAAAAGTTTGGCCATGCTAACACATTCTTCATCCAAGCAAAATGCAGCCTCTCCAAACTCAACTCATTGATTTAAATTCAGCTAGGCCAGGCGTGCATGCTCTACTTGCCGACAACCATGAGTAAACTTGTCTACCACTTCATTCCATGCGCCGGTAGATGGCACCGTCTCATCTACCAGTCATCCCCGGCTCCCATTCCGCATCCTCCTCTCCCTCTCCCTCTCCCTCTTCCTCCTCCCCCTCCCCCTCCCATTCTCCCTCCCCCTCTCCCTCCCCCTCTCCCTCCTCCTCCCCCTCCTCCTCCCCCTCTTTCTCCCCCTCTTTCTCTCCCTCTTCCTCCTCCTCCCCGCCTTCACTGTCACTGTGCACAGCAGGGACGGCATCGTCTATGTGGGTGCCATCACCTGCGTTCACGGTGCCAGCCTAGCTCCTGTGGAAAGAAGCGAGCGCGGCCAAATGCCTCGACTGGGTGTGGGCAGCCGCACACGAACTGCGTCACCTCCGCCAGGGCATGATAGTCCTCATACTGCCCATCAGCCCACATCGCCTTGATGAGCAGGTGACCTCCCCTTTCCTGAACCTTAGTGACCCAGCCATGGAAGCGCTCCCTCTTCCTCGCTATCCCCGGAAACAGGGCACACAGGCGCATCCCGATAAGCGCACGTGCTCCATGCTCGGCAAAGTAGGCATTGCAGTCATCCTTTGCTGCTGCCCTGGCGGCGGTGGCAGTCTTGTAATGCTCAAAGTCAATCTGCGGGTGCTCTTTCAACGCCGCCACCGTGGCAGCTGACAGTTTGCCGGTACTGATCAGCTCAGGCTGGTGCACCTCTGCCGTACCGCCCACTGTCCAGTGCTGCAGGTGTACATCAGAAATGGGGACCGTCATCCCTGCGCTGCCGCCACCTAATGTCACTCTAGAAAACTGGCCCGTCCACGACGGTGCGTAGTAAGGAGAGGCGACAATGCTGTCACGCTCCGTGCGATCGCCTTCCAGATCAAGGACCTTCACCAGCATGTGTGGTGCCCACGGCATTCCCTGCCCGCAGGTGACGGCTGGCCGCTTAACAACGAGTAGGTCGCTGCGTCGTATGAGGCTTCCATTCACCTTGAAGGTGTGCCTGCCGGAAATCAGTGTGCGCAAAGCGGGCGTTGCCGTTGATGTGCTCCCTCGCGCAGCGGGCGCACATGCGCGGTTGATCTGCGCTTGAATCTCGCGGGCAGGGCAAGCGACGTGTGAGATACTTGTTTTATGGGCAGCCTCAGTGCTCGTGTTGCCCGCGCAACCGACTGGTCGCCTGCAGATCGCAGCGGTAAGGGTACCGCCTTGTTCGCTTGCAGTTCACGCTTCTCTTTGAGCTTTTGCTCCATGATGTCGAACAGATTCTCGTTGTTGGCACGCACATCCTCCACGGACTTTGGCACCTGCTCAATCCATCCGTCCAGCAACTGCTGCTTCTCAGCGGCGACGATGTCAGGAAAAAGGCTGTGAAGGCTAGCGCAGGTACATCTCCTGGCACCGCCCTCGTCCCATTCAAAAAGCGGCACTAGACCAGGACTTCCTTTGGGGGCCTTGCCACGCTCTATGAGGAGGCACCCATAGACAGGATCTCCCTGCGGGGTGTACCCAATGGGCGTGACCCCGTCACAAGCCTCGCCATTAGGCCCTGTGGGCTGCCACTTGTTCACCGGTGCATTTACCAACGTCTCCGATGCGGCTAGGCGCCAGCGGACATACACGGTCATATCCGGCCCCAAAACACTTCGAGATCGAACACCTTCGAAGAGCGGTGCCTCTCCCTCTCGGCTTCGGTTGCTGGCTCATCATCCAAGTCGGCGGTGGCGCCCGCGCCCGCACCCGCGCCGGCGCCTGCGCCCCCGCCCCCGCCCCCGCCCGGGCCCGCGCCCGCGCCCGCGTCTTGGGTGGCGCCCGCGCCCGCACCCGCGCCTTCTCCCCCGCCCCCGCCCCCGCCCGCGCCCCCGCCCGCGCCATGGGTGTGGCCCGCGGCTGGCTTCTTCGGAAATGCGTCCATCGATTTCACCCACCGGCCGTCAGCGGTGGATGCACCCTTTCGGCCACGTTGTGACATCAAGCGCGGCGTCCCCAATAGAACAGTCATGCAATATGAATAATCATTAGTATCAACGATGCGTTCATGCAGGCGTGAACTGTGAAATACAACAAGCATGCAACAACGACTCCAGCACACTTAGTAAATACTGCTCATAATATCTGTGGCACATGCAACATGGTTAAAACACACATGGATGACCTGTATGGCTGCACATGAACTGTCCACCTAGAGAAGACTAGAAATTCAGCATGATATCAAGAGCCATCCACACAAATATATGTCTTACCGCAGCTTAGGGCTTCTTCGGGTTGAGTTGGCGAATCGAGCTTGTTGAGCCCTGCTCGAAGTAATGCTCAAATGCGATGCCCAGGCCCGCCAGCACATCATCAAATGTGATTAGTTTCACAGGTGGTCCGAAGAGTTCCAAACGTGGTTGCTAATTTTCAGGCAGTGCCTGAAGGCCGCCTCGAAAGTGAAACGCGAAAGTGAAAAGGGGTCACAAACCCTATGTTCATATCCTTGACTCCCCCGTCGAGAACGAACCGAAAACCAGCGCCATGAACGAACTTGTGACGAGTAGATGACGACATCGTGGTTATGGCGTCGTACCCCCCTGGTGCAGCTGCTGCTTTATCGCCGCCTTCCTGTCCTCTTGCTTCCGCCCGGGCGAAAACCAGGCGCTTCGCAATGCCTGGAGATGTGATATTCTAATGGGCTTCATGCACTCGTGGCCGCACTTACAGTCGAACGTCTCGTCGGTCACTAGGCTGCCGGCATGGGTGCTGCCGCTTAGCACTATGGCTGCGAACTTGCGCTTCCCATGGTGTCCCATCACCATGATAGCGAAAGCCAGGAAGCAGATAGCCACGATTATGTCCCAGCAAAGCCATAGCACACCTTCCGTTTCGACCGCCATGTCGGCCACTAGTCCGGATAGCTCAATGTGCACCTGACCTTGACACTAATCGCACAAACAGCCACAATTTTGCAAGCAAGAAGACATGGCTACCTCGGCATTTCATGAAATGTACTTCGTGAAATGCATTTCGTGAAATGTACTAAGGAACGTGATTGGCCGGCGTTCGCTCGCCAAATCTCGCAAAATGTACTAAGGCACGTGATTGGTCCCGCAAAATGTACTAAGGAACGTGATTGGCCGGCGAAGATTCTGTAGGGAATTTTAATTGCAGCAAACAGAATCTTCGCCGGCCAATCACGTTCCTTAGTACATTTTGCGGGACCAATCACGTGCCTTAGTACATTTTGCGAGATTTGGCGAGCGAACGCCGGCCAATCACGTTCCTTAGTACATTTCACGAAATGCATTTCACGAAGTACATTTCATGAAATGCCGAGGTAGCCATGTCTTCTTGCTTGCAAAATTGTGGCTGTTTGTGCGATTAGTGTCAAGGTCAGGTGCACATTGAGCTATCCGGACTAGTGGCCGACATGGCGGTCGAAACGGAAGGTGTACTATGGCTTTGCTGGGATGATTATCATCGTAGTACATCATATGTATTACAGTACATTTCACGAAGTACATTTCATGGAGGCAGAGGGAAAGTTCCTGTTCATGGTGAGTCGGGGTTAGCAATCACGGCAATGTCGATACATGTACTTGCAGTATATACAAATGCCATAATGTCCTTAGATGCAGCATGAATGTCTATTGTTCGGATTTCTTTTATCACGATGCTTAGGATGCCTTCCAACAGAAATCTGCTGCGCTACAGGTCGGGAATACCTGAACTTGATATGCGTGGCCAGTGGCCATGGCAGCCGGGGTCGGTAAGAATTAACTTCGATAGCCATGAATAATGCGGAAAGTGAACGTTGTCCACCCGCTGCACAGGGAAAATGGCTGCACAGGAACGGCCTGACGTGATACTGTCGCAAAGCAGTTCTCATAAGCCGACAATTACACATTCGACTTATGATCGATAATCGGCGCAGGCCTTCGACATTCAAGCGCGCATCGAAACGTCGTGAGGATTTCGGACATTTAGATGAAGTTGGATTGTTTTCGGCCCTCGTATTTGCCATGATCTTGGCCATCCAATCTTTTTGCTTCGTGCACAGTTTGCGTTTGCAGTTAAGCGTAGGTACATGACAAGCTTGCGTTTGCGTTTGCGTTTGCGTTTGCCTTTGCCTTTGCCTTTGCGTATACATTTGCATGTGCGCTTGCGTTGCCGTTTGCTTATGCGTCCCAATGTATGTCTGGCTTTGGGCAATTCTATTTCCTTGTCGTTGGGATATGAGTGGGTGCTGGCGGTGGTGTTACTGTCGGCAGGTAGAGTGGCAGTGGCTTCAACTTCTGTTGCTTTTTCATTGCATTTGCATTTTCATTGGGTCTCTGTAGTTAACAACTGCTTTAAATATCTTTGTTAATAGCCGGCTTCAGCTGTAATTTCGATTGCATGTTGCTTTTGAATTGCATTCGCACTGGGCACATGCAGTGGGCATTAGGCATTGGTAGTGCAATTAGACATGCAGTCACACTTGCAATTGCAATGAAGTTGAAATTGAAGCTGCAGCTAAAATTTGCTACGTGCCTACTGGTACAGTCGCATGTGCAGTCAACTTTGTGCTTGTTTATTATTATTATTTCTTCTTCTTATAATTTCTTCTTATTATTATTATAATTTCTTCTTGCTTTTCGTAATGTGTGGTGGTTAGAATGGTGATGGCAGGGGCAGGAGCAGGGGCAGGGGCAGGGGCAGGGGCAGGGGCAGGGGCAGGGGCAGGGGCAGGGGCAGGGGCAGGGGCAGGGGCAGGGGCAGGGGCAGGGCAGGGGCAGGGGCAGGGGCAGGGGCAGGGCAGGGGCAGGGGCAGGGGCAGGGGCAGGGGCAGGGGCAGGGGTAGGGGCAGGGGCAGGGGCAGGGGCAATCATGAGTTGCTTTCGGCCTGGCATGTGCACCAGAACTGGCATATGTGCTCGCAATGCAGCTTGCTACTCTTGTTCCTTTTGTTTGCCTTTTCTTTTGTTTGGGAACTGTTCGTGCAGGGGGGTGGGATGAGGCCGCGAGTCTCTGGGCAGGGGCATTGACGTGGGTAGGTGTGTGTCTGGGCTAAGTCTGCAATTGTCGCTGCTGTGCTGTACTTCTGGCTGTGGCTTACGGTGCATTTGTGGCTTGGAGTAGGGGTGAGGCTAGGGTGGGCGCAGGCGCGGGCGTGGGCGTGGGCGTGGGCGTGAGCGTGGGCATGGGCGCGGGCGTGGGCGTGGGCGTGGGCGTGGGCGTGGGCGTGGGTGTGGGCGTGGGCGTGGGCGTGGGCGTGGGCGTGGGCGTGGGCGTGGGCGTTGGCATGGGCGTGGGCGTGGGCGTGGGCGTGGGCGTGGGCGTGGGCGTGGGCGTGGGCGTGGGCGTGGGCGTGGGCGTGGGCGTGGGCGTGGCGTGGGCGTGGGCGTGGGCGTGGGCGTGGGCGTGGGCGTGGGCGTGGGCGTGGGCGTGGGCGTGGGCGTGGGCGTGGGCGTGGGCGTGGGCGTGGGCGTGGGCGTGGGCGTGGGCGTGGCGTGGGCGTGGGCGTGGGTGGGCGTGGGTGGGCGTGGGCGTGGGCGTGGGCGTGGGCGTGGGCGTGGGCGTGGGCGTGGGCGTGGGCGTGGGCGTGGGCGTGGGCGTGGGCGTGGGCGTGGGCGTGGGCGTGGGCGTGGGCGTGGGCGTGGGCGTGGGCGTGGGCGTGGGCGTGGGCGTGGGCGTGGGCGTGGGCGTGGGCGTGGGCGTGGGCGTGGGCGTGGGCGTGGGCGTGGGCGTGGGCGTGGGCGTGGGCGTGGGCGTGGGCGTGGGCGTGGGCGTGGCGTGGGCGTGGGCGTTGGCGTGGGTAGGTGTGTGTCTCAGCTACGTCTGCTATTGTTGCAGCTGCGCTCTACTTCTGGCTGTGGCTTTGGGTATAATTGTGGCTTGGAGTAGGGGTGAGGCTAGGGTGGGCGTGGGCGTGGGCGTGGGCGTGGGCGTGGGCGTGGGCGTGGGCGTGGGCGTGGGCGTGGGCGTGGGCGTGGGCGTGGGCGTGGGCGTGGGCGTGGGCGTGGGCGTGGGCGTGGGCGTGGGCGTGGGCGTGGGCGTGGGCGTGGGCGTGGGCGTGGGCGTGGGCGTGGGCGTGGGCGTGGGCGTGGGCGTGGGCGTGGGCGTGGGCGTGGGCGTGGGCGTGGGCGTGGGCGTGGGCGTGGGCGTGGGCGTGGGCGTGGGCGTGGGTGAGAATGGGCGGGTGCGGGGGCAGGGGCATGGGCATGGGCGGGGCGGGGGCGGGGCGGGGGCGGGGGGGGGCGGGGCGGGGGCGGGGGCGGGGCGGGGGCGGGGGCGGGGGCGGGGGGGGGGCGGGGGCGGGGCGGGGGCGGGGCGGGGGCGGGGGGGGGGCGGGGGCGGGGGGCGGGGGCGGGGGCGGGGGCATGGGCGTGTGCATGGGCGTTGGGGGGTCAGGGGGGCTGGGGTTGGGTTTGGGTGGGTGGGTCATTGGTACAATGTTTGGAGTTGGGGCTTGTGTGTGTGTGTGGGGGGGGGGGCATCGGGATTGCCATGCGCGTGCACGTGGGCGTCCGCGTGATCCTCTGTTCGTGTACATGTTCATGCATGTGCCATGACGGCACAATGCATGTCAGATTCGTGACTTTATCGTGTGTTCCCTAGTTGCAAGTATTACTGCCAAAATTCATTGCAGCATTCCATTCCTTGCATAATGCTTGATTTCTTGCATCAGTTCATTCTATACTTCGATCATGACCTGAAGTGCTTAAGTATTACCAGACTCTCGCGCAGTGTCAGAATGTCCAATTTTTAGCACACATGCATGTTTGCACACCAAAGCCCTCATTCCCATGTTGATAAGGCTAAGTAAAACATTTTATTTTTGTGCGGTGATCCACGAAATGCAGCTGTGAATGGCTCTAGGAGGTCACCAATGGTGGCCAGACCTGTTATTGAGCATTGGGAGACGTTACAGGGGCATCAATCACAGTTACATTTAGTTCAGATGTAGTTCAATTTAGTACATTATAGTGTAAATGTAGTAGAAAATAGTACAACCTAGTATATTGTAGCATATACTAGTTCAACTACCTCCAGATGAGATCCAGGGGCTATGGGGACACTTTTTATGCAAAACTGAACTTGAAACAAGCAAAAAACAAGAAACTTGGAAAAACTCAAAATGTACTTGTGCTGGAGTACATTCTTAACGGCTGGCAGGGATAGAGGACAACAAACCCCCCGCAGCACGTGGGGACGGGAAGCCGCGCGTTTGCACACTGTGGGCGGCATGCTAGACATGCAAGACCCCTAGGGTCGCGGGCACCATAGATATAGATAGCGTATAGGACTGATTTTGTAGATAGTTTACACGGGTAGGATTGTGTGTACCCATCCATCCATCCATCCATCCATCCATCGGGGTTAATGCTCCGTGACTCCCCAACGGGAGCACGAGTTTAATGAATTAATTTGCTACGGAAGCTGTGCCTGCCACTCGATCAGAAATCGGCGGCGCGTCGGCAAGTAGGATCTGCGCCGGGTTGCAGACGTCAGGCAGGAACCCCTTGAGCGCCGTCAGTTTTATCACCGGGGCGGGGAGGTGGTCAGGTCCCACGGCGGCGTAGAACCGGAGTTAATTGTTTGACGGCCGGTCAGTCTGTGGTGCGCAGCGCGGGCTTGGTGCACGGCGGTATGATGTAGCTGGTTGGGGTCGGCCAGTGGTTCCGTCAGGGGCCGGTACGTACGTGTAGTCCTGGTCAGCGGCGGGCGGCGTGGGCAGTGCATTAGGTTACGCCCGCCGTCGGCGTCGGGCGGGTGGCCGCCAGTGGGCCGAGCGCGCGGCGGGCCGGTGCAGCGCGCGGCCGGGGGGACACCGAGCAGCCGGGACTGGGACGGGAGTACCACAAGTCCAGCTAGCTGTTGCTGCGGCGAGCCGGACAGCGTCCAGGGTGCCGGTCAGTACATGACAGTAATTAGTTCATTAATTCATTTACACGAAACATACCGGCTGCATGTCGATCTGCATCACATGAGCATTTAAGTCCTCAGGGAAATGAATATATGGGATCAATGGGGTGGATGGATGTAGCTATCTAGTTCTGATCCTAGTTACAGGGTTGCGGGCATGTACCACGTGCGGCCCAAATCGCAACGGTAATACCAAATTTAGGCACACGCGGAGCCCCCACGGACTTGGGGTCATGATATCCTTCATGACTACCTGCTGCATGCACACCTATATATCCTTCATGCAAGCCATGCATCTGCCGCTCCATATTACAGACCACTGTCATACCTACTAGTCCCCACATACCTACCCACATACCTAGTCACGTGCACCGCTAACGTCGCACGCGGTACACCACCAGCCATAGCCTTAGCCTAGTCCTTCAGTTGTACAGCCATGCTACGTCCTGGCTGTATGCCCAGATTACTTGCCCACGCTCCTTGTTATGACATGCTCACATGGGTCTTATTGCACCCACAGATCCTGCCGGATCGTGTTCAATAGCGTGTCCGATCACAGCTGTGGCATGCCTTTGGCATGAAGGAGAAAGGGGGTCTCTGCCCTTTCTCCTGTTGTGCACACACAGGGATTAAAAGCACTTCGGTGCTCCGTGACTCCCCATGCAACGGGATCGAGCACGAGTTTAATTAACTAATTAATTAATATTACAGACAGACCAGGAGGCGCTGGCCGGGCGTGAGCCCACCTGTCTATACATATGTCCATAACTCCGTATGCCCAGCCTATCACGGAAGCCATGCATGCAGGTCCACGGATGGCGTCCCAGCTGCGCTCGGCCTGGCCGGGGCCGGCATGCCAAATGCATGTGAGGACAAAACGGCCGGGCTGTGCAGGCCGGCTTGGTGCCTATAGTCACCAGGCTATCCGAAGTGTCTACCTGATCTGTGCGAGCCAGGTTCCCGGCTACAGTAGGCTGACTCAGGCTCCTATGCCTAAGGGTGTGGGAACATTAATTAATTATAATTAATAAGCACGTGACTGCGTCACGTGGGTGCCAATATACAGAGTAAAGGAACCTTCAACCCTATATACACAGCGAGAAGGAGGGAGGGCGCCCTAGTAGCTTCTCTCACTGCCGCAAGTGGGCAGGCCACAGGTGGGAACATATATGGTATATCAGCATATACAAATCTTCATGGCAAATCTTACATGACAGTATAAGGATTTGCATGCACTGACAATTGGGTGCATGTGTCATTAATTAATTAATTGACCTTCCAAGGCTGCAGCTGCAGGGTTGCTTTGATTACAGATGTCTGGCATTTCAGAGAGAAATCGGTACCATTTGGGGCCCCATGTCAAACATTGACTCATGCCGAACCGTAGTATTGCTTATTTGAATTTTTGTGCTACTGCAAGAGTATTTTTATTATTAACCGCACCACCTGTATCCGGCCTACTGTACAATGACGAAGCACAACGGGCCTGAAATAAATAATCCTAAAAATTCTACTTGTATTGCCAAGAAGTGGTCACTGGAGGTCTGACACCTGGCTAGTAGAGACATGCGGCCACGATGTGCAACCTTTTAGGATTGCAATTCAGCCTAGCTCGACCATAGCTATAGCCTCAAAATGGCGAGCGTTGAGCTCTCTAAAAACGCAACTCGGCCGTGCAGCCAGGGGACTTGCCCTCTAGACTAGATTAGTGGGATAGTCAACAGCTAGGTAAATCACCGGTGGAATAAATTGGTTTCGCATTGCACCAATTATCGGGACCGCGTGTTAGTACTCATGCCGCTTGATATACGCGATGGTTGATGACAAGTGCTGAATCATGGTGTGTAGTGAGTGATAAGGGCTGAGACCTTGCTTCATTCAGATTGCTTACCGGGCCCAGCCTACACTGTTATGATGATGCCCCATCTGCTGCGAGTCTGGCTCGGCATGCCTCATAGGTTCTAGCTCTAAGCTAGCTGCTACTACATGTAGTTTATTGCTGCATGTTCAGATTGTCGAAATTAAGTATACAAGATACATATATTAATTCCACCGCCATGCTGACAGCATACTGCGCCCCATCTTGTTGGCAGTTACGGCGCCCGCTTCGCGACGAAATCAGGTGCCTCAGCTCGGAGTTCGATCCCAGTATAGGGCTAGTCACGAAGCCAAAACGGCTCGCAAAAGTTAAAATAGTAGCAGTCTGGATTGACCTACAGAACGCTCTGACTATTAATTAGAGGGAGTGGTTGGCAAGCCATCGCCGGAAGCATTGGCCACTGAGGTTTACCATACCGCGTAACCCGCTACTTTTCTCAACGGCGGGCGCTCGATCGGTCTAGCAAACGCCCACTAGGCCCAGGCCGTCTTGTCTCGCAAAATTTATCTCACTGGTAGTAAGTAGTAGTATATAGCAAAGGGGGCTTTTAAAAAAACATCATGTCCTTCTAGTTCATACAGGTACATGTATACCTATTCTGATGCTGCTTGCGACGCGTGCAATCAGACCCGTCGCCTGCACGCCTTCGATGGGGCCTGAGCGGGATTCCAATATCGCCCACTCAATGGAAAAGTGCGCCACATGCATGTTGATCCTGATGCATTATTATTGATCTGGCCTGATGCCTATACTGAATGCAAGGTCCGTTCAAATGACAAGAGCCGCGAATCAGTGATTCGATTAAGGTATTTGTTGCTAGTGGCGCTAGGCCACTTGTGGCGATTTGAACTACAAAAACTTTCGTTGACTCGGCCAATGTGTGGCTTTAAGCCACTTAAAATTGGGCTTGGCACGGCCACGTGTGGCGGGCTGGCTTTCCAACCATTCGTTGGTGCAGCAAAGCCTGCCAAACCAAGTAGAACGGCGGGGTCAGCGCGGCGCGGCGCCGTACTGGCTGAGTATACAGGGCGGGTCTCTGCCTGCATGCCGGGCGCCCGTGTAGATTGTTGTTGTTGTTGTTGTTGTTGTTGTTGTTGTTGTTGTGTGCCACGCCGCACATGGGCAGCAGAGAATCTATAGTGCCCTTGTAGATTAATCCTCAGTTCGATGCATTTCGCCGCACTTGCTCGTTTGTGTTCGTACTTTAATTTGCGTACTTTTGCGTACTTTTTTATATCGTTGTCGCAATGATTCGGTCCCCATTCTCGACGATGGATTCGAGGATACTGTCGTCTCTAAGACACTGCTCCGAAGACGATGATTTTGATTGGACAAGACTTTGGTTGATTCTTGTAATACAACTCTACCTAGCTCACTGCACACTGCATGCACCGGTCTAGCTCACTACGGTAGTCGGTAGTCACTGCTCAGTGCCCAGCCTGTCCAGCGGTATGCACTGTTGGCGCTACTAACATCATTGCACTAAGCGGTATGCACTGTTGCACTTTTCTAAAGGGATCGAGATTCGTGGCGGAACGCCGGCCGGAAGCTCGGCTGATACTGCCAATTGTGGCGTAACCTGTACTATAGAGTGAACTTCAGGCACGGCCACTCTGTGGCGAAACGAAACTAGAAAGTAGAACAGCACGGCCAATTTGTGGCTTCTTGGGGGCCTTGTCAAATAGGGTGGCACCGCCACATTTTACCAAAAAAAGTGCCACACCGCCACATTTGGCGGCATATCGCCACTAATCGAGACACTGCCGCGAATGACGAATAATTCCACGATTGTCGATTTTATAGGGCGACCGCGACTAACTCATGCACTATTGCTACCCCGCCCCCGGATCCCACTGCGCTCCCGTTTCCTACATCGCATCTCATCCCTGGCAATTACCCGCGATGGAGCGGCGAGCTCCCATATTAAGGAAAGACTTTCTGTAACCCGATAATCCAAAAGCAAGGAACAAAGAACAATGTCTACTATAGCGTCATTCAGGGTTGAAGGAATTGGAATGCTCATTAAACTCGATCTAACGTCTACGTAGGTCTACGTGGTTTTAATTTAGGCATTTGCGTGGACCAGTCAACATGCATGCCGCAGGCAACCACCGCCCAGGACAGCACCCAGGCAGGAACACGTGCATGGCACGGGTAGAGATGCTTCGGCTTTCAAGTTTCAACTGCCGCGCGCGCCCTATAGCATGCTCGCCTGGTGCGTTGATTGAAGGAGACAGTAATGTAGTATGTGCTGAACGTGAGTTGTGTGGACTGTGGAGTTGAGTTGAGTTTATTCCCGCGCCGGTGCATGCCCGATGCATGGTCCGACAGCAACTGAACGTGCGTGGGATCCAACTGACTCAAATCTACCTGTATCCGCCACTCCATTATACAGTATCCGCCACTCCATTATACAGTATCCACTGCGGAATTGTTTTTGAAATGGCGGCTATGGAAGATTTACGATTTTCACCCGCCTACGCTTCGAGGAATGAGATAAATTTTAGCACATCGAAACCTCCTGCGCGAGACCTTCCTAATGGTCTCTCATTGCGCCACCCATGAGCAGCTTTGACAGACTTGTCGTCGCCCTGCCAACTGTCAGAGCCGACGCCTTGACTCCTTCTGAGGCCCAGCACTGTACATAAACAGGCCTTATTTCCTCAACCGCTGGCGCAATGTTTCCCCTCGCAGGCCTTCCCATGCCCGCAATCGAGCTTTCTTGGGTCAATTCTGTGCAGTTCTCAGAATTCTATCCCCACCAACAATGCAGCCGCCCCTTTGGCTGTTGAGTGATGTCCGACTGGCACGATGGAGAGGCCTCCATCACATTGGCGACCTCACCAGTGGCCCACATGTACCGACGACTAACCTGCATCTCGAGCTCCTCATCGGCCCTCACGCTGCAGCTGTCACCATGCGAGACGCCCTGATTGAGACTCTCGGCATGATTTTTCCCATGCAATATATATCACACCCTCGATTCGCAGCAAGGCCCGTCTCCTCCAATATGGCCGACTGCGGGCTGTGCCGTAACAGGAAATGTACGGGGGATGGCAGGCAGTGCCTACCCATCCCACCGCACGCACCACGTCCACTGGCAGTATTTCTACTGAATCCGCTGCTGCTGGGCCCCGGGCTACTGCCTACATTTCCTCAATCGCTCCATCGCCTCCTCCATGGTGCCTCGCTCCCTGCGGCCCCTCCGCCACGCCGGATATATCCATGGTAATCAAGGTCTTCACCTACCGGCTACCACCATACCAGCCATGAGCCCTTGCTGCACCACACGATGTGTGCGGCCCTGAATTAAGTTAACACACGGCAGGATTAGGAACCCCCCGAACGTCCAGCAGGGTCTCCAATGGCCTTGGCGTCACATCTTTGCGAACGTTGTCACTGTTGGCAGTTGCCAGTTGCTGTTGGTGTTGCATGGTGCTCAAGGGTTGCAGATGTTATAGGAACCAGGTGGGGTTGCCATTGTCTGTCCACCTGCCACCACCTCTAATTGTGCCCCACATGCGTGCAACCCATAATAATCAAGCCATGTGTCGCATGCAGCACGCATACAGCAACATGGCAACCCCACACCACACCACTAACTGAACAAGAGCTAGGGATTGTATTGTTGTAAACAGAGGGACGGCCCAAGGGTACGCCGCCAGCAGATCCTACTGTAGGGCAAGTCTGCCAGTCCTCGTGCAGCACTAGACGGGCCCACAACATGTAAGCACACCCCATGCCCTGCTAACTCCCCCCCCACTCCCCCCGGCCCCCCCCCCCGCCCCGTCGCGTGGCTCCCTCCCGACCTCCACCCACATCTACGTGACGAACACCCCCATGCAATCCATCCCCACCTGACTACGGACCTCCCGCCCCACAACGCCGCCCCCACGCCACCCGCCCTCTGAGTACATCACACGCCGCCAAACCCAAACCCTACGTTGAACTAACCCCCATGAACATTGAAGTCCCTACCCAAAGTACATGAATCCTGCCCCGCATGACTGTCCCTAGCACACCTAATTGGTCCAACTAACAAGCAACCCATCTGTAGTACATCCCCCACGCGCATGTCTCACTCGCCACCCTCTCTCTCACCCCACTTCACGCACCGCACACGCCTGCATGACCAAGTCTGACCAGCTGTGCACAACTGACGCCACCCAAGGGGGGAGACGTCCCCCCGGCCCTACCACCCACCACCCACCATCCATCACCCACCGACCACTGACCCACCACACCCTACACCTGTCCACGTCCCTCCCTAGCCCACCACGGCCGCACCGATCCACATGCCCACCTGCATCCGCCCACCCTACACCGCGCAACGGCCCACTACATTTTGTACCCACGCCCTGTCGCGCATCCCCGTTCTAGCGACGCACTGGCTGTCAGTGACCGACCTGACTGACCACGACCACAAGCCACCAACCAGACCCACGCCCCCGTACCAGCCCACCCCCACACGTCCAGGTACATACATCCTGCACTGGTCAAGCACTCGAGGAGACTACTGCCGGTCCGCGTCGCGGGTCCAGCCAGGCGCGGGGCGGGGGCCACGTCGATGTGCATCCGGCCGGAAGTATCCATGCCGTATCTGGTAATGTGCTCTCCCCCCTATGCCACTCTTTCAAGTTCTTTCACATCTTCTAAGAGATAAGCATCTCTAGAATTTTTTTAAAGAGCCATCGAGGTTACTTGGCGTGCGATCGATTGCTAGGATATACAAATATAATTACTTACAGCAGAGTGAAATCACTCAAACCAAAGCAAACGCCCAGCTATAATAAACCTATATACAGAGCCATGTCAAAGCTCTATACTATACGATCTATACGATAAGACCAATGGAAACTCCTAACGGGAGGAACTAATAGCCCTGCTGCACCGCAAAATTAGCCCGCGTACGGCAGAGCATGATGTCAGCCATGGCCCGAGTCAGCGCCACCGACAAGCGCTGACGCCAATGTGACGTCCAGGTCCGCGCCGACCATGGGGCCCGCTGGCCCTCCAGGTCCAGCCGGTCCTCCCGGAGCCGGCAACACTCCTTGAAGAAGGCGGAGGTCAGGGGCCCCATGGCCCCAAACTCCTCCAGGACAAAGGGCACCACACGATGGTGCCCGATGTCGCCGTAGGCCAGGAGCTTGGCCCGCTCCGCCCGGTCCGCCATGTAACCTGCCGTGAGGGAGGCCCCAGCCAGGTGGCTAAGAGCCAAGGGCTGCGCCACCGAAACGTCAATAAGCAGATGCCGGCCACCCCCCTCAAAGTCCAGCACCACGATGTCAGGCCGGTGGTTGCCGGGGGACGGAATAGAAGGCAGCGCCATCCGCATCCTCGGACCGGATGTTCGCGTGGGGGAAAACCGACCGAACCATGGCGAGCACCACCGTCAGGAGGACAGTGTGCAAATACAAATACCAATTCTGATTCTGTTGGCCCCCCATGCAGGCAAGGTAGTGAGTCCCCGTGGGATCCAGCGGCTGCCCACAGCCGGCTAGGTTAGGATTATACATCTCGTTGTGAGCTCACGCGAAGGTATCCGATGACGCAACCGTCCATGTCACAGTGCCCCGATAGTACCACCGATACTAAATACATCCGGCCCTCGGCCACTACAGATTCTCTGCTGGCCATGTGCGGCGTGGGACACGGCAACAACATGCAACAACCTGTATCCGCCGATGACTCTTACCAGGCGGCGGGTTTTTGGAAATCACACCCGGCGGCCAGCTGTTGTTGTTGTTGGTGGTGTGTCCCTCGCCGCACGGGCAGCAGAGAAATGAGAGAATCTATACAGTAGCGGGACGAGAATCTCTGTACAGTAGCGGGACAGGTAAATCCCATAGGCGCCCACAGAAACTTGTACTGTTGTGATTGCATGGATCGGCCGGTTTGGGCACTAGTTGGGCATCGACCATGGCTTGCGTCCGTTCCCAAGATCCCGGTCGTGCCGCCCAGCTCGCGCGCCCCAAAAACTGGGCAAGAAGATGCGAGCATGCCATTATGTTGATGGACGTTGCACACACGCACACGAGACAGCGCATCGCAGGCGTGCTCATCGGCCACGTCGGTAGGACGGCCATCGCCTAGAAAGCTGAGCACGTGCCCTGGCCCTGAAGAGGCTCAGCGCAGGAACGTTCTAGCAAGCAGAAAATGCAGCCAGGATCACGCGCCTAAATGTGCGTGCAGCTGCTGGGGCGATTGTCCACACTTCTACCTACGCAAGCGTCAGCGGTAGCAGCCTCGGTTTCTCGTTCCACCTACGTTTGTACCAGCCTCAGTGTTGGTGAGTGGTATCTCTACGGCGCTGTTGTATAGTAGGAGTCGGCGGCTGCTGTGGGCGATGCAGCTGTCTAGATTATTGTCTATCATAGGGAGACAATATTTATTATTGTCGGCCACTGGTGACACTTGCCAAGACTCGGCAACTTTTCACGGTTACTAGCTATAGAAGCCACCGGGGTTAGTTGTAGATAACTTTTGCACGCATTTTACTCGTGTCAAGAAAGTTGACGCCACCTCGTTTCGTTACCGTCATGCCATACCCGCTACTTTACCTGTTAGGGTCCGCTGCATTGTCTCGTCTAAGCCATTGTGATGGCTCGAAAATCTCGGCCGCAGTGCCCGTCTAACGTCTGGGAAATTTCGACTGCCATTGTGCACCTGTTCTGTCACTACTGTTGCACAGGAAGCAGTGCACGAATATGCAAGCGCGACTGGAAACTCGTTGACTCTCCGGAGCAAAAGTTGCTGACAACCAAGCATTGTAGCATCTTCAAGCGCGAGAGGAGGCATTGCAGACCAGTGGCGGCTTGGACGACGCATTTTCGGTTGCTTACTCACGTCATTTCTCCCCCCTTTCATTCTCTGTCTAATTTCGCGAGACCAGCATGTCTCATGTGGAGTTGCGTGATGTGTTCGACCTGACCAAGTCTGTCATCAAGTTTGGGGATGGACGGCCCGACATGGTCTGGGACCTGACCGACCCTGCCAGGCGCGAGGCCTGGTTCACCGAGGAGGGCGAGGTCTACGAGGGCCAAGTCCAGAACGAGTCCCTCTACTTCGTCGTCAAGGAGGCCCTAAAGAACCTCACGCGGACCGTGTCCACATACTCCCACGGCATTCGCGTCCAAAAGGACACGGATGTCATGGGGGACTACGCGCCCAGGGACGAACCGTACGAGTACAAGCTCCCCCAGAACACGATACCCTCGGGCATGGGCGCCAAGCTGGCAGGGAGGCTCAAGGTGGTCACCTCCTACACCGCCGAGGTGGCGGGCCGCACCTCGCAGAAGGGCGTGTTTGGCTTGCGGACGTCCAACGTCATCACGCTGCTCCAGCGGGAGTTCCTGTTTCGCATCGTGCCGATGCCTGCGCCTGCGGCGACCACAGCGGCGCCTGCAGGGTCCTCTGCTGTGCCCGCGCGCGTGGGATGATCCCTTCTTGGTACAAAAACCTAGCGAATGTCCTCGTACAAAAACCTAGCCAAGGACCTAGAGCTGCCGCATCTCCCACTGGGTGCCCGCGCGGGTGGGATGACGCGGAACAGGACAAGGCAGACATGGATGGACAAGAGACGCACGCAACACGGGACTACGTCGGCGCGAGGGGGTTGATCGGACCCTTGGTCGGCGCGAGGGGGTTGATCGGACCCTTGGAGGCAATCTCATAGTGACCGCGCCTCTTTACAGTGACACCGGCACGGGTGGGATGGCCGGCTGTGCATGGAAAGCCCCATTCCGTATGCCCCCCTCACATGGTCGGAGAGGAGAGGAGAGCCTTGCCACGCCGTTTTGGCAGCGCAGTCCCTGGGGGCTATCTGACCAAAATGCGAGGCAAACAGATGACGGCATGCTCCGTCCTCAAAGCTGTATGTCTCACAGGCACTCGTGGCTTTTCACGGATGGTCTGCACGGCACTCGGGGCACATAGGGGCGGGGCGTGCTAGCATCCTTTACCTGATCGAGGCGCCTGACATGTCCGGTTTCAAGGTACAGCACCTGGTACTGTGACCCTTGTGCCTGGTAGAGTGACCCGGTGCCCCAGTAATGGACTACGGCTTCGCAGGGCCAGCCCCTGGATCAATTTACCCCGCCTTGTCCCGGTGTCCGGCGGATATGTGTGTGTATGGGAGCGGATATGGGTGTGCGTAATTCAGTTACTGGGCCAATATACACCACAACGACTGGAGTAGAGGTGGCGGGGATGTATAGACGCAGGGAGTGTAGATGCAGAAAGTAGGTACACCAATATCGACTGGAGTGGGGATGCGGGGGATACAGCCACCGACGTCATGGGTGGTGTTGCAAGCTGCCACAATGAACGGGCCTACTGGTTACAGTGATGGGTGACACAGTGGTCAAATGCGCGTGGCGGCTTCACTGGCTGGGAGTGACCGGCTTAAAGGGACCAAGGGCTCTCCCATCACAGGCCTACTATTATTATTATCATTATGTTTATTATTTGGCCTATTTTATCATTATTTTCCTATTATCTGTGACAGGTTTGTGGAGTGGAAGGAGGAGGATCCTTTTTGGAGGATGTCAACCAGCAGCTGGCAAGGGCTGAAGGGCTGACAAGCTCTGCATAGGGCAGCATACTTGGTAACCACGAACCAGCTTGCCGGTGCGGCACGGCGCTTGCATGCGGCTGTGCTGGCTGGCGTGCTGCTGGGAACAGCAGCTGAGGAAAACCGGGGAGGGGGGGGGGAGAATGGCGGGTAGGAAGGGGGGATAAGGATGATAGGAAACCAACCCCATTAGCGAGGGGTTGCTTTGCGAAGCTGTCGGGGGGGGGAAAGGGCCGACTACAGCCATGCCTGAGTGGCTCCCTACAACTAGCATGTGTAGTCGCTATAGGCGATAGCTTCGGGCTTAGGTTCACTGGTGTTGATGGGCTGCCGGGCAGGGAATGCTGACATGCATTGTTAGATAGGATATTTAAATGATGCCCTGCAATTTCGTTGCCGGCATTCGTTACCTAATCGAGGCGCAAAACGAGGTCAAATTAATTAATTAATTGCGTGCTACAGTTGGGAAGTCACGGAGCATTATAGCCCCAATGGATTAATCAATTGATTAATTAAACTCGTGCTCCCGTTGGGGAGTCACGGAGCTTAACCCCGATGGAGGGAGGGAGGGAGGGAGGGAGGGAGGGAGGGAGGGAGGGAGGGAGGGAGGGAGGGAGGGAGGGAGGGAGGGAGGGAGGGAGGGAGGAGGGAGGGAGGGAGGGAGGGAGGAGGGAGGGAGGGAGGGAGGGAGGAGGAGGGAGGGAGGGAGGGAGGGAGGAGGGAGGGAGGGAGGGAGGGAGGGAGGGACGGAGGGACGGAGGGAGGGAGGGACGGACGGACGGACGGACGGACGGACGGACGGACGGACGGACGGACGGACGGACGGACGGACGGACGGACGGACGGACGGACGGACGGACGGACCGTTGCTAGCCAGGGTAGAAGTCCGCAGGTGGAGGTTATCGGTCCTGAGGACAGCCGCTACACTACCGCCTCGTCTGCCATTACAGTAGAGGACAGCTTGGATGAGGATTACATCCCCATCTAGCTAGTGCTTAATGGTTGGGGAATGATGCAGACGATATTTGTTTAAACTTTTTTGTAATTATTTTTTCTAATGAGATTAGCATATAGTACTCCGTGGCATGCCTTTGCGCATGACACGCAAGTACTTACTTACCATGGACGGACGGACGGACGGACGGACGGATGGACGGACGGACGGACGGACGGTCGGACGGACGGACAGACGGACGGACGGACGGACGGGTACGTGGGGTGGGGTGGGTAGGGGTGGGGTGGCCGGTGCCGGGGTGGGTGGGTGGGTGGGTGGGTGGGTGGGTGGGTGGGTGGGTGGGTGGGTGGGTGGGTGGGTGGGTGGGTGGGTGCGTGGGTGGGCGGCCCGCGGTGTGTGTGTGTGTGTGGGGGGGGGGGTGGACCCGTGGCCAGGTGGCATGGGCCGCCGGGGGGAGGACCTGTACGGCATACCATGAGCGGCTTACACAAGCATATACTGACCACGCGGAGGAGGTGGAGACACTTGCCGCCGAGATCAATCGCCACACAGCCGCCAACCAGCACAAGGCGGCATGGCGGTCTCTCGACCGTCTCACCGGAAGCAGGGAAACGCAAAGGGCTGACGTACATCCCGGGCACCCCCAGTGAACGCCTTGAGCTTTGGTTCAGCTCCCAGGCCAAACTATCGGGGCTCCTGGACCCCCCCCCCCGCTCCACCCCGCTGCTGCTGCACGCCCTGCGGCTAGCCGCAGCGGACTTATATTGAGCCCCCGCAGGCGCCCACGAGCGAAATGGACTACCTGGTCCCACCGCTCTCCGGCCCCCTGGTGGAGTTACAGCCCCCACGATCAGTGGACCCCGCGGGCCAATGGGCTGCTGCCATCTCCACGGTCCCTCCGCAACGATGCTGCCATGGGAGTGGACAATACTTCACCGGAGGTGGTTAAGATGCCTGAGCTTGAGCCTTTCCTCCGGGGTGTTTGCAACCGGATTCTACGAGAAGGCGGCATGGCCTCCCCCCCGCCACCGATGTATTGGAAGACCACGGTCCGGGTCATGCTCTACAAGGGCAAGGAGTCCGCCGCGGACACCGGCAACTACCGCGGCGTATACTACTACTGCGTGCTGAAAGTCTTCATGCGTCTCCTGCTGAACCGCATGCGTGCCAGCCTCGATTCTCATTTAGGTGAGTCCCAGATGGGCTTCCGTGTTGGTCGCAATCGTGTTATGGTCACCATGACTGCGCGCCGCCTGATCGAGGAAGTGGGCCGCCTGGCCCCCGGCCTCTTACCATTGCTATTGATCTTCGTGGATTACACCAAGGCATTAATTCGTTATATGGGACGCCCTGTGGGTGGTCCTCCACCTACCGGTTCTGTGTCCCATCGTACATTGTTGAGATCATCCGCCAGTTCTATGAAGGGTCCCATGCAAGCCCAGGTCCGTACCGCTGACGGCGTCACTCCGGCATTCCCCCCGGCACACTGAGTGGGGCCGTGTGGCAGGGCTGTGTGCTCTCCCCATATCTATTCATCATTATCCGTCATTAGTTAATTAATTAGGAACATAACTCCGTTGGGAGTATATGTAGCACATAGCCCTGAGAAGGGGCATATGGCTTTTAATACACTCTTAGCTACTTTCTGCAGGTGGGGGAATGTAAACTGCCACCTACTCTGGGTGCACAAAGTGCACCTGCCCACCGCTGTATTCAGGCACCTAGCCTAGTACGCCGGGGCACCGACAGAGGGGGGAAGATCAGCATGGCTATACAGAAGCTAGGGCATGGCGTCTCCGAGCAGAGAGTAGCTCTCTGCGTCGGCACAGCATAACTAAAGAAATTAATGAAGCTAGGCATCCTCTGGTGTGTGGCGCATCATGGGCACACATGTACATGACTAAGCAATGTTCATGAGTCAGCTGATATAGTGCCTGTAGTAGGCGTGCATGTATGTCAAGGCCACGGTCAAACTATTCTACACTATATTTTAGCGGGGCCCTACTGCTGTATTCCCCTAAGCTGGGGCGTCTGGAGTCGCTGGCGCGCGGTTGTCGCGGGGGTCGCGTGCCATGCAGGGCTTGTGGCCGACCGGTAGATGGCCCCCCCCTTCCAGTACACCGGCTGCCCCACCTTGGTCTGCCGGAGCTGGAGGTAGGTCGGCCATAGCTCCCGTCGCCGTTGTTGCTGCGCCAGGGTCAAGTCGTCGGCCAAGGTGAAGGGAGTCTTCTCGAGCCGCTTGCGGCGTCTGCATGAGAAACGAAAGCTTGTTGTCCGATGCCAGGCTCTTAACCCTTAGTCCGCTAACCCCCCGACCTGTCGGGGGGTTTGACTAACGGTCGAATTTCGCGCCGCGCCGCGAGCGCCGCGCCACTTGTGACGGAGGACAGTTGTCCGGTGGGTCCGGGAACACTTAGGGACGAAGGTGATGCATAGGTTTGGGGGTAATATTCGCCATAGCCTGGTAATTACAACGTGTATTGAGAATGTATCACGTGACTTTGGCGGGAAATTTTCGCTCGCGCGCGCGCGTAATGAGATATGGCTGCCAACGTGCCGCTGTCACGAAATTTTTGCGTCTCGCGGCTCGAAACGGTTCAGAATGTTGCTCAGAATGACGATGCATGATTTTCGTAGGTCAGGCACGGCCAGATTTATAGGGTTGGGAAAATACAGGTAGGAAAATAGAACTTTCCTGGTCGTCAGTTCCAGACGATTCATAGCTTATCATAGGTCGATTTTCTCCCTATTGCCGGGCAATCTGCGCCAGCCCGGGCATCCAGTTTGGGTAAGGGACGTCAGCTGCAGCGATTGCTGAGAATGCGGACTAGTTTAGTGGCCATCTTTGCCCGGAACATCAACCTGGTAGTCATGGCGGATCATGCAGTATGCGGCTATGGCGGCCTTTGCCTGTAGAGCATCAGTATGTGTGAGATATGAGGGTCCCGGCCAGCGGAGTCCGGGTAGGGCATGAACGAGCCAGGTACGACAGCGTATTTGCGTGTTGTTTGCAGCGGAATACGTATCCCATGCATTATAAATGACGATTTTATGCATGCATATTTCAGCAAGCTTCCATGCCTGTTGTAAAGAGTGGTATTAGCCCTGAAGTGCCCAGTTTATGGCATTTCTTTGGAGTTTATCACTCCGTCAGTGCAGGTAGGCAACGTGTTTGTATTCCAGCACTTTTGGCAGCCTTTGATGGCTTGTTATAATGCATTACTGTGTTGCATGTCATAGATAGCTGTTTACACGCGCGTAATCCACACACATGTATGAGCACGTTATATAGGGGTAATGGGTTATCCGGGTGGTCTGACCCAAGGAAACCACCATTGGACTATCCAACTAAGTTGTCCAATGTTGGTATTGAGATTCCCTACCCTTCCTGGGAAGTTAGGGGGGGGTAGACTTTTCCTTGGGAAAAAAAGATCGTCTTTTGGCCAACTTTGAGTAGAGCTATCATCCAAATGCTTTGATAAACCCGTGGTATTATTGCATATTCTGAAAGCCCTTGAAGTGTAGATACTCCTAGCATCTTGGTTGGGGGTATTTGGAGTAGTGGCCTGTGAGTTATGATTTTTTTCATTTTCAGGGGTATGAAAGTGCCAAAAATGGGTCAGCGGACTAAGGGTTAAAGATGAGAAGAAGCGGGGGCGCCCCTGCCTTACCCCGCGCGCGGGGAAGGCGATGGGCGACCAGCCAGTGATCTCACCAAGAAGGCCCATGCCATGGCGATCAAGGATTTTGCTCTCAAACGCACGTGCAAGCTTCTCGGAATATCCGTCATTGGTGGACTATATCAAGTAACGTGCGTGTTTGCAACTTGCCCGTTGAAACTCTACGATGGAGCGAGTTTTCGGAAGAACCTCACGCTTATTATTATGCTTGCAAATTAGGGACAAAGTCGGTGTGATGTATGGATGTATGGATGGATTGACGGATTTTATCCCCTATTCCTATGTCTTTTCTCACGTGTACGGCCTTATAAGCTTCGCCAATTCTGGCGAACCTAACCGTGCTAATGCCGAAAATTGGCTCCGCCTGATTATGAGGCGTGCACAAGCCTGCTTTGCCCGGGTGGAGGGGTGCCCGCCGGGGATCGAGATCACGGAGTACGCCAGCTACGGCGGGGTTAATTTGCTACCCGGCCTAGATAGGGCGGGCTCACGCCCGGCGAACCCCCTGGTTGGTCTGTACAGTAGTGTATGGAGGCAGATGACACGTAATTAATTAATTAATTAATTAAACTTGTGCTCCCGTTGGGGAGTCACGGAGCACCGGAGTACTTCCCTGTATGTGCACAACATGGAAGAAAGGGCAGAGACGTACCCCCCGTTTCTCCTTCATGCCAGAGGCGGCATGCCACAGCAGCAATCGGACACAATAGACAATCCGGCAAGTTCGGTGGGTGCAATAAGACCCATGCGAGCATATCATTACAAGGAGCGCGGGCAAGTAAGCTAATCATAGCCAGGACGTAGTGCTCATGGCTGGCTGTACAAGAGCTAAGCTAAGGCTATATCAAGGAGACAACCTATATGGCTGGTTGTGTACCGTGCGTCAGCGGTGCACGTGACTAGGTATGGTGGCACGTCTATAACATTCTACGCCGCCATTTTTGCGGGCTTTGCGGCCCGTGCCCCGTTGCTGGCGGCCCGGCACCTGCCGGCCATGCCCCGCCGCCGCCCCGGCCCGCTCTACCGCCAGGACCCCAAGGTCATTGGCCGCCCGGCACCGCCTCAAGCGTAACCGGGACCCGCTGCAGAAACCAGTGCTCAAGGCCGCCCTCGTGGAGGCCTACGAGCACGCTCAGGACGCGGAGGCGGCCCAGTGCATCGCGGATGCCAAGGCCTGCCAGGCTCGCAACCAGGGCAAGGACATGTGGTACCACCTCGACCGGCTCGGCGGCCGGCGGCAGCGTACCCCGGTGGAGCACACGGGGGACGGCACGGCGCCGGTCAGCCTTGACCGCTGGTTGGCCCACAATGTTTCCTTGACCGGTGGGGCTCGCGCCCCCCCTCCGCCGCTTCACCCCGAGACGGCCGCCCGCCTCGGGGTTGCCGGACCCCCGCCGCCGCCAGCGCCCCCCTCCTCGGCCGCGGACTACCAAGTCCCCGCCTTGCAGGAGGGCTGCCTTACCACTGACGACGTCGTCCCCCCCTTCACTTTGAAGGAATTGGACGGCGCCCTTGTTCGCCTGCGGTACGATGCGGCGGTCGGTGCCGACCACCTTTCTGCTGAGCTGCTGAAGACCCCTGATCCGGCGGTTAGGGATCTTCTGCTGGCGTTCTGCAACCGTGTTCTGCTTTCTGACGAGCCTCCGCCTGCTGAGTGGCAGACGGCCATCCGCGTCATGCTGTACAAGAAGGGCTCTGCTGCTGACCCCGGTAACTACAGGGGTGTCTGCCTCCAGAGCGCCGCGCTGAAGGTCTTCATGCCCATGATGCAGCACAGGCTCCGCGCCGCGCTGGACCCACACCTGGGTGAGTCTCAGATGGGTTTCCGTCGTGGTCGTAACACTGTCATGGCTGTGTTTGTCGCGCGCCGGTTGATGGAGGAGGTGCGTCGCCTTCCCCTTGACAGTTTGCCGCTGGTCTTCATTTTTGTTGACTATATCAAGGCCTTTGACACGGTCCTCTGAGAGGCTCTTTGGGCCATCCTAGCTCTGGATCGAGTGCCACCTGCGTTTATTGCTGCCATTCGCCGACTGTATGAGGGCTCACAGGCAGTAGTGCGGACTGCGGAAGGCACCACCCCACCATTCCCCCTTCACCACGGGGTGTGGCAAGGTTGTGTCCTGTCCCCATACCTGTTCATTATCGTCGTGGATCACGTCATGCGCCGAGCACGTGCGCGCTTTACTGCTCTTAAGGGGTTCGAGCCAGGCTTGGACATCCTTAACGAGAAAGAGCATGGCGGGGTTCGACCTGGTTACCGCCTGGCCGACCTGATTTATGCAGATGACACCACCCTCATCGCGCGCCCCGAGCACATTCAGACCTGGCTGGACTGTCTGGGCCTGGAGGCGAGGGCGGTGGGGTTGGAGATTAGTGTCAAAACTGAGGCGATGGTGATTGGGGCCTCCAGTACGCCGCCGCTGCCGCGCCTGCTCGACGGGACGACGGTCCGGTTCCGCGATCGCTTCAAGCTGTTAGGGAGCTGGCTCCCTGACACCGCCGACGATGTGGACACCCGCACTGATCGGCCTGGCCTGGGCTAGGCTACGTTCGCTCAACACCTACTGGCGCTCCAAGGGCCTGGGCGACCACCGCAAGCGCATGCTCTTCAAGGTCCTCGTCCTTAATTAAGGTGCTCACGTATGGCGCCGAGGCGTGGACAATCACACCCACACTGGCATCTAGGCTAGACGGCACAGTTTACAGGATGCTCCGACAGGTCCTCAACGTAGGGTTTTCCAAGCGCCCGTCATCAGAGTCTTTGTATCAGGGCATGCCCCGTATTTCGGACGAGATTAGACAGCGTAGGATAGCATTTGTAGGACACCTTGCTCGCACCAGCCAGGTACGTCGACACCGCCCTTGGTCTGGCCGGCCCCCAGCGGCTTGGTTGGCCAGCCCGGACGGCACATTCTGACCTGGCCTGGCCCCAAGGACATTCCCCAAAAGGTAGGGAAACATGTCACGAACTACGTACAGATGTTGCTGGATGACCTACTGGTCCCAGCCCAGTTTGAATACCGCATCCACTCTCTCTCCCTTCTTTGGACTGCCATGCAGAACAAGACGCGGTGGAAGAGGATTGTCAAGGCTCACACGCCCGACCCTGTGGGCAAACCACCTCCCCCCAAGCGGAGGAGGCGTTTTGATGAGTAGGGTAGTTAGGATTTTTCTAGACTAGCTAGATTAGAGTTAGGTTAGTTCGATTACGCGGCTCCTTCCATCCCACCCAACCATCAAGGAATATGTGCTACATGATCTCCCAACGGAGGCATGTTATAATTTAATTTAATTTAATTTAATGGCTGCCAGGGCGGCAGTGACTACCACCGATTACAATTAATTAATTCATTAAACTCGCGCTCCCGTTGGGGAGTCACGGAGCACCGAAGTGCTTTCAACCCCTGTGTGTGCACAACAGGATGATAAAGGGCAGAGACCCCCTTTCTCCTTCATGCCGGAGGCATGCCACAGCAGCAATCAGACACGATTGACGATCCGGCAAGTGCAATAAGGCCCATGTGAGCATATCATAACAAGGAGCGTGGGCAAGTAATCTGATCATAGCCAGGACGTAGCATGGCTGTACTAGGGCTAAGCTAAGGCTATGGCTGGTTGTGTACCGTGCGTTATAGCGGTGCACGTGACTAGGTATGGTGGCACGGCTAGGCAAACATTCTAGGCATGGCTGCCAGGGCGGCAGTGACTACCAAGCTAGAGCTATTCTAGCCCGCAGGGGGCGACCACATCTTGTGGTTGATCTCCCGCCCCTCCACTGATTACAAGGGCTAGCGATCTAGCCCGCAGGGAGCGTCCACATCTTGTGGTTGATCGTCAGGTCCGAGCCCCTCCAGTACACCTTGGGCTTCTGGGGGTCCTGCTTGTGGCGGAGGTATTCAGGCCACAGGTCGGGTCGCTGCAGCTGCTGATCGAGCGGGGGTCAGGTCGTCGTCCAGCGTCCAGGAGAGGTCGTGCAACCTCAGTTGCGACGAGAAAGGAACCGCTGCTTGTCCTCAGGGGAGGGGAAGGTGGGCAGGACTGGTGGGGGAGCCGCCTTGTGGATGACACGTAAAGATAGGTGGAAGTAATGAAGGACACCGCCCCCCAGTCGGTGGGGGCTCCGCGTGTGACCACGTTTGGCTGGCATAGCGATTCGGGCCGTGGTGCCCGCAATTAACCCTGTAAACTAGACAGCTCCACCATCCACGTACCCATCCCATCTTCATTTCGATCCCTGATGACTTATGCTCACGTGATGCAGTTACTTGTAATTAATTAATGCAGCCCGACACAAACAGACCACAGACCAATAAGCATGCCAGAGAACGTTTCATGTGATTCCAATCCAAGCAGTTGAATTGCAGATTTTACATTCAGGAAATCCATTCTGGTACAACTATAGTCACAATATTCACAACTGTTGCACAGCATCTACAATGGATCCTCGATGTTACAATAAATAGTTTGCAACAGTATCCACCATGTGGATACAGTAGCGGGCCGCCGACACACCAAAGCCAACAACATAAACTGCAGTCACAAGCATGTCCGCCCAGTTAATGCCACGCCTTCTCATGTTTCACGACCTTTGGCCGGTAGTCCCTTTCAGGCCCCATCACGGGGGCTGGGATCCTACGCTCGTGCATGCGATGCCGGCCCTCTCCCTCCTCCTCGCCAGCTTCCTGTGCGCCATCCCCATCCCCATCATCCTCACCGTTGGGATCACCTTCCTCTCCCTCCTCCCCTTCCTCCCAGTCAACATGGCCATTCTCGGCCTCACTCACCTCTTCCCCGTGCCTCTCATTCAAAAACTGTTCCTCATCGTCCCCGTGCTTCCCCTCCCTCTCCCCTTCCCCCTCGTACTCTGACCCATCCACAATCTCTGTCCCTTCCTCCTCTTCCTCCTCCCCTCCATCCTCCGAGTCTCGCTCATCCTCCGATGAAAGCACCTCCTCCACAGGGAACCCGCCCCGGTGGCTACCACCCCTTCCGCTACCAAGCTCCTCTTCCCGGAGGCTCCCCAACTGGACGTCGGAGCCCAGCTTGAAGCTCTCCCCTCCGATCGCCTGCTGGCCAAACCGGGACAGTTTCCGCGGCCGGCGCGTGTCGGTTTGGACCGCGGGCGCGGCCGGCGCGATCACAGGGACGACCACCTGCCCCTGCTGGGCCCCACCGTCGTCCTCGCCCTCGGAGGCATCATCGCCGCCATCCTCCGTGTCGCTTTCGAAGCTGCTCATGCGCTGCATGATCAGGTGCCGCTGGACAACTGACTCTTGTATCTCTCCCACGCGATCATGGTGGCCGTCCCCGTGGTTCGCCCTTCCCTCCCCTAACCCTTCACCCCCGCCATCATCATCAAAACTATCATCATGACCGCCCTGCCGGCCACCCCTATCGAGCTTCCATGCGGCGCCACCTGTCGCGGGCTCCCCCCTGCTCGTCATCGACGCGCTGGATTCCGCCACGCTCATCTCAGCCAGTTCCAGCTCGCCCGGTGTCTGCCGGGGCGGACTCAGTGTGAGCTCCATGAGGGGAGACGTGGGCGACATGGGGGTCTCTTCCGGAAGCTCAAGCAGCGACATGTTCGGGTCTGACAACGATGCGTTCGGGTCTTGGCCAACCATTGACACGCTGGCATTATGGTGCGGAACCTGCTGGGTGTCCGGGTGCGCCGAAACCCCTCCCCCGCTACCCTCCCTGGCCAGGGGCTTTGTCGGGTCCCTGTCGTCTTCCGCAGACGCCCATGTCAGCGACGATGGCGACTTCCCGCGGAAGGCGAGCGACGCTGGGGCAGATGCGCCCAGTCCTGCGGCGTCACCGCTGCCCGATTTATTGCTGGCAGCGTTTGCTCGGTCGGCCTCTGAGCCGGCACTGCCACCGCTGCTACTCCCGCTCAGGCCCGCGTCCCCCATCGGGGTTAGTAAGGGCGGGTGCTTCGGGTACCCGGTTCGTAGCGCCGTGCCTTTCTCTTGGAGCGACCGGGGAGTGAGGTTTGAGGGGTCAAATGATACCGATCGAGACATGGATACGGAGGGTGCCGGCGCGGCCCTTTCTGGGGGTGTGCTGGGCAGGGTGGCCACCCCTTGGAATGCGGGGGAATCGCTCCTATCGGGCCTTTCACTCTTATCACTTTTGCCCGATACCCCGCCTTTATGATTGCTGTTGGTGTTGTCGACGCTGGAACGGGAGTCGTCGCCGCCCAGCTCATACACGCGCTTGTTGCCGCCGAGTATCCCACCATCCTCGGCGCTGTTGATAGCCGCGTCGGCGTTTCCGTTGGCCTGTTTACTGCGCAGGGGCATGGCCGGCGGCGGCAGGTCATCGCTGTCGTCGCCGCTGTGACGCCGTGAAAGCGAGGGCGAGCTGTCGACCGAATCGTCGCCGGCGCCCCCCTGGTTGGATAGCCGCTTTTGAAGCAGCCGGTCATGCTCAGCTGCAGGGGCGGGGCAAAAAAAAAAAACACGATAGGGCAATTGCGGAGGGAAGAAGACGTAATAAGAACATCATATTAATCGTAATAAGAAGAAATTCGTAATAAAGAGAAAACATGACAGGATGATGGAAGAGGATATTATATTTGGATGGGGGGAGGATATTTGAAGGAGAATGACAGGATGACGGCCGAGGGGAAGGGGATCGGGCACAGCAACAGGGCAGTAGCCGAGGGACAGCGGGCAGACACATGAGTCGGAAACTTTAACAGGTTGGCTCACGATGGGAAACCAACTGCGTTTGGCCTGGGGGGGACCAACGATGGATAACAAACAATATATGACAGGAGGACAGTAGAGAGGGAAAAAGGGCAAGGGAATGTTACCATAGAGGGGGGGGGGGAAGCGTGCCAAGGGGAAGAGGGGCGAGGAAAGGAGAAGACAAAGTCATAATGCTTGCTCATGATGCAGTGTGCCAGCCATAGTTGGCGCGAGGGAAAGGGAGAACAGAGGGCAGAACAAGAGTAGAGGGACGAACCAGATCGAAAAGAGAAAAGGGGAATAAGGGGAAGCAGGCCAACATCAACCGGGAAGCAGACCAACATCAATCAGGCAGAAGACCATCATCAACCGGGCAGCAGACCGTCATCGATCAGGCAGCAGACCACCATTAATCGGGAAGCAGCAACCAACGATGCCAGCTCAAGGATCCGCGCCCGTGGCGGTCGTGCCAACCATCATGATGGCGGTCGTGCCAACCATCATGATGGCGGTCGTGCCAACCATCATGATGGTGGTTGTTCCAACCATCATGATGGCGGTCGTGCCAACCATCATGATGGCGGTCGTGCCAACCATCATGATGGCGGTCTGCCAACCATCATGATGGGCATGCCGATTGGCGGTCCCTTGGATGTCGATGGACAACAGATCGATACTTCGGGTATGCTGTTACAGTGTGCGGTTCAAGGGCGCACCGGATGCCATGGGCGTGCCCGCAGCAGAGTCCACCCTCGGCGACTCCGCATCGCCCGCCAGCATCTGGTGCTTGTCATCATCTGCCCTCGGCGAGACGACACCTGGCACGACGCGGCGCGAACGTCCCAGCCAGTTCTTGACGCGCTTCCAAAAGGGCGGCAGCGACTCCCGGCCAAACTGGTAAATGTCGTACCATTGGTTAAGCACCTGTGCTCCAGTTTGTATTGATGTATGTGTATGTGTATGTGTATGTGTATGTGTATGTGTATGTGTATGTGTATGTGTATGTGTATGTGTACGTGTACGTGCACGTGTATGTGTACGTGCACGTGTATGAGTATGTGTATGTGTATGTGTATGTGTATGTGTATGTGTATGTGTATGTGTATGTGTATGTGTATGTGTATGTGTATGTGTATGTGTATGTGTATGTGTATGTGTATGTGTATGTGTATGTGTATGTGTACGTGAGTGATGATGGTTAAGGAGTGGCAGCAGCGAAAGGATGTAAGAAAACTGTAAGAAACAGGGTTGTACCACTGGTGAGCACCTGGCAGGGTTGGGGATGAGATCGCACCCACCCACCCACCCACCCACCCACCCACCCACCCACCCACCCGCCCGCCCGCCCGCCCGCCCCCCCCCCCTCCCTCCCTCCCTCCCTCCCCCCCCCCCCCCCCCCCTCCACCCATCCACCCACCCAGGGACCCACCTGCTTGGCGAGCAAAACGCTTTCGCCTCACGGACTACCCACCTGCGCAGCCAGGGAGAGGAAGGCCAGGATGATCATCATCCGCGTGATGCGGTTGCGGTAGGCCACGTTGTCCTTGGACTTGCCAATGAGCAGCAGCAGCGCGCCAACCAGAATGCCCAGCTCGCACGAGATGGAGATCATCTCCACCAGCTGAAGCATGCGGTCCCAGAACGGCTGGTGGGGTTGTTGGGTGTGTGCGCGTTGGGATGATAATGAATACAGCAGGCAAACACATTCGCCACCCATGCACAACAAGAGAGAAGACCATAAGATCATCTTGACAAGCAGTCATGCGATGAATGGGGATCATCTTGACAAGCAGTCATGCGATGAATGGGGATCATCTTGACAAGCAGTCATGCGATGAATGGAGATCATCTTGACAAGCAGTCATGCGATGAATGGAGATCATCTCGACAAGCAGTCATGCGATGAATGGAGATCATCTTGACAAGCAGTCATGCGATGAATGGAGATCATCTTGACAAGCAGTCATGCGATGAATGGAGATCATCTCGACAAGCAGTCATGCGATGAATGGGGATCATCTCGACAAGCAGTCATGCGATGAATGGGGATCATCTTGACAAGCAGTCATGCGATGAATGGGGATCATCTTGACAAGCAGTCATGCGATGAATGGAGATCATCTTGACAAGCAGTCATGCGATGAATGGAGATCATCTCGACAAGCAGTCATGCGATGAATGGAGATCATCTTGACAAGCAGTCATGCGATGAATGGAGATCATCTTGACAAGCAGTCATGCGATGAATGGAGATCATCTCGACAAGCAGTCATGCGATGAATGGGGATCATCTCGACAAGCAGTCATGCGATGAATGGAGATCATCTTGACAAGCAGTCATGCGATGAATGGAGATCATCTTGACAAGCAGTCATGCGATGAATGGGGATCATCTTGACAAGCAGTCATGCGATGAATGGAGATCATCTTGACAAGCAGTCATGCGATGAATGGGGATCATCTTGACAAGCAGTCATGCGATGAATGGGGATCATCTTGACAAGCAGTCATGCGATGAATGGGGATCATCTTGACAAGCAGTCATGCGATGAATGGGGATCATCTTGACAAGCAGTCATGCGATGAATGGGGATCATCTTGACAAGCAGTCATGCGATGAATGGGGATCATCTTGACAAGCAGTCATGCGATGAATGGGGATCATCTTGACAAGCAGTCATGCGATGAATGGAGATCATCTTGACAAGCAGTCATGCGATGAATGGGGATCATCTTGACAAGCAGTCATGCGATGAATGGAGATCATCTTGACAAGCAGTCATGCGATGAATGGAGATCATCTTGACAAGCAGTCATGCGATGAATGGGGATCATCTTGACAAGCAGTCATGCGATGAATGGGGATCATCTTGACAAGCAGTCATGCGATGAATGGGGATCATCTTGACAAGCAGTCATGCGATGAATGGGGATCATCTTGACAAGCAGTCATGCGATGAATGGAGATCATCTTGACAAGCAGTCATGCGATGAATGGAGATCATCTCGACAAGCAGTCATGCGATGAATGGAGATCATCTTGACAAGCAGTCATGCGATGAATGGAGATCATCTTGACAAGCAGTCATGCGATGAATGGAGATCATCTCGACAAGCAGTCATGCGATGAATGGGGATCATCTCGACAAGCAGTCATGCGATGAATGGGGATCATCTTGACAAGCAGTCATGCGATGAATGGGGATCATCTTGACAAGCAGTCATGCGATGAATGGAGATCATCTTGACAAGCAGTCATGCGATGAATGGGGATCATCTTGACAAGCAGTCATGCGATGAATGGGGATCATCTTGACAAGCAGTCATGCGATGAATGGAGATCATCTTGACAAGCAGTCATGCGATGAATGGAGATCATCTCGACAAGCAGTCATGCGATGAATGGGGATCATCTCGACAAGCAGTCATGCGATGAATGGAGATCATCTTGACAAGCAGTCATGCGATGAATGGAGATCATCTTGACAAGCAGTCATGCGATGAATGGGGATCATCTCGACAAGCAGTCATGCGATGAATGGAGATCATCTTGACAAGCAGTCATGCGATGAATGGAGATCATCTTGACAAGCAGTCATGCGATGAATGGAGATCATCTTGACAAGCAGTCATGCGATGAATGGGGATCATCTTGACAAGCAGTCATGCGATGAATGGAGATCATCTTGACAAGCAGTCATGCGATGAATGGGGATCATCTTGACAAGCAGTCATGCGATGAATGGAGATCATCTTGACAAGCAGTCATGCGATGAATGGGGATCATCTTGACAAGCAGTCATGCGATGAATGGAGATCATCTTGACAAGCAGTCATGCGATGAATGGGGATCATCTCGACAAGCAGTCATGCGATGAATGGGGATCATCTTGACAAGCAGTCATGCGATGAATGGAGATCATCTTGACAAGCAGTCATGCGATGAATGGGGATCATCTCGACAAGCAGTCATGCGATGAATGGAGATCATCTTGACAAGCAGTCATGCGATGAATGGAGATCATCTTGACAAGCAGTCATGCGATGAATGGGGATCATCTCGACAAGCAGTCATGCGATGAATGGGGATCAGGGTGAGGTCCCAGAACGGCTGTCGTTACTGTTCGGTTCGTGGGGGGGAGTAATGACACACCAGGCAAGCCAACGGTGGCGGCCGGCAGTGTGTAACACACAAGTACGCTTCGATTATCGGCACCAGTTGCAGCATGCGTCCCAGAATAAGTGGTGTGCGTGTGTGGAGGGTTTCATTTGAGAGGGGGGGGGGGGAGAAGGGGGGGGAATTCAGATAGGTTGCATGAAGAAGATAACACGAGATGACATGAGGTCTGTCACATGCCGCTCTCACTTGAAAAAAACAATAAAACCATTCACAACTACATTTGAAACGGTACCCGAGATAGCTATCCGCGATAAACCTTGCGAGAGTAACTTCTGCAGTGACATTCTCGGGAAGTTCTTCTACCCATTGCACCATGCGCAGCCAGCGATGGCGGTTGCCGGTGTCACTTGGGGCATGGATTGAAATTAGTGTGCGAGATGGGAGATGGGGGATGGGGGATGTGTGTGTTTGTGTCGATTGGTGTGCAAGATGGGAGGTCGTGCGTGGGATGAAGCTCGCTCACGTAATGCTAACGACGATGTAAGAGGATCGAGATTCCTCGGTCGAGTTGGATCAGGTCTATGGTCACTATGGAGCCTCCAAGACCGGCCGTAGACTACCGGCACCATAGTATAAACCATTCCGTTACCGTTGTCTGTGACATCGATGCCACCGATATGCTAGCAGCAGCACCTCTGCACTATATGGAGGGTCATAAGGGGCCACTCATCCGCAGCACTTCACAGGAACAGCGAGGTTTCAAAGGACAGCTGGCATCAGGGTTCCATGGGCCGCCAGCAGCTAGATATACACCATTCCAGTCTACGCGTAAATAAAGTGATTGATTAGTGAATGCATTTCATTGATTGATCAATGGCTCCTGGTGTGAATGGCTCCTGGTGCCACTTGGTGGCCACTCACCCGCAGTATGTACAGGAACAAAACGTGGAACGTCATCCACGCCAGCAGGATGCCGACCTGCGTGGCATAAGCACAGTGCAAGGCACGCGCAGCACAAGCAGCGTGTGGTTCATCATGCAAACGAGATAAAAATAGCACAATACCGACGTGTGCCCCAAAACAACAAACACATACTACATGCATGTAGTATTTATCAAGGAGACATGCATGTAGTAATTATATTTATAGTAGCATGTGACAAGGACATGCAGCATATGCCCGTACAGCAAGACATCCAGCAACACATACAGTGTGGGGTATGTAGACAGCATGAAGGGCAAGGTCGTGGCATGGCCAGGAGTAGTCACATAGACCATAAACGATGGCAGCTGGGTAGTAGTCACATAGACCATAAACGATGGCAGCTGGGTAGTAGTCACATAGACCATAAACGATGGCAGCTGGCTCCAGCTGGCCCCGGAAACAGAGACTGGACTCGAAACTGGCCCGCAAGGCAACGGGAAACCTTGCGCCTTTGCGGACACGGAATTCCCTAAGCAAACTGGCCGCACCTGCGCCCACATAGCATGCAGGCGATACCCTAGGCAAGCCACCCTAGGCAAGCCACCCTAGGCAAGCCACCCTAGGCAAGCCACCCTAGGCAAGCCACCCTAGGCAAGCCACCCTAGGCAAGCCACCCTAGGCAAGCCACCCTAGGCAAGCCACCCTAGGCAAGCCACTCTGGGGAAGCCCATGGTGATAAATGAAGGCGGAAATGACCCGCGCCTGCGCCCAGCCATCGGTGGTATTGCCAAACGCTCGCTGCCACAACAAGCAGGCCAACTTATAGGCAAGCATGCCACACGCAAGCACAGGCAACAGGGCAACACTGCGCACCTGCGCCCAGCCGTCCGTGGTGTTGCCAAACGCTCCCAGCATGCAGCCCATGAGGCACTGCACGCATCGGCACCATAGGGCAATGCGCATGGGGAGGGGAGCACGGGGGATGTAGGGAGTCAGCATGACGGCATGGCAGCATCTTGGCCGGTCAGCGAGCCAGGAAGGGGTCCAAAGGAGGCGATGAGTAAAGGGGTGATGCGTGACAGGGGTGATGTGAAAAGAGGGTCGAAGTGTAAAGGGGGTGAAATGTAAAGGGGTCAAAGTGTAAAAAAGGTGAAGGGTGTAGTGGTTGATGGCAAGGACAGCATTGGCATGCGTCCATGCGCCCATGCCGTGCATTGACATCCATGTCTGCACGCTCCTGGGAACGCGCAAAGCAACGCTGCACACACAAAATAAGAGTAGTACAAGTGTCTGGATTGGCAAGCAACCTCTTTCAGCAGAATGAGCGGCACCTAGAATGTGCAGGGGTGGACAGAGGGCATGCCACACTCACCCATAGAATTGAATTTGGGCACTTGACATTGAATTTTGGTACTTAATAAGAAAAACGATAGTATCAATAAAAATTATAACCATCTGACCCACCGCAACCAAACTCTCTGGTCTGCAGGGCAACACACAAGCCTATCGTTCCATGATGAAGTATGCCCCCCCGCCAAAAGAAAGGCCTTATCTACTAACAGGGAGTATTGACGCTACAGGCAGTCAGCCCACCTCCTTGATCAGCACGAGCAGCACATAGGACGACCGCAGGTGCGCCGTGGTGATCACCACCGACTTGACATGCAGGAGCGGCTTGTCCATGTCGTACGCCAGGCGGCCCATGGAGCCCATGCTGACCAGCCGCTGGGTCTCGGGCTTGGAGCGATTGGCTCGGGGGCTCACGACCGCACTGATGATCCGGCCCAGCCGGCCGCTGGCCCCGCCGCTGGCGCCCGCAGTGCGGCTGAACAGTCGTCCAATCGGCCCGCTCCCATTGGTGCTCCCGTCGCTGTTGGCGCCGGTCTCTAGGTCCGCGGGGTTTGCGTGGGCGCGCTTGAAGCGGGGGCCCTGTTGTGGGGGCGGGACGATGTGGTGGCGAATTTTGGGAAGGGATGTGAAGCGATACCAGGGCGCGAACAGGAGCAGTCTGGGAATGATGGAAGAATCAGAAAGATCGAAGTATTGGAGTGATGGAGTGAACGGCAGGCACACAAGACAACGCTGAGGGATGAATTGCAGGTCATGACATTCCAGACTGATATGAACTGGCAATCCTCACCGGTGCACGTCCTCTAACAGAAGCCCTCATTACCCCCCTCCCTTCCCCTGGAAAGCCCCTCAAGGCATTTATGGCAGTCTACCCGCCTGCAAGTCCTCGAACAGCACCCTGTACCAGGCAGACACACGCCCACACGTGCGCGCACGATAACACACAGCTTTTACCCCCCCCCCCCCCCGTCCTTCCCGCCTCCCGCCCCCCCTCTCTTCCTTTCCCCCGGCATTTAGGGCTACATATACCCACCTGCAGGTCCTCGAAAAGCAGCCCGTACTTCCCGACCAGGTTGGACTCCAGCTTGCGATCCGTGACGATCCATTCGCCCTTCTTGCCTCCCAGCACCTTCTCGCCCAGCCTGTCCATTTTGCGGTGGATCGCGCGCAATAGTGGGAGGGACTTTTTCCACGACCGGTTGCTCTTGCCGGACCCGTTGCTGTTGTTATTGCTGCCGTCGCTGCTGTTGCTGTTGTTGCTGGCTTCCTCGGCCTCGACCTCGTATGCGTCGGTGTGCATCACAAACGCCATCTTGGGCGCCTGGGGTTCAAGGTTGAGCGAGGGCAAAAGATAGGTATAACGTAAATTTTTCGATCCGTGGGAACATAGGGCCGACGCCACGTTGGGTGATGAGGGAGCAGAGGCAGGTGTGCAGGGGAGTCGTGTCACAGCTTCATGTCATTTAAGAGTTTATTCACGGAAGAAGGGGCCAACGCCGTCTTGGGCGCCGGGGGTGAAGGTGCAGTGCGGGCAAGTTTCATGGTAGTCTCCCGGTTGGTATCGCGTGATATCTATGGAATGGGGGGCCAACGCCGTCTTGGGTGCCGGGGGTCCAACAGGAGGAAGAAGCAAAAAGGGAGTGCAGGGGTTCTGATGGGAGGGAAAAGGTGAGCAAGTGAATCGGCTGTTCCGAAAGTCATGTCCATGCGACATGAGGCAAATGCGACCCTGGGAGCTTGGGGTTTAGAGATAGAAATGTTAATATAGATCTATAGGTATCTATCTATTATTTATCTACTACAAAAATGATATATTAGAGGCAGAAGAAGGAGCACAATGGGATGGCGATGACAGGATCGCGGCTGTAGGGAGGGGAGAGCACATGACATGGTCCTTTATAAGCCATGTCGATGCAACATGGGGGAAGCTGGCATCCTTGGGAGCGTGGGGTTTAGAGATAGATAATAAGACTGGCAGATCTATATTGATCTACGGACTATCGCTAGTAGATCTATATTGATCTATGGACTATTGCTAGCAGATCTATATTGATCTATGGACTATTGCTAGCAGATCTATATTGATCTACAGACTATTGCTAGCAGATCTATATTGATCTATGGACTATTAGTATGGGGCAACCTGGCTAGATGGGAGTTTGGAATTTTGAGGGAGAGGTAGAAGCAGGAGGGGACAGCTGGCCTCATAGGGGGTTACCTTGCGAATCCGTAGAATTGTGGTAGGAAGGATAGGGGTGGGCAAGTGACGTGGCTGTTTGCAGTTACACTCATGCGCCAGGAGGGCATGCGCCGTGGTCCTGGCATGCACTCAAGATACTGACATGGCAATTTACAAACTTTTAGCCATGCGTTGGGCAGGCAAATTTTCATTTAATTAAATCAAACGAGGAAATTTTGGTGTGCGTCGGGCACGTGCCGTGGTTGTTTGGGCACCTGGGGTAAGGGGAGAGGACAGCACAGATTCCAAGGTCATTGTGAAGCCGCATCCATACACAAGGGCCCTGATGGCCGCCATCTGTTTGTTGGGGGTGGGAAGGATAATGGCAGACACCCCACGCACTTGGTTTTTGCAATTGTATGCACCCGTACTTCAACAAAATGCGTGCGCCATGGCTATTCTGGCGTCCTACACACAGGGTTATTCCTGCATCAAACACACAGGGTTATTCTGGCGTCCTACACACAGGGTTATTCCTGCATCAAACACACAGGGTTACTCATGCATCAGACATACAGGGTTATTCCTGCATCCTACCGACAGCATGCCGCCATGCATGTCGTCGTCACAGTGAAACCAAAGTGACAAAGGAATAAAGGTCAAGGAAAAGAAAACATGTTGTCAATAGACTTTCCTGCGGAGTGTCTATATTTTTTTCGCCATTAGAAGCAAAACCGCCTGTGATCACAATATCGTCTGATCCGGTCACTATAGAAAGTAGGTATCTAGGTATCTAGGTATCTAGGTATCTAGGTATCTAGTTATCTAGGTATCTAGGTATCTAGGTATCTAGGTATCTAGGCATCTAGGCATCTAGGTATCTAGGTATCTAGGTATCTAGGTATCTAGGTATCTAGGTATCTAGGTATCTAGGTATCTAGGTATCTAGGTATCTAGGTATCTAGGTATCTAGGTATCTAGGTATCTAGGTATCTAGGTATCTAGGTATCTAGGTATCTAGGTATCTAGGTATCTAGGTATCTAGGTATCTAGGTATCTAGGTATCTAGGTATCTAAGTAGCTAAGTAGCTAGGTAGGGCAGCTGGGTAACTGGTCACAATATGGCACGATCTGGTCACCGTAGCGTACCACAACCACGCGCGCGTAGATGAACCAGATGGAGAAGAACACGAAGGCGAAGGGGAAGAGCAGGAGCACCGCTATGCCGAAGAAGATGCCTACAGCCGTCCCATCTGCCGGCATGAGGGACAGCGATACGAGCAGCCACGAGATCAGTAATGAGATAAGCAAGAAGATTGTCAATAATATCAACACTACCGACAAAGGGTTAGCGACGAGATTAGCAACAAGAGCAGCCACGAGATCATCAATGAGGCAAGAAGTTAGGTTGTTAATCAAATTGGAACAGGTGGGCAACAAGACTAGCAACCAGAGGAGCAGCAAGGTTAGCAACAAGGTTAGCAGCAAGATTTCAAGAACACAGGGGTATTATCAAGCAGGTAGATACCTGTTGATTCGTTAGGCACATGCCTCATTGGACAGGACTGCACCGCACTAGAGGGATTGCAGGTCCTGTACCCAACGTAGCAGAACCTAGGTAGAGCGCTTGCGACATAGGTGCTATTTAAATTCTGTGGAAGTAAATGCTGGAAAAAAGGCCAAGGGGAGGCATACCGTGGATGTAGAACTGCCGATTAAAGACGAATAATAGATAGGCAAGTCCAGGCCAAGGAGAAATAGAGGGACCTACTGTGGACATAGGACTGTGCGCTCAACTTTGCTAGATTATCGACATATTCCAAGCCCACACAGTAGAACAGGTGTGTGCGCACCATGGATGTAGAAAGCGCACGCGCGCGTGACAGCTGGCAGCGCGAGGATGGTCAGGAAGATCTCGAAGCGGGGGAACTGGAGCAGGTAGTAGAGGTGCCCCCACTTGAGCACGTTCTTCCATATGTACATCACCAGCAGGTGCAGACCGCTCAGCACCAGCATCTCAAAGGACACCCAGAACATGACCGAGGCAAAGTCCTTCCACCTGTGGGGTGAGGCCAGGTGGCGGTTGAATGCATGGGGGAGGGTTATGGGTGGGGGGCGGGTCATGACAAAAAGGCAGCGAGCATCGACGTGGATAACACCCTGAACGTGACCGGCGCAAAGTCCTGGGACCTTTGAGATGGTGCGAGGCGGCGGTTCGGGGTGGTGGCGAATGGCGGGCATGTGGCAATGTCAGTGGGAGGGGGTGGATGGTGGGGCGGCGCAATAAGGGCAGCAGAATAAGCGAAGTTTACTCTCTCGTAAAGGGGGGAACGAGGGAAAGTGCACGAGGATGGCAAGTAAGAAGGAGCCATGGCAATATTTCCATTTGTCATCAGCAGCAAACGAGCAAGCACTACCGGTTGATAATCAAGCAATTTTCTGGTTCTGCCATGTTGGACGGCGGGAGGCCGCGACAACCCAACGGTCCATCGCGTGACCGTGGTGGCTGGCAAAACGGCTTTCACCTGATGAAGGAGATGCTTCATGGGGGCAGCGATGGCGGCACGCAAAAGTACCCGAAGCCAGGTTGATTCCAAGCCACAGAATCACAACTCCTCCTCTGAGTGCACGTGTGCATGCCTACACTGCTAGCTTTCGGAAGATGACAGGGCAGGGAACATAGCTAGACTAGACTATAACGGACTTGGATTGACAGTTGGCCAGGGCGTATGGTCCGAGAAGTTGCTGGCCGCAGAATCAAGAATCCTGCGCCGTGGACTTGTGAGAAGACAAGACAATAGGAAAAGACGAAAGAAAAAGGTAAGTAGGTCGGCCATAAACTCACGAGGTGTAGTCGGCAAGGTTGTTCTGCAGCTCGCTGCCAACCACCTGCTCCCGCCCCGTCTGCATAAGACAATATAAAACAAAGAAGAATCACACACAGCATACACACGCAGCATTAATAAACACTGTATACACAGAGCAACGCAGCACATCAGCAGCTCCCGCCTCCTCTGCGAGGGCAAGATGGGATAAAGAAAAAACGCGCGGTCAGTGAACACGAAGTTAATAAGCACGCGGCTAGTGAACACAGAGTTAATAAACACGCGGCTAGTGAACACACAGTTCATAAAAACACAGTTAATAAACACGCGGCTAGCGAACACAAAGTTAATAAACACACAGTTAATAAACACGCGGCTAGCGAACACAAAGTTAATAAACACACAGTTAATAAACACGCGGCTAGCGAACACAAAGTTAATAAACACACAGTTAATAAACACGCGGCTAGTGAACACAGAGTTAATAAACACACAGTTAATAAACACGCAGTTAACAAACACGCAGTTAACAAACACGCAGTTAACAAACACGCAGTTAACAAACACGCAGTTAACAAACACACGGTTAGCGAACATGCAGTTGGTGAACACGCAAGTTATAAACATGCAGTTAAAAACACGCGGTTAGTAAACACGCAGTTTGTAAACACGCAGCCGATCAGCTGCTCCCTCCAGGTTTGCAGAAACAGACACACTGAGCCATCATCGCGCGATGCCGGCACCATTGGCGATGTTATACGACTAGAATTGCAAGAGTATCATAAAACAGTGACAATAGTACATTATAGTGTCACAGTATAACGATAAGGAGAGGGTGAAGCTGAACTCGCTACAGAAATCCATGAGTATCTTAAGGGCATGCTGCGCAGAGAGGGATCCTCCACCTCCACCCCAACCCCAGAATGGTAACCATCAAACTGTAATGAGTACACACAGCATTCAGGGATGGCGTTCACGTCAACCGAGTGATCACGGTCCCCACAGCGACTGGTCATCGACATGGATGATGCGGACATCCACATCGATAGGGCGGTACGGGAAGTACAGTTAACGCACCGAGGATGTGAACAAGAAGGCGTTCATCTCCGCAATGTCCGTGATCTCGTTCAGGACCGTGAGTGGCGCCAGGGGGGGAGGGAGGAGGGGAGGGAGGACCGGGGGGCGCGGAGGCAATGGCTGAGAGCTGTTCCCCATCCCGCCAGCTGTCCCGTTTCCCCCGGCCCCCAGATGCGGCCGAGGAAAGCCACCGTCGGATGCCGGAGGCGGTGACGACAGCTGTAGGATGGCCCGCCGTGGACCATGTGGCACTGCTTGCACCCCTAACAAGACCGCGGGTTGGCCCGGAGCTGGCCCCAAGGGTCGCCTCGGCCCGCATTTAGCCCATGCCATCGGGTCTCCCCCCGCAATGCGAGCCAGCAGTTGCCGCCGTGGGCGCAGGGGGCCCGGAGGCGGGGGCGGCGAGGGCGGCGGTGGTGGCACTCCTGCGGGGGAGACGGGGGGTGGCAGGGGATGGGCTGGGGGCTGCGGTTGTGGTGGAGTCGAGGGGGGCGGTGGTGGCCCCATGGTCACGTTAGCGCCCATGGTATGGTTCCCTCCTATGGTTGCATTGGTGGGCAGTGTCTCGTTGCCCCCCTTGCTGTCCCCCCACTGCCAGGGCGCGCGCAGCAGGTAGTTGATCCAGCGCATCTTGTGGGTGAGTTCGCGCATCTCCGATCCGAGGGGCACGGCGAGGCCATTGAGGGCCTGGATGGCTTGCGCGTGACCCAGCATGAGCTGGAGGGGTTGGGTAATAATAACAGTTAGTTTTGGACCGATGTGTTGGGGGGGGGGGAGGAACAGGGGAAAAGGGCCACGCGTTATAGGGAGTATGATGAAGCCATGTGAGCGTGCTTTGGGGAGGGGGACGCACAGGTAAGAAAGGCCACATGCAAGGCCACATGCAAGGCCACATGCAAGGCCACATGCAAGGCCACATGCAAGGCCACATGCAAGGCCACATGCAAGGCCACATGCAAGGCCACATGCAAGGCCACATGCAAGGCCACATGCAACAAGGAACAGACAAAAGCAGGAAACAAGCACCAAGCGAGCATGCCGAATAAGGGGCAGATGACAGCAGGAAACAAGCACCAAGCGAGCATCCCGAATAAGGGGCAGATGACAGCAGGAAACAAGCACCAAGCGAGCGTGCCGAACCAAGGGGCAGATGACAGCAGGAAACAAGCACTAAGCGAGCGTGCCGAACCAAGGGGCAGATGACAGCAGGAAACAAGCACTAAGCGAGCGTGCCGAACCAAGGGGCAGATGACAGCAAGAAACAAGCACTAAGCGAGCGTGCTGAACCAAGGGGCAGATGACAGCAGGAAACAAGCACTAAGCGAGCGTGCCGACCCAAGGGGCAGATGACAGCAGGAAGCACTAAGCGAGCATGCGGCACAAATCACAAGGAGGGACGGCTGATGGTCTGGATGGCCTGTGCGTGGCGCCGCATGAGCGGAGGATTGGGAGGATGTTGGACCATGTGTGGGTGGTGGTGGTAATGGCGGTCTACGTGGGGGTAATGGCGGTCTACGTGGTGGTTGCTCTGACGCACTCATCAGCATCGCTGAGGCATTCCTCCATTTCCTCCCCCAATCATACACCCCGCGCATCAAACAGGGATGGAAAGCGCTCTAATAAGGTATCTTTTGGCTCCGCGACTACCCAACGGGAGCACGCGACGAATGAATGAATGAATGAATGAATGAATGAATGAATGAATGAATGAATGAATGAATGAATGAATGAATGAATGAATGAATGAATGAATGAATGGATGAATGAATGAATAAATGAATGAACGAATGAATGAATACGTACCACGATCCCTCCCACCGCCATCGTGATGGCGGTGGCGGGCGCGCTGCTATCACATGACACACACAACAATCATCCAGCCCCCCAACCCCTCCCCTCCCCCATAAACACGTACCATGAGCCCCCCCGCCGTCGTTGTGACGGCGGTGGCCGTCGCGCTGATCGTGCCCCCCGTCGTAGACACCGCGGCGCCCGTGGCAGCGGTGGCGATGATCACGCTGTTGCCGCTGTATGCCGCCGTGTCCGCCGCGACGCTGGGGATGTCTGCGGGGACCAAATGAAAAATTTACGGGGACAAAAGAAGTTCGCAATGATGAGAACAATTTGCGATGTCCGAGAAAAAGTTTGCAAGGACAAAAGAAAGTTGCAATGGCAAGAAAAATTGCGATGACAAAAAAGTTTTGCTACAACAGACAGGAACTGTAGTCGCAGACGGCAACAGCGAGAATACCGCTGTGGCCCTGCGCCCTGAGGTGTCTGTGCCAGCGACGGCTCCGTGGTGGAGGGTTTGGTGGAAGTCGACAGCGCAAGGTAAAAACGGCGCAAAAAAAGCGGCCACGCGTGTCTGTGGTGTCCAGGGAGTAGCACATGCTCCCCTCACTAATGCCACTAACGCCACTAACGCCACTAATGCCACTAACGCCACTAACGCCTCTGACGCCACTAATGCCACAAATGCCACTAATGCCACTCATGCCACTTATGGCACGAATGCCACTTATGGCACTCATGCCACTAACGCCTCTGACGCCACTAATGCCACTAATGCCACTTATGGCACTAATGCCGCTAATGCCACTAATGCCACTAACGCCACTAATGCCACGGACGCCAGGAACGCCAGGAACGCCAGGAACGCCACGAACGCCACTAATGCCACTAATGCCACTAATGCCACTAATACCACCAATGCAACTAATGCCACTAACGCCACTAATGCCACTAATGCCACTAACGCCACTAATGCCACTAATGCCACTAACGCCACTAACGCCACTAACGCCACTAATGCCACTAATGCCACCAATGCAACTAATGCCACCAAATGCCACTCATGCCACTCATGCCACTCATGCCACTCATGCCACTCATGCCACTCATGCCACTCATGCCACTCATGCCACTCATGCCACTCATGCCACTAACGTCACGAACGCCACTAACGCCACTAACGCCACTAACGCCACTAACGCCACTAACGCCACTAACGCCACTAACGCCACTAACGCCACTAACGCCACTAACGCCACTAACGCCACTAACGCCACTAACGCCACTAACGCCACTAACGCCACTAACGCCACTAACGCCACTAACGCCACTAACGCCACGAACGCCACGAACGCCACGAATGCCACGAATGCCACGAATGCCACGAATGCCACGAATGCCACGAATGCCACGAATGCCACGAATGCCACGAATGCCACGAATGCCACGAATGCCACTAATGCCACTGATGCCACTAATGCCGCTAATTCCAGATGCAGTCATTGACAATCGTCGACATACTGGACACTAGTAGATAAAAACGCCATCACCCGGTAAAGGCCAGCAAAACCCCCATCTGTCTTCGTCCGTGCGGCTACCATCATGTGCATCAAGGCAATGCAGCATGTTCGGTTAATCGCGCATCCGACACACATTGCGTGTGATCCTCACAAGCTGAGGCCCAACAAGCATGCAACCACAAGTTGGACATGGTCTACTACTCACAGTGCTGCACCTCCACGGGCACCGACGCCGTGTTGTTGTTCATCGCCAGGTCGGTGGTGACGCCCGCTGGAACAAGAACAGTGACGAAGCGCTCCGGCTCGGGGACCACGGTCAGCAGCCACTGGCCGTCCGCCACGTAGGCCAGCCTGGTTTGCAGCCGCCGCCGTAGACGAAGAAAGAGAAGAGGGAAGCCACACGATGCAATAGTTATAGTAGGCGATGTCAAAACCCACCGCTTGCCAAGTAATCCAGCGCAGTCTATGTCTGGGCCAGCCGCCCCCCTGAAGGGGTTGCCCTCGCCAAGCCTCGTAAAATGGCCATGGTCACTGTAATGGTCACCATCCGACGAGGGGTCACCCTCGCGAAGCCTTGGGTGGCAACTACGGTATGCAAGGGGAGCCCCCTGGGAACGGGGACTACCAAGGGCAAGCAGCCACCAAATTGCAAGTGACGGCAGCCAACACATTGCATGCGAAAGGCAGCCAACGGTTGTCGCGCCCACACTCACGAGGTGATGTTGCCGCCCGTCACCACCAGGGTTCAGGGTGTAGGGTCTAAATCCTGCAACAGTTAAAACTTACACCGTACAATCCACACCGCACTCACGCGGTGATGTTGCCGCCCGTCACCACCAGGGTTCAGGGTGTAGGGTGTAAACCCTGCAACAGTTAAAACTTACACCATACAATCCACACCGCACTCACGAGGTGATGTTGCCGCCCGTCACCACCAGGTCGGCCGGCAGTATGTCGAACACCACCTCGTCGAACGCGATGAGGAAGAGGAACTCGGTCGCGTTGCTGCGCACGCCCACGAGGCTGGTCACGGTGGGCTTGGGCAGCGTGGGGTCTGCGTGGGCAAGTAGGGGCATGATAGGGGCATGATAGGGGCATGGTCGGGAGGCGGCGGTGGGGGGGCAATGGTGAGGTACTCCTTGTAAACAGTCAACGTGGGGTCTGCGTGGGTTCAAAGGGGCATGGTAGGGGCATGGTCGGTTGTGACGAGTCCCTCATGGTGGACAATGGGGACAGCATTACAGTGGTACGATATAAAAATAGGGTCACGGTAGGGTGAGGTAGGGGTGTGGTAGGGGTGTGGTAGGTCACGGCAACGGTGGTGAGCGAACAGTGGCAGTCAACGATTGCAAATTCAAAGGCTAACTCACAGGGGCGTTGCGGGAAGCGCCAGGGCAGCAGACAGATGCGAGTCGCGCATTCACTTCCTCTAAGGAAGACAACTTATATGGATCCCAGGATATAAAAAATGAGAAGGGTTATAGATGGCTTCGATACAAACCAAGCAAGGAACCCGCTGAATTCCTATTCCTATGAGAAGGGTTTTAGATGGCTTCGATACAAACCAAGCAAGGAACCCGCTGAATTCCTATTCCTATGAGAAGGGTTATAGATGGCTTCGATACAAACCAAGCAAGGAACCCGCTGAATTCCTATTCCTATGAGAAGGGTTATAGATGGCTTCGATACAAACCAAGCAAGGAACCCGCTGAATTCCTATTCCTATGAGAAGGGTTTTAGATGGCTTCGATACAAACCAAGCAAGGAACCCGCTGAATTCCTATTCCTATCCCACTGTGAAACCGTGTGAATAAAATATACTAATATAGAAGTATAGGGTCCAAGACATCTTGATATGCTGGATCCAGATGATACAAGCGGGGAGCCATCGGTGAGCCACAGCCACATGAGAGCCTCGCATGAAATTATGTGAAGGAAAGGTATAGTAAAAATAATACTAGTATGTAATACTAAATAGGTACACACAAATAATATGTGAAGGATAGGTATAGTTGTAGGTAAACACGTGCGTACACAATACTGCTAGCAAACGCACCGTATCCGAGCACAATACTGCTAGCAAACGCACCGTATCCGAACACGAGCGATTCGGACGAGCCCAGATTGCCATTCCCTGCCGCGTCCCTGCACACCCCTGGCAGGATCCGGATCTCGACCGCCCCCTTGCGCTCGAGCGCAATCTGCCGTCGGGGGAGTAGAGAGAGACGTAGGGCGGGGGTGCCAGCACGATGGGCCAGCACAATCAGCCAGGACATTGCAGAGCTATCTTCGGCATCAGACAGAACCAGACATCAGACAAGGGCGTCCGTACGCTGACACGTTCTCAAGCCGATGACGCATGGCGATGTCTGTAGGCAAATGTGCAAATGCCAGCAGCTGGCCTTGCGACCGCCGGTTTTATCCACGTGACGGAGCCAGCATTCCCGTGTAGATGCCAGTACATATGCGACGGCGCAGGTGCATCATGCAACGGCACAGATGGAATGAGCCAGGTAGTGCGGCGCGCTGGAGGCACCCATGTCCGTGCATTGGCGGAACCATAGGGTCTTCTAGTGGCAAGTGTCTGGGGCCCCGACTAGGCCAACAGGCCACCAACTGCGCTAAGCGTAGAAATACATAGCTGACTTGGCAAGCCATGTGGCAATGTCATCTGTTAGTATTATTACTCAAGAGGCAGCAAGATACCGTAGTGGCTGAAATCACATTGCGAATAAATAATTTTTCGAGGGTTTTTCTGCATGGTTTTGACACTTTGCGGGGAAAGTTCAGCCCGGGTTAGGTAAACTTCGAGCCCGGGAGCTTGTTTATATTAGGGCACCTAGTTCAGTGTCTGACTTGGATTCTAACCTATCAAGTACATTAATTACCCACCAAGCGCAGTTCCTATCTGACAATTAAGTGAGTACCAGTATGACATAAGGCCCTAATCAGTGCTAATAGGGCCCCTAATCAGTGCTACTTGAACGGGTTCTCAATCTGGCGCAACGCGGCGCGGCGCGGCAAGCGCGGCGCTCCACTTCATCTAGCTGCGCCGCGGCCTGCAGCCAGAAACAGGTGTAGCGCCTCCCGGTTTTCATACTTTACGGGGTAAATTGAAGTATTATTTTAGCACTTTTCGGGGGGTCATTCGAAAAGATTTATTCGCAATGTGATTTCAGCCACTACGGTAATGCGACCAAATGTGCATGGCTTTGCTATGTCGCAATACCTTGGCCCAGGGGGGTGCCACGGAGGCCATGTTACCTCGGGGGTTTTCAGCAACAGATGCTAAAGGAATGAACTAATTAATAAACGAAACGACAGAGGCTGCGTGAACAGGCCAACAGAGATCAAGTGGCTGGGTGGCCATGCTACCTTGGCAACAAAGGCGGTGGCCAGGCCAGTTTGGGGGTCATCAGAAAAATCCGGTGCTGCAGGTTGCGGGGGCAGGCCTGTGGAGTCTGAACAGGCCGCAGCGACACCTATACACAAGAGAATATCCGGCATACCGTGTTGATGCAGATTGTGGCCAGTCCTATTCAAAATCCTGTACAAGGCGGTTTTATAGTAGTACAAGAACAAATGTCAGGCATACCGTGGCAAGGCAGGTCGTGGCCTGTCCTATTCAAGGTTCTATTTCAAGACCCTATTCAAGACCCTATTCAAGATACTACACAAGAACGTGTGGCAAGCTTACCGTGGCGATGAACGTGGTGGCCGCACCATATAACGGGTTCTGCGCCACGAACGTCGACACCGCCCCCCTCGTGCCGTTGGACAGGGAGATCACGCTCCTGTCACAGGCCACCATGGGCTTGGAGAACTGAAGACGCATCAACAAGGGGAAGGAGGAGGCGAATGAAGCCACCCAGGTGGTCCCGTTGACCGTCACCATCTGGCGCAGGATGCTGGGGGAGGACGCGTTGGCGCTCGGCGGAACCGTGTCTGCAGGAATGTGACGTGGGAGGGGGTCAAACAACAAACACGTGCTTATTAAATGATGAAGTTATGGATGTGTGGTGTTGGTCCTCGGCCGCACCGTGTCTGCAGGAGTATGATATGGGGGGTTTGTATGACAAACACATGCTAAATTAGCTGAGTAAGCTACGGAAAGCATAGCATTGGTGCTCGGCCGAAGCGTGTTGCAGGAATGAGGAAAGAGAGTTTGGAGAGAGAGCAGGGCGTGGGTGGAGTGGTACAAAATTTATTCTATTAACCGTGGAACTCCAGGGTAACCAGACTCTTTATTAAAACAATGAGTGGAGCACATACAAAAGGCAGGCCACATCCCGGCCGCCGATGCTCATGGGAACACTTATTGCTTGGCAAAGGCTAGCCTTACCCCCAAACACGCAGGGAGGGTGGGCGGGAAAAGAAAAGAGGCCGACCTTAGCTAGGTGGGTTTGTTTTTGTCCTTTTTTGCGTGTCATGCGGCCTTGGCCCGGACGGCATTTTTTCGCCACGCAAATGTTGCGTCTGAACAAATGACGCAATGTGGCGTTCTAATTGCCGGCAGCTTACGTAAGGCTGCCGGGGCTATTAGGTAACATATTGCGTGAGAGAAAGAATCTAGATCTAGTTAATCACTACGCCATGAGCCAAGAAACCTAGACAGTGGCAGGTTTATATCTCAACGTAGCTCCTGCCACCTGGCCAAGAAAAACTGGCCAAAGCTTTGGCCACGACTGATCCGGATCAGGCCGCACCGGCCTCAAAAGGTATGTCACGTGAACCCAATAACCTAGCTATAGCGGCTACCCTTCCATCTCACTATAAAGAAACTATGTTCAGAGAACCACGATTCTATTAACCGTGGAACTCCAGGGTAACCAGACTCTTTATTAAAACAATGAGTGGAGCACATACAAAAGGCAGGCCACATCCCGGCCGCCGATGCTCATGGGAACACTTATTGCTTGGCAAAGGCTAGCCTTACCCTTATATCCCTCCCTGGCGATCCATGCCAGGGGCAAAGAACCTAGCATAATGACAGAGAAATGAACAACCAAATTAGGTGGAGGGCAATTTCAAAATAGCCCGCCAGGCCCGAGGGGGGCAGGCGGCCATGGCCCGAAGAATAACCTCAGGCAGCTGCACCTCCAAACTGCGGTGCAAGCCCACATAATGGGCAACCGTGGAGCTGCTAAGCCAGCGCCCCCGGCCCTGGATGTCCCCCATGCTGCGACCCGCGAGGAAATCGTGAGTGGCACCTCCATGCCGCAGCCCGTGAATGGTGAAAATCTGGGCGACCCCCAAGGCCTGACTCGCAGCCTGCCAAATGCGCCGGAATTGCGGGTAGGTGAAAGGGAACACGGCCTCCCAAGCGTGCTTACCCGCGATGCAGTGACGGAGGATGGTTTCAGACATCACATCTTCTACCACCACTGACTGAGTCTTGCCCTTAGAGGTCTTGGTAGACCTCAGCAGTAGGGCGCCCCGTTGAGCCGGCCCAAGCCGAACGTCAGGCTGGAGGCGCACATGGCCAACACGGAGGTTCAGCGCCTCCGAGATTCGCAGGTAATGGCGGAACACGATGACAACCAGCAGGCCCGCAAGGCGCTGACCTTGCATGACCATCGTGCTGGCAAGTGCAAACGCCGCCTCCCATGGAATGGGAGGAGGGGCACGGGGGGGCACAAGTGTTTTCCACCCAGCGAGGACGCCACGGGCCAAGTCCCACCGCTTCACCATACCGGGATAATAAAGTTGCAACCCCATCAAGGCATTGACACACACTTGGCGGCTGTACCCCCGAAAATGAGCCCAGGCGACATACGCACAAAATGTCTCCTCAAGGGTGTCAGCTCGTGACGATGACCCGTCCGCCCGCCCACCAGCCTCCCACCAAGTCAAGAGGGAATCAAGACCACGACGGTAGGCCAGCAAAGTAGCCGGCTTTACTTTCCCCTCTAGCAATGGAAGGTAGCTAACAGGTGCAGGGGGCCCCGGGTTAGGATGGATGCCTTCCGCGGTCAGGTCGCGCACCCAGCCTGCCAAGAAAGTCGCCATGGATTGGCCGCGAGAAACGCCATCGGCTGGTTGAAGTGCACTCGGCGTCCACACCCACTGGGAACGACTCCCCGTGGCGAGGGTCAGCGCGCACAAGCGGCGGCACTGCTTGTTGAGCTTGTGGGATGAGGACCGCCCCTTAGCCAAGCAGCCCAACGCCGCGGTGGAGTCCACCAACCTCACCACCCGCTTGCCTCGGTTTGCCAAGCTGCGCGCACTCCTCTCCACGCCCTTCACTGCAGCCCGCACCTCCTTCTCGTTGATGTGCATCCCCGGATCCCGCCAACGACTCCGGACCCCAACCCGCCATTGCTGGCTAGTGATTGCTTGTTGCGCCCGCGCGCTCAGTGGCCTAGGGCCAGCGTAGGCCACCTCACTTGGTATGAGCAAAGTCGGGTACCCCCGCACCTCTCGTGCCCTCGCCAGCTCCGTCACATCGCCCGGCTCCATGGTTGCGTACACGACACCTTGCCCGTAGGTGGACGCGTCAGATGCAACCACCTCACGGGCCAAAGGTGCGCTTCGGTCAACCCTTAGCATGGGAGCCAAGGCCAGGGCACACTCTAACTCCTCCCGCACCCCGGCCCACAGCACCCAGGATCGCTGCCCCCACCCTTGCAGGCTGATGAATTTGAAACATTGCTGCCAAATGGACAAGCAGCTGCGGCTTAACATCTGCAGCCACAACCACCGCCCCAAGACGGCAGCCAGCCCCTCGGCCGTAGCTCGGCCTCGAGTGAGTATAGCCTGCGTGTGGGCGATCACAAGGTTGAGCTGCTTGACCGTTGGTTCCAGCACGCCGTTCCGTCGGTGCACCACCCCTAGGGCTTCTAGCTCGTCCCCTTCCAGGCTCGCCATCTTAGTCTTCTCCTTAGACGGCACAAGGTTGTTAGGGAGGTAGCCTTCCTCAATAGCGCGCGTGATGAGCTGGTTCACCGCCTCGCAGGTCCGCCCGTTGCTGGCCACCAAGTCATCAATGGTGATGGACAGCATGGGGGCAGGGGGGTTTTCCAGGTCAATCTGAAGCTCCCCGGCGCGCTCCTCCTTGTACTCGATGGCCAAGCGCAGTGGCTGGCCACACTCGTCGCGCACCAAGGTGAGCTCACCTGCGCTTGAGAGGTAGTTGACCTGGCGCCTCGGATCCAGGGCACCGGTCATGTAGAGCACCATCTCATGGATGGCCTCCCCCAGCGCCACCGCATGGGAATGTCCCATGGCCAGCACCTTGAGCACGGGCCACACCTTCCGCCTGGGCCCTGCCAGACCTACGCTAGTCGACCACACACTAGGAAGCCCTTGGTAGTCCCACCACCACTCGGGCACCTCGATGGAATAGTAGTATGACACGAGGTCGCTCTTGGCGCAGTAGCACCAGCCTTTGATGTAGACCTCCACGAGGATGCCCAGGTGGGGTAGCAGGATCTTGGGGGGGTCCACCCACAGCAGGTTGCCCAGCTTCCTGTTGACGATGAACCGAAGCTCACCCACCCCCTTGGCCACTCCAAAGCAGCCATCCACCCACTTGGGCCGCCTCTCCCGGAACGCCACCATGCCCACGCCCGCTGCCCGGCTCATGAGCTTGCCCCATTCAGCCATGGAGCATCCCCGGCTGGGCTTGGGCACATTCCAATACTTTGCGCTCGCCACGACCGCTGGCTTGATGCAGTTCTCTTCGCTGGCATATATCTCCCGCCAGCTCGGCCGCATAGCCAACAGGTCGAGCAGCCGTGCCTTCCCCGCCACCTCCGCCTTTGGTAGACTCACCGCGTCCGCGCGCAGTTGTTCATACTTATTCTGCTTCCCATATATTGCATCAGCACCTTCTTGCTCCTGGCCTGTCGCAACGCCCCCTACGCGGCGACTGTGCCAGGTGCAGTGCCTCTTGACCCTCGCAAGGGCCTCCTCCCTCCCCTTAGAGCACGCCCCTCTAGGGTTAGGAGGAGGGTCTTGCCCCCCTCCCCACAGCCAATTAAGCCAACGCACTACCTTGCATTGCAGTGTGTACTCGCGGTGGCGGCGCGTGGCACGCTGTCGCCGGCGTGCCGATCTCACCCTGCCCCACGCGGTGTACGCTGGCCTAAGTGGGTATGGCAGCGGGAAAAGGGAGCGGTCCCGCTGGGATTCTATTTCCCTACTTGTTGAGCCTTGCTGAGCTTGTCCAAGAGGATGGCAGTTTGGAGAGCTGCCTTGACAGCCGGGGTGGCTGACAGTGCAGCCTCCTCCCCCAATGGCAGGAGGTGGCTGGCCACCTTCCACCCCCCCCTCCTTGCCCTCCACCTGCAGCAAGGCCGCCACCACCCTCATTAGGTACTCCATGCCCACAAGCTCCCCGGCTGCTGAGCCCAGCTCCTTGAGAAGGGTGTCCATGGCCAATGCAATGTTCATGACAATTTTCCTGTTCTCCATGTTCCGCCAATTTCCAGGCTTTACCGTCATGACCCACGACCGGATTCCCATCCCATTGTCGCTGGCGTCCTCCAACACCCCCGGCAGCACCCGCTCCGAAACCCGATATTTCACGCTCTTGGCTCGGCTTGGCAGCGCCACCCCTTTCGAGGCCTTGAAGTGGCTTCCCGCCCCCTCCATTCCTCCCAGCGCTGCCTTCAAACCTTGCATGAATTTCTCGGCTGCGACCTCCCCCTCCTCGTCCTCCTCGTCGTCCTGATTTTCGGTTTCCGGAGGTGCCCCAACGAATGTCGCCAACCTCGCCCTCATTTCCTTTCCGACAGCCCCCCCACCTGCCGAAACCTTGGCCGCGCCTTTCGGCTTGGCCATTTTTCGCTGCGCAGGTGTCGTTGGTGGCAGCGCCTGATCCTCCTCCTCGTCCGCCGCGAGATCTGCCACGGCCAGCAGTTTTGCCACCAACGTTCCGTTTGGGTCACGTGCGTCCAACACGTCGCCAACATCAACGTGATCGGCCAGCAACTGCACGACAGACTTCAGCTGGCTCGAGCTCCACGAGCTGGCGTCCGTCACCCAGTCCTCGGCACCGAAGACCTGCTCGACTGCCCCCACCGCCTCTGCGGGGCTGATGCACTTGGCGAGCAGAGTGGCGAGCTGCTTCTTTTTGGCGCTGAAGGCGACTGGCGCGTGACTGGCGGCAGCAGCCCGCGGTGTGGGCGTCCCGTCCTCCCCGCGCGCTGCCTGCCCTCCTGTAGCTTTGCGCCCCTTCGGCATTGCTGCTCAGGGCCAAAAATGGCTCCGACAGTACAGGTTCGTCAAACCAGAGGTTCGTTTCCCCTGGCTTGCTGTCGCCGCCCTCGTGAAAAGAAAAGAGGCCGACCTTAGCTAGGTGGGTTTGTTTTTGTCCTTTTTTGCGTGTCATGCGGCCTTGGCCCGGACGGCATTTTTTCGCCACGCAAATGTTGCGTCTGAACAAATGACGCAATGTGGCGTTCTAATTGCCGGCAGCTTACGTAAGGCTGCCGGGGCTATTAGGTAACATATTGCGTGAGAGAAAGAATCTAGATCTAGTTAATCACTACGCCATGAGCCAAGAAACCTAGACAGTGGCAGGTTTATATCTCAACGTAGCTCCTGCCACCTGGCCAAGAAAAACTGGCCAAAGCTTTGGCCACGACTGATCCGGATCAGGCCGCACCGGCCTCAGAAGGTATGTCACGTGAACCCAATAACCTAGCTATAGCGGCTACCCTTCTATCTCACTATAAAGAAACTATGTTCAGAGAACCACGATTATTCCATTCATCATTAATAATCACTTTGACTGTATCTCGTCGGTACCAGTAAAGGAACGCTTGACCCCTATACATAACGAGGAGGGAGGGCGCCCTTGACTAGCTTGCACTAGCTTCCCTCCCTGCCACAAGCGGGCAGGCCACAGAGGGCTCTCTCTGCATCATGGTGCCGGCCCAACAACATACAGCATCATGTTTGACGAACGAACAAAGCCAATGATGTGCGGTGTTGGAGCTGGGCCAAACTGTGTCTGCGAGGCAGAACAGGGTGGGATGGAGTCATATGATTACAAACGTGGACAGTGAAAAAGACGCATGTGATGTATAGTGCTGTTGCTCGGCCGAACACGTTTGCCAGGCAGAGTGTGGGGAGAGCAGTATGTGTGTGGCAATCGATGGCACACACATGCTTCACGAACAAGACGTGCAGGCGGGCGCAACCCAAGAAACTAATCACAAGTTTCCTGGATGGGAAGAATGGCTTCAACGTATCCACGCACCGACGGTCCAGTTGTACTTGGACACGGCGCGCGCGCCGCTGCCATCTGTCACCACCACCATGAAGGTATGCACGCCGTCCCCGAGGAAGGCAGCCAGGGGTTCGGTGTTGCTGGGGTGGCAGGCACCTTGGGCAACCGGCCGCTCGTCGATCTGGTAGCAGAGTGGTGATTTCGGATGGACGTGAAGAAAATGCACCCAAAAACAAATGCTAGTATTAGTACAGAAAGATGAGGAATCACGAGACAAGAAGGGGCATGTGGCGAGGGGCCGGCAGCTCGCCAATCTGGCCGACGGGCGGGTCGTAAATGCGAAAGAGGGAAAAGAGGGAAACAATTGGTGAGCTATGCTCATTTTATCTATGACTAACCTGCTGAGCGGAGAATGCAACGCCGTATAGCACAAAAAGAAAAAATAATTTTCAGAAATTTATTTTTTTGTGCTGGCACCTGTACCCCAGCCACCCACGTAGGGGTTGGCTGGACAGGTGGTTGCAATAAAAGGTGGGCTTCCATTCTAGGGAAGCAGGTTGTTTCTTTTGCCTGGATCCACACAACATTTATGGAATAGCACATAGCTATACTGAACCGGAAATGTCACCTATCCAACATCACTAACGGAACGTATCGTATAAAGTCATTTGCATTACCGAGGTAATGCGAGCAAGCAGGCACGTGTTTGCCATGTTTCATTCACCCCTTTCTCAGGGGGAGAAAAGCGGCGGATGCACCCGGGATACAGACCGCCCGCTCATCTAAAAGGCTTCCTATAGCGGGCACGTGCTTGCCATGGGCTCAGAGGCGAGAAACCAAGTGCAGTGGACGCAAGAGTGGTGCACGTGACAGTACCGTCGCTCAGTCCATGGCATACGTCACAGTCCATGGCATACGTCACAGTCCACGGCAAGGATCCGCCAAGGATTGCGCCGTACAGCTGCGGCTACGGATGCTGTCGCACTTCGTGAGCTAACGCTCGTATTATCTTGTGCCACATAGTGCATTAGGGTCAGGGTACTCGCCGCTGGATTCTAGAATAAACACGAGGTGCCTGGTGTGTTACCCGAAACCAAGCACAATGTAAACACTGCACTGCTAGCTGCCGCTCCTGATGCTGCTAATGCTGTCACACTACTAGCTGCCGCTCCTGATGCTGCTAATGCTGTCACACTACTAGCTGCCGCTCCTGATGCTGCTAATGCTGTCATACTGCTAGCTGCCGCTCCTGATGCTGCTAATGCTGTCATACTGCTAGCTGCCGCTCCTGATGCTGCTAATGCTGTCATACTGCTAGCTGCCGCTCCTGATGCTGCTAATGCTGTCATACTGCTAGCTGCCGCTCCTGATGCTGCTAATGCTGTCATACTGCTAGCTGCCGCTCCTGATGCTGCTAATGCTGTCATACTGCTAGCTGCCGCTCCTGATGCTGCTAATGCTGTCACGCTGCTAGCTGCCCCACGTTTTCCCACATAACCTGCAAACATGACGGAGGCCAGTATAACTGCTCCCAGACACCGTCCCTTCTGCATGCTCGGTTCATGCCCCACCGTAAACAACCAAATACATAGACATGACGGAGGCCAGTATAACTTGATCCCAAACACCATCCCTTTTGCACGCTTGGCCAGTGCCTGACATGACCAATCGACCATCAGAGTTACATTCGCATTATCGATAGTGTTATCACCTTCACACCCCGGGTTATTGCCCCATGCTAGGTCAACATACCCAACAGCCAAAACTGTGTCGTGTACAGTTGGCATTAGTCGATGTTGTCGTATTAAGAGCAGTACCACCTTCACAGCCCGATTTACGGCCCCCTGCTGGCCCCCACGTACCCAACATTCGAAACTGCATCGCGTACAGTTGGCATCCTCTGGGGGATCCGCCGCATCGAACTGGACCCAGGCCTGCGTGACAGATGTCAGAGCAGCCGGGACGCTGACAAATCGCACCAAGGGGGGAAAGGTGGGGGGGGCCGGGGCCGAGGGTCCCGTGGGTGGGGGTGCGAATGGTGGCGGGGGCGGGGGCGGCAGCGGGGGCGGGGGAGGAGGGGCTCTTGGCGAAGTTGGTGGCCGGGGGGGGGGGGGGGAGGGGATGGGGGGGGGGTTGGGGGGGGCAGAAGGCAGGGGCGGTGATGGCGGTGGGGGGATGGGCTTGGCGGCAGGGGGGGGGAGGGGAGGGTCTTTTCGGTGCCGGAGGGTTGGGTGGTTGGGGAGGAGGGGTGAGGGGGGATGAGGGGGAGACGGAGGTGGCGGGGTGGGCGGCTCGGGAGGTGGTGGTGGTGGCATCGGGGGTGGTGATGGTGGGGGAGGGGGAGGGGGAGGGGGTGGGGGCGGCGGGGGTGGTGGAGGGGCCAGGGGAGGGGGCGGGGGTGCCAGGGGAGGCGCTGGCGGGGGCGCGGGCAGTGGCGGCGGGAATGGGCTGGGTGTGGCTGGTCCCTTGGGCTCCCTTGGGAATGAGGGCCGTGAGGGGGGCCTGGGGTTGGGGGGAGGCGTGGGAGGCGTGGGAGGCGTGGGAGTGGGAGGGGCTGGGGTAAGAGTGTCCATGTTCGGTTGGTATGGTTCGGGCGGGGGCGATGGTGGCTTGCCGGGAGCATCGGGCGGCGGGCTGGATGGAAGCTGGGGGAGCGGCGGGAGGGGTGACTCTGGTACAAGTGGCGGTGGGGGCGCTGCGTGGCGAATGACAGCACCCACGGAGGCAAGAGATGGTTGGGGAGGAGGAGAGACAAAGGGGGAGTGAGTGTGCATGCAGGCGTGTAAGAGAGAAGGAGAGAGAGAGAGGGAGAGAGAGAGGGAGAGAGAGAGAGGGAGAGAGAGAGGAGAGAGAGAGAGAGAGAGAGAGAGAGAGAGAGAGAGAGAGAGAGAGAGAGAGAGAGAGAGAGAGAGAGAGAGAGAGAGAGAGAGAGAGAGAGAGAGAGAGAGAGAGAGAGAGAGAGAGAGAGAGAGAGAGAGAGAGAGAGAGAGAGAGAGAGAGAGAGCATGTTTGAGTTTGAGTTCGAGATCGAGTGCATGCAAGGGACAATGCCTTGCCAGGGACCCCTTATGATTAACTACACTAGGCTTTGCGGTTTTTCAGGGCACCTCGGCGGAAGCCCAAAGGCTCCGCGTGCGTGTCCATGCAGCAGACCAAAAGCTCCCCTTTGGTGTCAGGGCAGCAGACCAAAGGCTCCCCGCGCATGTCAGTGCATCGGGGCGCACCCTTAAACGCCCAATTCAACAAACACGAAAACTTAGCGAGACAACACGCCAAACAGCGGGCGGTATATCACCGGATCATTCTAGCACAGCAGCGCATGGCTTATACAGATGAGAACAGGCGACCATTCTAGCACAGCAGCGCATGGCTTATACGCCCAACAGGATTCAATACACACATCTGATGTGATCGAATAAGCACGCAACTTGATGAGAACACGCGACCAACAGCGGGCATGCCAAGATAGGAATGCTATGATAGGCAAGCTGGTACTGCAGTACCAGATATATATCACGAGTTCACGCTCATATTGGATGAACAGGCACATCGGATGGCATGCTTGCGCTGCCACGAGCAACGATCGATGGGCGGTATCTCCGGAGCACACAAGTACAGCAGCCCATGACTGTTATAAGAGATGATAGGAATCACCCAACAGAGACACAAAGTGACAGCTATGCGGGCAACCGTTATACTAGTTTCATTCATGCAATCATTCAACCAGGGCACAAATTCATGAGACGTACGCGAGCAGTAGCTGTTTGGGAGGGTTGTGGCGCCTCCGCTGAATGTCTGCACGATGCAAGTGCCATGGTGAGAGCAGCCAGCATAAACAGCGAAGGGACCACCAACACGAGGAGCCAGAACAAACAGAAAAAAAGAAGCAGCCAGCATTGAACAGCGCCGAGACCGCCAACATGAGCAGCGGTATGAAGCAGTCCGAATAAACAGTAAGCGGCCGGAATAAGGAAGCAGCCAGAAAAAGGGACCAGCCAGGTTAAGGGAGCAGCCAGATGAAGGGCCTTCCCACATTCGGTGTTCAGGTGGACCGAAACAACCGAGTTTCGACTGAAAAATGCCTGAAAATGACCTGCACTACCTGCACCACCGTAACCCTGGTGCAGGTAGTGCATGTCGGGTTTCGGAGAGATCGAACGGTCAGGCACAGGCCACCTAGCCGGATCCGAACGTTGTGGCACGAAATGACAAGTACCGGGTCATGCGGACGCGAGTTCGGGTTGTTCAGAGTGAATCAAAGATCCGGCATGATATTCTCGGCGGCCCGGTACGGACGCCGAGGAACAAGTGTGGAAGCGACCTTCCGTAATAATGTGCTACTGATTCGTGCGCCGGAACTAGGCTGGGGGTCTCGTGATTGTTTTGGGACCAATGCCCGCTCGAGTTTCGGGCTAATTCAAAACAAATGTGGAAAGGCCCTACGGGAGCAGCCAGATCAAAGGAGCAGCCAGGTGAAGGGAGCAGCTAGAACAAGGGAGAAGCCATAATAAACACAAGGTTTCCGGCAGATGCCCAACTGCAGCTGGTCCATCGCTGGCTCCAACACCGAAACTTACCGAAACCTAACTACTTAACTAGCTGCTTACTAACTACTTAAGTAGCTGCTTGCAAACTACTTAACTAGCTGCTTACTAACTACTTAACTAGCTGCTTACTAACTACTTAAGTAGCTGTGTTGAAAGTAGCAATATGATCGGACAGTGGACACCGACTTCGGGATCATCCGAGCAATGATCTTATTTCAATTAGTTAACCCTACACCGTTGGAATAATACACAATAAGCAATACCTACGTGTACTCGTAGAGAGGGGGGACTATCTCTGCCGTGCACGGGTTGACTGTGGGCATTCCCATTGGGAGAGAATGCCGCTGCTGCCAGATATACCTGCCGCTGGGGGCAACCGTGGCTCTGCTGGATCTACCGCACGTAACTAATTCCCTTGTGTCAAATTTACAAGTCGCGAGTGAGCTGATGTACGCGGACGATGGCTCTGTGAATACATTCTCTGATATGGGCGAATCGTTCATTATATATCCCCCGAGCTGATGTACGCGGACGATGTCTCTGTGGATACATTCTCTGATATGGGCGAATCGTTCATTATATATCCCCCGAGCTGATGTATGCGGACGATGGCTCTGTGAATACATTCTCTGATATGGGCGAATCGTTCATTATATATCCCCCGAGCTGATGTACGCGGACGATGGCTCTGTGGATACATTCTCTGATATGGGCGAATCGTTCATTATATATCCCCCGAGCTGATGTATGCGGACGATGTCTCTGTGGATACATTCTCTGATATGGGCGAATCGTTCATTATATATCCCCCGAGCTGATGTACGCGGACGATGGCTCTGTGAATACATTCTCTGATATGGGCAAATCGTTCATTATATATCCCCCGAGCTGATGTACGCGGACGATGTCTCTGTGGATACATTCTCTGATATGGGCGAATCGTTCATTATATATCCCCCGAGCTGATGTATGCGGACGATGGCTCTGTGAATACATTCTCTGATATGGGCGAATCGTTCATTATATATCCCCCGAGCTGATGTACGCGGACGATGGCTCTGTGAATACATTCTCTGATATGGGCGAATCGTTCATTATATATCCCCCGAGCTGATGTACGCGGACGATGGCTCTGTGAATACATTCTCTGATATGGGCGAATCGTTCATTATATATCCCCCGAGCTGATGTACGCGGACGATGGCTCCGTGAATACATTCTCTGATATAGGCGAATCGTTCATTATATATCCCCCGAGCTGATGTACGCGGACGATGGCTCTGTGAATACATTCTCTGATATAGGCGAATCGTTCATTATATATCCCCCGAGCTGATGTATGCGGACGATGGCTCTGTGGATACATTCTCTGATATGGGCGAATCGTTCATTATATATCCCCCGAGCTGATGTATGCGGACGATGGCTCCGTGAATACATTCTCTGATATGGGCGAATCGTTCATTATATATCCCCCGAGCTGATGTATGCGGACGATGGCTCTGTGAATACATTCTCTGATATGGGCGAATCGTTCATTATATATCCCCCGAGCTGATGTATGCGGACGATGGCTCCGTGAATACATTCTCTGATATGGGCGAATCGTTCATTATATATCCCCCGAGCTGATGTACGCGGACGATGGCTCTGTGAATACATTCTCTGATATGGGCGAATCGTTCATTATATATCCCCCGAGCTGATGTACGCGGACGATGGCTCTGTGAATACATTCTCTGATATGGGCGAATCGTTCATTATATATCCCCCGAGCTGATGTATGCGGACGATGTCTCTGTGGATACATTCTCTGATATGGGCAAATCGTTCATTATATATCCCCCGAGCTGATGTACGCGGACGATGGCTCCGTGAATACATTCTCTGATATAGGCGAATCGTTCATTATATATCCCCCGAGCTGATGTATGCGGACGATGGCTCTGTGAATACATTCTCTGATATGGGCGAATCGTTCATTATATATCCCCCGAGCTGATGTATGCGGACGATGGCTCTGTGGATACATTCTCTGATATGGGCGAATCGTTCATTATATATCCCCCGAGCTGATGTACGCGGACGATGTCTCTGTGGATACATTCTCTGATATAGGCGAATCGTTCATTATATATCCCCCGAGCTGATGTACGCGGACGATGTCTCTGTGGATACATTCTCTGATATGGGCGAATCGTTCATTATATATCCCCCGAGCTGATGTATGCGGACGATGGCTCTGTGAATCCATTCTCTGATATGGGCGAATCGTTCATTATATATCCCCCGAGCTGATGTATGCGGACGATGGCTCTGTGGATACATTCTCTGATATGGGCGAATCGTTCATTATATAGTAGTATCCCCTGTGTCGCTTGCGCGCGATTTGCTCAGCAAGCCATGGTGTATTACTGGTACTCACCGGCAGCATGAACTCTAGTGTCACATTTACTTATACTTCAAGTCGCTTTCATAGCCCGCTTCTCCGCACTCACCGGAAGCGTTGGGCAGTAATACACCGTCCCGCTGATTGCAGTCATCAATGTTGACTGCGGGGCAAGGACGTTACAGGCGCAAGAGAGTGAACACGTCACAGGCGCAAGTGTGTGAATGGAGTGGCCATGGGGCTATGACAACGGAGCAGGCCCTCAGCGACGTCGGGTGGAGCAACTGAGGAGTGAGAAAAGAAGAACTTGTGGGAAACTCAAGCCCTGGAAGACGGGGGTGCGAGAAGAGGCAGGAAAGGGGGGGGATGTTTTTACCCTAGCGAACTTGAATGGGACGCGGAGGAGTGAGCATTTTACCACACAGACAGCGCCCCAAGGGGACTTCTGACAGCTCAGCTCGCATTCTTGCCCTGGATGCCAAGTACATCAACGCCTACATACATGGTCGTCAGAAAGCAACAAACGTGAAAACGATAGCTGCCCAAAGCTGAGATTCCGCGGAACACAGAAAGTCAGAAAGCCTAGAAGCTACCAGCAAGGAATCGAACATAGGACCTTTGGCATGATTTCGCGGCTGTGTGAGTCTCCTGATCCGAAGGCATCTCACTTAACGTTTCGAAACAGCCCAACTGCGAAAAACCTCTTTACCGGAGAGGGGTGCCAACATGTCCGAGATTCAGCACCCCCTAAGGTCCCGCCACCCACCTGGCCACTCTGCTCCTCCACAATATTTGAAAAGATGGAGTCCAGGAGGTAGTAGTTGGCAAAGGGGGCCTCGGGCGTGCGTTTATCTGACGTGGAGAACAGGATGGTGATGCCCTGGTTGTTGCCAAACTGAAATTTTTTTATCGCCCAGGGTGTTTTCATGGGGAGGAAGTTGTGGGGGGAGGGGCAGGAGTGACAAGTATGCAAGTATGCAAGTATAAGACGAGGGTGTTTTCATGGGGAGGAAGTTGTGGGGGGAGGGGCAGGAGTGACAAGTATGCAAGTATGCAAGTACAAGACGACATTACAAGGCAGCGATACTAGAGCGCGCGCATGAGACAAGAACGACGGGCAGCGACTTCAGAAAAGGACATGAGACAGCGACCTACGACAGCCACAGAAGACGGCAACTTCATACAACAACTTAAGATAGCCACATAAGGCAGCGACATGAGACAGCGACTTCAGGCAGCTTCATGAGACAGCAACTTCAGGCAACAACATAAGGCTTCCGCGGAAGGCAACCACGAAAGGCACCAACATGAGACAATAGCGTAAGATAACCACATGAAGGCTAGCATATGAGACACACAATACAAGAGAAGCGGACGATCGTGGGAGTCCTGCATGCATGATTGTTATACAGACGAGTTGCAAGTGAGCCACCAGCTTTCCAGTGGGGCGTTCCACTCAGAGGCGTGCGCGTGTGGTACCCGCACAAGCGCGCGAGCGAGAGCAGCTATTCAGGGGGGGGTAACTCGCTTGCACGAGGACTAGCGTTCAGCACCTATGCCAAAACTCAAGTTCAACCAAAATGATGTCAGAGCCGGGAAGTGATCAAATGGCAACTAGAAAGGTGATCCTCTTACGCGGAACCAGAACTCAGACTTGGCTGAATGGCCTTATCAGCAAGCCACCGCAGAATATGGTACGAACGCAAGCAAGCTGTTCGTCGCACAAACCAAGAAGCTGCTTATGACACAAACGACACATGACCACCCACAGAAAAGAATGACAACGAAAAGAAAACCATTATCAGTCTTTCCGAACCTTGAACTTTGGGTCGAATGGCATGCATAGGAAGAAGGGCGAGGTAGCACATTCCAATAAGGTGCCAGTGGAGGTGCAGGAAAGGATGTCAGACTCTGGCTGATGGTGTAAGGAGCAAACTACTATACATCCTTGGTTAATTTACTACGATATAGTTAGCACGTACCAATAAACTGTCGTTGGTGAAGGTGCAGGACTGGATGGTCACGCTCTGGCTGATGGCATAAATAGATGCTGCGGCTTCCGCCTGTACCAAGCACCAGCGGGGTGTCACCAGCAGAAGAGGTGCTTGTGGGATGCCGATGTCACCAGCAGAAGAGATGTTTATGGGATGCAGATGTCAACGGCAGAAGAGATGTTTATGGGATGCAGATGTCAACAGCAGAAGAGATGCGTGTAGTTAGGAGCAGCCCGCAAAGTTGGTCGACATTCCCCCTCTCCCTTCACAAAGGAGCAGCCCACAAAGTTGGTCGACATTCCACCTCTCTCTTCACAAAGGAGCAGCCCGCAAAGTTGGTCGACTTTCCCCTCTCCCCTCACAAAGGAGCAGTCCACAAAATTAGGTGACTCACCGCCTGTGCCCTCACAAACGAGCAGTCCAGAAAGGTGTGGGTGCCGATCTTTTCGACCTCGGTGATGTGGACTGCCCCGCCGTACTGCGCGCGGGAGCGTGCAAGTGAGGAGGCGACAATCGAAAACAAAATGTTCCATCACGCACAGGGTGGCGTGGACCGCCCCACATTCTGTGCGCAGGAGCGTGCAAGTGAGGGGCGACCAGAGTTTCCCAGGCTCGCTTACTTGTGAGGGTGACAGGCAAACATCGTAACCATTTGGTAAATCAGCTGTGCGGGTGGCGGGCAACAGCAGCGCCCGAATTTCTTAGCTCCCCGTGCGGGTGGCGCACGACAGCAGCAACCGTTTGTGAGACTGCGTTGGTTCAAGTAATCGCAGGGATCCGTGCACGTGCACACTTGTTTTTTTTCGCATGGGGGAGAAATGTGCCGTGGGGTGGCGGCGGAGCGCGACTTTGCAGACGATATTTCACATGGTTGCGTCACGGGATGCTGGTGGTTGAGGTTAACTCATCGTCCAAGACCGATGCCCAGGGTTTCCGGACGATTGGTTAGGGTTCAAGGGCACGTGGATCCGCATGCATGTTTCGCAGGCAGCAGAACGGCAGGAAAGAATGCAACTCAGGCTGGGCAGCTACAGAGGTCTTTACAGTGCTGGGCCCAGAATGAGGCATATACAGAGGATTGTGGCGACCGAATTATAGGGATTCGTCCTGCTGGCACGCACCCCTGCGCTGGTCGTGGTGTCTTGAAACCAGCAGCCCTGCCAATACGAGCTCATCCCATCCTTGAGGAATACCGCGCCGCCTCCTAGGCCCGCCTGGTCGTGGCAGGTGGAAAAATGGTTGGCGGGGGGATGGTGGTTGGCGGGGGGATGGTGGTTGGCGGGGGGATGGTGGTTGGCGGGGGGATGGTGGTTGGCGGGGGATGGTGGTTGGCGGGGGGATGGTGGTTGGCGGGGGGATGGTGGTTGGCGGGGGGATGGTGGTTGGCGGGGGTGGTGGTTGGCGGGGGATGGTGGTTGGCAGGTGGTGGAGATACCACAGGCATGTGGTGGAGGGGTGTAGTACCCCAGGCAGGACCCCAGGCAGACAAAAACGTTACGATCGGTGAAATAATGTACAAGCAACTTACGTAGCGACACGGCACGACACGGCCCCAACTCGGCCCCAACACGGCGTTATACAGCGAACACGGTGCCAATTTCAACAAATGTGGAGCAGGCAGGCCCTAGGCATGTGATGCAACCGGGCGGCAGGTGATGGCATGCAACAGGGGGCAGGTGATGGCATGCAACGGGGGGCAGGTGATGGCATGCAACAGGGCACTGCGGCGGCATGGCACGAGCTGGCACCTAAGTGACAGGGTGGACATGGCGAGTTGGCAGAATGCGTCAGGAATTAGAGATGGTGGTAACCTCACCATCTCTACTTCCTCCCACACCACACCAGTATCCCTCCACCGGTGAGCTTGATGGTATGGTCAGCTAGGTCATGAACAAGGTCAGCTCAGTGGACCTATCCTAGGGTAACTTTCCGTAATTGTTGTTGACCAAGCGGCCCACATGAAAGCTCCACGAGGATATTTGCAGGGTGCAGCTGTTGACATGGTGAACAGTGCGGTTGCCACAGACCTGGTGGTGAATGGTAGATAGCTCATGGTGGACCATTCATGGTGAAGAGAGCGGTTGCCAAAGAGCTACCAGCCTTCAAACAAACGAATAGTACTCTTAACAGAGAGATAACGAGCTCGGCGTGCAACAAACGATAGACTGGTTCAAGGAGAGATAATTCCGTGAATGCTAGTATGTGGACTACTACTAAGTTTTTCGGCTGCAGCATAGCTGGGCTCTGCTTGGGTGCAACTAGCACAACAATCTGTCCTGTAGATGTTTTTGCAAGCTTCACCAATAATTAGACATCGCTACAATAACTTGACATAGCTCCAAAAACTTGCCAAAGCTCACTATCTAGCCATAGCTCCAATATTTAGCCGTAGGTCCGATAACTTGTCATATCTTCACATGCTATCCCACTTCATGGAATCCACATTTACCAGCGGAGCCTCGCGCACTGTGCCTAGATTTACCCAGCCCACCTGGCCCAGGCACAAAATACCGGGCACACTAACAAAAAATATCCAACGAAGAAGAGGTGCTGGCAGGATGGCACGGCGATGCATGTGAAGGGCTCACAAACCTTGGTGTGATTAAAGAAGCAGCCGACAAAGGAGACCCTGTTGTAGCCCTCTGCAAATACGGCACCGCCGAGCTTCTGCTCCAATCGAGTGGTGGTTGATCAAGGAAACAAAGCATGGTTTTAGTGAAGATATCGGGTACCCATACAGCCCCGCTGCGCGCCTGTGCCCCGGCTTCCTCTCCAGCCGAATGGCAATGCGACAATCATGAGCTCGGGTATGTAATGTGGAGACACAGGGTATAGGTAGACAATCATGAGCTCGGGTATATAATGTGGAGACACAGGGTATAGGTAGACAATCATGAGCTCGGGTATATAATGTGGAGACACAGGGTATAGGTAGACAATCATGAGCTCGGGTATATAATGTGGAGACATAGGGTACAGGTAGACAATCATGAGCTCGGGTATGTAATGTGGAGACATAGGGTATAGGTAGACAATCATGAGCTCGGGTATATAATGTGGAGACACAGGGTATAGGTAGACAATCATGAGCTCGGGTATATAATGTGGAGACATAGGGTATAGGTAGACAATCATGAGCTCGGGTATATAATGTGGAGACACAGGGTACAGGTAGACAATCATGAGCTCGGGTATATAATGTGGAGACATAGGGTATAGGTAGACAATCATGAGCTCGGGTATGTAATGTGGAGACACAGGGTACAGGTAGACAATCATGAGCTCGGGTATATAATGTGGAGACATAGGGTATAGGTAGACAATCATGAGCTCGGGTATATAATGTGGAGACATAGGGTATAGGTAGACAATCATGAGCTCGGGTATGTAATGTGGAGACATAGGGTATAGGTAGACAATCATGAGCTCGGGTATGTAATGTGGAGACACAGGGTACAGGTAGACAATCATGAGCTCGGGTATGTAATGTGGAGACATAGGGTATAGGTAGACAATCATGAGCTCGGGTATATAATGTGGAGACACAGGGTATAGGTAGACAATCATGAGCTCGGGTATATAATGTGGAGACATAGGGTACAGGTAGACAATCATGAGCTCGGGTATATAATGTGGAGACATAGGGTACAGGTAGACAATCATGAGCTCGGGTATGTAATGTGGAGACATAGGGTATAGGTAGACAATCATGAGCTCGGGTATATAATGTGGAGACACAGGGTATAGGTAGACAATCATGAGCTCGGGTATATAATGTGGAGACATAGGGTATAGGTAGACAATCATGAGCTCGGGTATATAATGTGGAGACACAGGGTACAGGTAGACAATCATGAGCTCGGGTATATAATGTGGAGACATAGGGTATAGGTAGACAATCATGAGCTCGGGTATGTAATGTGGAGACACAGGGTACAGGTAGACAATCATGAGCTCGGGTATATAATGTGGAGACATAGGGTATAGGTAGACAATCATGAGCTCGGGTATATAATGTGGAGACATAGGGTATAGGTAGACAATCATGAGCTCGGGTATGTAATGTGGAGACATAGGGTATAGGTAGACAATCATGAGCTCGGGTATGTAATGTGGAGACACAGGGTACAGGTAGACAATCATGAGCTCGGGTATGTAATGTGGAGACATAGGGTATAGGTAGACAATCATGAGCTCGGGTATATAATGTGGAGACATAGGGTATAGGTAGACAATCATGAGCTCGGGTATGTAATGTGGAGACATAGGGTACAGGTAGACAATCATGAGCTCGGGTATATAATGTGGAGACATAGGGTACAGGTAGACAATCATGAGCTCGGGTATATATTCTGATCAGACACTCCGCAAAGGTGAAAACCTTTGCGTTCAGTGCCAGGCCGCGGAAAACGCGGAAAACGCGATCTGCAAATGAATCCGACCGGAATCGAACTGGGGACCTCTCGCACCAATTTTGCTGACTATAGGACGGACGTCTCCGGTTACCATGGCATCGCCAACTTACACCTACAGTCATCCGCAAAAGTTCTCCTGTCCGGGGAGTGATGCAAGCCTTTCGGATTTGGTACTAGATAAATCACTCGAGATCTGTGTGTAGGAGTACTACACACGTGTCTGCACGCGAGACTTGTTCAGTCTCGCACCGTGAGACGGGCTGAACACGGCTGAATCCTTCTTTTTAGTAGAAGGGGGCGTAGCCGGTACTATCGAAATCAGCCAAGCGTATATTCTGATCAGACACTCCGCAAAGGTGAAAACCTTTGCGTTCAGTGCCGGGTAGGTAGACAATCATGAGCTCGGGTATATAATGTGGAGACATAGGGTACAGGTAGACAATCATGAGCTCGGGTATGTAATGTGGAGACACAGGGTACAGGTAGACAATCATGAGCTCGGGTATATAATGAGGAGACATAGGGTACAGGTAGACAATCATGAGCTCGGGTATATAATGTGGAGACACAGGGTATAGGTAGACAATCATGAGCTCGGGTACATAATGTGGACCAATGAATCTGCTGTTGACCAGCATGTCTGCCCCTTTTCCTCACCCCAACGTTGTGGTGGCCCTGTCCCCTTACGAATGAGCCCTTATCCTTACCAATGAGCCCTTGTCCTTACAAATGAGCCCTTATGTCATCACGGTAGATCACAGGACACAACGGCTCGCAGCGCATCTATCTGGTGGACATCGTGACATGCCTGCGCTGGTCACACTACGCACACTATACGTCACACTCTATACACTATACGTCACTCTCTATACACTATACGTCACACTCTAGACGCTATACGTAACACTCTAGACTCTATACGTCACACTCTACACACTATACGTCACACTCTAGACTCTATACGTAACACTCTAGACTCTATACGTCACACTCTAGACTCTATACGTCACACTCTAGACACTATACATAACACTCTATACACTATACGTCACACGGCACGAGGCTGCCCAGTTGACATCCAGGACATAAGGACGTACCCCTTCGCCCCCATTGAACTGGCAATTCTCGAAGTTGAGGATGTTGTTGGGGGTACTGGAGTCAGTATAGACCACCATCCCATCATGCGTTGGCTGCAAGGGCAACAAGCCAGAGAATATTAATCATGGGAAAGTTTCGTTAGTCAGGAAAACAAAGGGCATGAATAGGCACCACAAGGCCCACGACAAAAAGTGTTGTACGCCACTATCTGATAACGGATTGACCATGGGCTTCCCTTTCATTGAAAACCAGACAGGCAGATAACCCCATTCCAACAGTAGATATAGTTCTCTTTAGGAAACCATAGGGCATCAGAGCTCACTGATAGGCATTTGTTTAGGCCATTGCGACCACCACTGGCTCTTGGTAGTATAGGGCCATCTGGGGCAGTACCAAGGGAAATAATTATGGAAGAAGTTATCTAAGGGTAGCAGTACCATGCGGCACGTAGTGGCATGGGTTAAGTACTATGGGAGTGCCACGAGCTTACCACCACAGGTGCCACGATGGGGTTATCACGAGGGCGGCACCATGGGAATGACAGTAGTAGAATATGTACTACCACAAAAGCCTTATGAGATTTTTGGGCCACTCACATGTGCGGGGCGTTGAGGATGAGGTTGCAAAAGGTGGCCGTGTTGTCACCTGTGACAATGATACTCTCTCTCTCTCTCTCTCTCTCTCTCTCTCTCTCTCTCTCTCTCTCTCTCTCTCTCTCTCTCTCTCTCTCTCTCTCTCTCTCTCTCTCTCTCTCTCTCTCTCTCTCTCTCTCTCTCTCTCTCTCTCTCTCTCTCTCTCTCTCTCTCTCTCTCTCTCTCTCTCTCTCTCTCTCTCTCTCTCTCTCTCTCTCTCTCTCTCTCTCTCTCTCTCTCTCTCTCTTCTCTCTCTCTCTCTCTCTCTCTCTCTCTCTCTCTCTCTCTCTCTCTCTCTCTCTCTCTCTCTCTCTCTCTCTCTCTCTCTCTCACACACACACACACACACACACACACACACACACACACACACATTCAAGCCCTCTTCTTGATCATCCATGGGGATATTTAAAAGCCGTTATCGTAGGCTTTTGATACTACAGAGCTTCTTGGTATTCTTGTCAAATACTTGAGGTTCTGGACAAACATTGTGGACCACAACAGTCTTATACCCAGCGCACATGCGCACGCACACACACACACACATATACAAACACATCCGCCAACCACACCCATCCTTGTCAACAGTAGAAAAGTCTGGCCATGCAAGGGATGTCCCTCTGACTGACAATGATGGTATCAGGACCGCATTTTGATATTTAAACTATGATATTATCTTGCATTTTTGTGAGGGAGGCTGGGCCACTCGCATCCGTGTGCACTGTAAAGATCAGGTCGCACAAGGGCCGTCCCCTGTGGCAAAACAGGATCACACTCTGCCAGGAAATGCTTTCCATTCTTCTGGGAAAAGCGAGGACCACTCACATCTGTGTGGGCAGTGAAGCCCAGGTCGCACTATGCGAGGATGATGCATCTCACGTATTGTACGTGTCGTGACTACAATGATGATCCCGTGAACACACACGCGCCCCCCACTCACGTCCGTGTGGACCATAAAGATCAGGTCGCAGAAGCCGACGGTGATGCTTCCGGCGACCAGTTTAAACTGGGAGTCGCCCGTCGTGAACACCGCCCGGCCCACCACGCAAGTGGTGCCATCGCTGCACTCGCCGCAGATGGTGATGTTGCGCGAGATTTCCTGGACGGTCGCTGCAAAGACATGCACATCAGGTTCCAGGTGTGAAGAAGGGTGCATGTTTAGGGGTAAAACGGTGCATCATGAAAGTGCAAGGGTTCAGGGAGTTGCTAGATGGTTGCTGCGGAGACTTCGCACGTACGGTTCCCAGCATTAGGGTGCGGGGTCCAGGGGTAAAGCGGGGTGCATGTTCCAGGTTGAAAGGTACATCTTCAGCGTACAAGGATTAAGAGAGCTGCCGCGTGGTCACCGCAGAGAATTGGGAATATGGGCCCAGGTGTGAAGGTGCACGGTCTAGGTATAAAACGGTTAGGGCTTCCCATATCGGGTTGTATACTAGAGGTTGAGAGTGTTTGATAGTAGTCTGGTGTCAGGAGACGAGTCCAGCATTGGTAGTTTGAGGTTTGGGGTATAGAGTGATCATGGCAGGAATCAGGGGTGTAGCTTTGGGGTTTTGGCGTGCCTGCTTTGGTGGATGGCGGCCCAGCAGTAAAGGCACAATGACCGAGAGACCATGAACAAGGATGAGGCTAATACTAGTACAAGAAGTAACCATAGAATAGATAGGCGAGAAGAACAAAGACGACAAGGACTGACGCTCCCAACAGAAGTTATTGAAAAAAAACAGGGATTGGAAAACAAGGAATGCAGAAGGTTTCAGGGATGCAGGATCTGGAACTTCCTGTTCATGCGTGGCAAAAGCTGAAAGCTGTAGATGTGTCATCTGGGAAGCATTCCTTGCATGAAAAGGCAAATATGGTGCACAATGCCGGACGAGGCAGCCAAGGGAGCGTTATTAGTCCTCCGGACCGCGCAGGGCTTTACTAAATATTAATATTCCATACATGATCTATATTATTAATTTGGCAAGGTGGGGGTCATCCCGCACTATCCAGGGCATTGCGGAGTAGCCCCCAACCAAAAAGGACCGGAATGACTGCCCACCAATCCGCGCGAAGCGCCCAGCGAGCGAAGCAAGCTACGCTGAAAGCGCACAGCGAGCGCAGCGAGCGGCGAGCGGAGCGAGCACCATACTGTTCAGCGGGCCGCGAGCGAAGCGAGCACCGTACTGTTCAGCGGGCCGCGAGCGAAGCGAGCACCGTACTGTTCCCCTCTCCAGAGCGCAGCGAAGGACCTCGGACTACGCAGCGGGCAGCGGGCAGTCCCTCTACCGCCCAAAAGTGACTTTTTTTTGCTGGGCGAAGCCAGCGGGTCACACTAGTCAAATATTAATATTGCACACCTTATTAAATACCAATATTGCATACCCAGGGTCATGGAGGCCTTGATCTTGATATTTGAGATCTCCGTCGCATTCAGCGCTTGCTCAAGCTCCGTAGGGTTCAACACCCACGAGGCTGCAAAGGAGGCATGGGAGCGAATACAGGTGGCCGATGTGGGTGGCAGTCGGTAGCACATACGGTTGGCCATCCATGCACAAAGGAAGGACAGCGGCACCCACGAGGGGTATGGGTGGCAACAAAAAGTTGGCAGACGTTAGAATCATGTTTCCCCAAAGCCATGCAAGCGGCGGGTGGCCATCCATGCACAAGTACAGACAGGAGCCTGCGTCGATACCTGTGCAGCCTTCCCGAGCGTTTGAAGAAGCAGTGACAGGGAATGTGGGGTGAGAGACAGAGCGAGAACGGGGAGGGTGGAGAGAGGGGTGGATGAGTGACGAGAGAGTGCGGAGTAATGTGCCGTAGAAGCCAAGTGCCGGCCGCATGTTTGGGTGCTGACACGATGCCATGCCATCGTGCAGAGCATGGGCGACCGCTCATATGGATGGCCAGGGGAGGGCGGTAAGGGGATTACGGCACCTGATCAAGAATACCTAGTAGCGGACCTGACTACCTCATGTGGATGGCCAGGGGAGGGCAGTAAGGGGATTAAGGGCACCTGATCAAGGATACCTGGTAACAGACCTAACTACAGCTACAATGACAAATATAAGGGCACCTGATCAAGGATACCTGGTAACAGACCTAACTACAGCTACAATGACAAATATAAGGGCACCTGATCAAGGATACCTGGTAACAGACCTAACTATACAGCTACAATGACAAATATAAGGGCACCTGATCAAGGATACCTGGTAACAGACCTAACTACAGCTACAATGACAAATAATGAGAGCGGCCATCCACAGTGACAGGTGGGAGTATGACAAGGACGGCAGAATCAAGTTATGTGAGGCATCACACCTTCCTGGCCAGCGTACCCGATACTATAGGGCTATCATACTTGCTACAGTACTGGTTACAATGCCGGCAACACACTGTAGCAAGCCACCGACATGCCTTACCGATGCAGGCATGCAACGAACGACTAAGGTATAACTGACTACTGTCAAGGGCGACTGTCCATAAGGGAATTTAATGTCGCACGCAGCATGGAGTGACGCGCCCTCTGCTGGGTGAATGGCTACTCAATAAAGTCGTATGGCTACTGCAGATAGGGCGACCGTGCACGAGGGTGCTTATTGGGTGTATGGCTACTCGATCCAGTCCTATGGCTACTGCAAATAGGGCAGCCGTGCACACGGGTACTTACTGGGTGTATGGCTACTCGATACAGAAATATGGCTACTGCAAATAGGGCGACCGTACACACGGGTACTTACGTGCACAAGGCAACCAACTGGGTATATGGCTACTCCATACAGTATTATGGCTCCTGCCATAGGGAAACTAAGGGCAAAAGGATACTCAATGTCCCGTGCCGTGGTCACTTATGGGCCCTCTGCCACGTCCTTTGACCTATCTATACGGTCACATGGCCGATGACCATATCTTTGTCACTCACTGGTGCACAACGTGGTCAGTAACGTGCCCGCCACCGGGTCGTCGCTGTTCCCCAACTCCGCTGTCGTCGGGGAGATGACGTTCACGGTCGGTGCAACGGTGCCACAGAGGCGCGTGTTGTTAAAGAGGGTGATGGAGCCAAGGGCATATGCGCTGTAAGGGAGGGAGCCCCACAGCTGGTTGTTGTCCGCGAAGCTGGGGGGGGGGCACAGAAAAGGGGGGGGGGGGGGGGGGGGGGGGGGGCAGCACAGAGCAGCAGGGATAGGTGTTAGGTACTTGGTGGGACGCAGGGGTGCAGCAGTGGGATGGAAGATGGAGCGAATAGAGCAAGATGGAGGCTGGAAGAGGATGACGAGGGACAGGCTATTAATAACAATCAGAACGAGAGCAGGACCCAGAAAGAAATAGGAGGATCCAGGGATCAGAATGAGAACAAGAACATCACGACCGAGAAGAAAGATAGCAAAAGGGTTCGAAAGGGAAAGTCACTCAGTTAGAAAACACTGCTCAGCGATCGCTGGACCTGCCTGCGCGGAGATGTACAAGAGAATTGATTGCTACTAGGTTGGCAGTATGCAGCATGCGATGCACGGGCCGCGTTTAAGGGGCTTTCAGGGCGGTAATGGCAAGGCACTAGTACTTGGGGACCAATCCGGCATGGATGTGCGGGGATGAAACAGAGAACAAGAACAGGCGTAATAATAATAAGAAACACGGCAAAAGGGTTAAGAAGGGAAACTCGCTCTGAGGGGCAACGTACTAGTACTTGGGAACAGTTCCCTCCTTGATGTAATACTCGGGGTAAGAGGGGAAGGAGCCGCTGATGAGGTTGCCGCCCACGTCCAGCAAGTCCAGTATGGGGAAGTAGGAGCTGGACTCGCCCAGGGTCCCTGACAGTCTGTTGCCACGCAGCCGCCTGAGGGGTACCGGGGGACCACGGACCGCGAAGCAATGCCACGGATCGCACCAGAAGCCGCAGGGTTGTCAGCTAGCCATGAACGCGTACAATTGCACCGCTGAGCAATGCCACGGATCGCACCAGAAGCAGCAGGGTTGTCAGCTAGCCATGAATGCGTACAATTGCACCGCTGAGCAATGCCACGGATCGCACCAGAAGCAGCAGGGTTGTCAGCTAGCCATGAATGCGTACAATTGCACCGCTGAGCAATGCCACGGATCGCACCAGAAGCAGCAGGGTTGTCAGCTAGCCATGAATGCGTACAATTGCACCGCTGAGCAATGCCACGGATCGCACCAGAAGCAGCAGGGTTGTCAGCTAGCCATGAACGCGTACAATTGCACCGCTGAGCAATGCCACGGATCGCACCAGAAGCCGCAGGGTTGTCAGCTAGCCATGAACGCGTACAATTGCACCGCTGAGCAATGCCACGGATCGCACCAGAAGCCGCAGGGTTGTCAGCTAGCCATGAGCGCGTACAATTGCACCGCTGAGCAATGCCACGGATCGCACCAGAAGCCGCAGGGTTGTCAGCTAGCCATGAACGCGTACAATTGCACCGCTGAGCAATGCCACGGATCGCACCAGAAGCAGCAGGGTTGTCAGCTAGCCATGAACGCGTACAATTGCACCGCTGAGCAATGCCACGGATCGCACCAGAAGCCGCAGGGTTGTCAGCTAGCCATGAACGCGTACAATTGCACCGCTGAGCAATGCCACGGATCGCACCAGAAGCAGCAGGGTTGTCAGCTAGCCATGAACGCGTACAATTGCACCGCTGAGCAATGCCACGGATCGCACCAGAAGCCGCAGGGTTGTCAGCTAGCCATGAGCGCGTACAATTGCACCGCTGAGCAATGCCACGGATCGCACCAGAAGCCGCAGGGTTGTCAGCTAGCCATGAACGCGTACAATTGCACCGCTGAGCAATGCCACGGATCGCACCAGAAGCCGCAGGGTTGTCAGCCAGCCATGAACGCGTACAATTGCACCGCTGAGCCAGCAACGCGCCAAGCCAGCAGCAATAGGATTATCAACTAGCCACGAATACTCGCAGCGCCAACCAGCCAGCAACAGCAGTAGCAAGCAGCCAGCAACGCGTACAGCGCCATCAAGCCTAGCTGGCTATCGACTCGCGGGTGGAACGAACTATGGCACCCGCAACAACAGCAGCAAGCAGCCAGCAACGCGTACAGTGCCATCAAGCCTAGCTGGCTCTCGACTCGCGGGTGGAGCGAACTATGGCACCCGCAACAACAGCAGCAAGCAGCCAGCAACGCATACAGCGCCATCAAGCCTAGCTGGCTCTCGACTCGCAGGTGGAATGAACTAGGGCACCCGCAACAACAGCGGCAAGCAGCCAGCCAAACTTACATTTCTGTCAGCCCGGACTCGGTCTGGGTTTGCTGGGTGAACTCGATGGTCCCTGACAGCTGGTTGAAGCTCACGTCCCTGGAATGTGGGCAGGGCCACGCGACGCAACACCCAAATATAGAGCAGCCTCTCGTGATGGCACGTGAGACCTTGCCGATGTACTACCTCGTAGTATGAACAAATGCACGCAAGTACGCGAGAGACACAAAGATCACCACATTAGCACTTCTCTTGAAACCAAAACTACTTGGGCAGACTGGTAATCATAATTTGCGAGTTCATGCTCAACGGTTTGCATATTTGCTGATGCATCTGCCGGTGCCCCTGAGCGAGCTCATGCCTGTGCTTATGCTAACATCCACCAGAAAAGGGCTCAGCCTTCTGGCATTGCATTCCCTGCCCAGGTGATGGGGCTCCAGGCTAATCCACGACGTGTGCCGGGCAGCAGCACAAGACCATAGCGGGACTGGGGACACCCCTCGCACCAACCGGCTCCACCCCTTGCACCAACCGTCCCCACCACCTCGTGCGCGCTGTGCCCCACCCCTTGCATGCGCCTTCCCCACGCCTTGCATCAACAGTTTCCAGGATACAAGGGAGCAGAGCCCTCCCGCGCCACCCGATTGCTGCAAATCACATATCTGTGTGAAAACTTACATCCACCCTGCATACATACACATTGCTTACATCGTTTCTCTGAGGTACTTGACAGCTACAGGAGGCTGAAAGCATGAAGGATGTGTGGAGTAGTCGCTCATCGTAGCAAACCAAACGCCCGATAACGGTCAAATAGAAAACCAAACATTCTTGCTATTTTTACACTATAGTGATGTACATCCTGTACTCGCACTACTGTAATTTAGTTCCATACAGTACTCAAACACTCACCGCCTTCTCATCCATCAGCAACGATCCCATGGCCACTGTACTTACTGTGACTGGGTGCGTGTTCACTATAGTAGTACTCACAGCGTCCAGGGGGTCGTCTTCTCAAAGAGCGCAAGGGGGAGCGTGCCCGTGAGTCCTGCGTGCGTGATCGACCTGGGTGAACCAGGAGGGAGGAGGACAGACACCCACAGGAGCCAAATGGGATGGAGGGTAAGAAGCAAGTACTGAACGATATAGGGAGCCAAGTACAACATACAGCGCCGAGTACAACTGTTCAGGACAAGAGCAAAACAATAACTATACAAGTGTCAAAGAGTTCACAGTAAGAGCCACTTACTGATGCTATGCCAGGTGCTCTGTGCTACGCAAGCAAGGAGGCTCCGCGGAAAGTGATACGCGAGACAGGACACTGTGTGGCATAATAGTTAGCATATCCCAAGCTTATGCACTTAATACATCAATCTTGTGCGGTAATGCAGTTCAAATACCACAAGCTAAGCCACGCACTGTTCATCCATCGCCTCGCATGTTCATCCGTACACTACATCCCGCATGCACGCTCGCACTCACAGCGCCGTCAGGGCTGACAGGTCCGCCAGGGAGGGTGGCAGGGTGCCCCCCAGCTTGGGGGTGTCAGGCCACATCTCCACGCCTTGATCTATGGCTCTGCACACATTCGCATTGGAGAATGGAGGGGGAGGGTAAGGGGGTGTAAGAATCAGGGGAGGAGAAGGGGAGGAGAAGGGGAGGAGATGGGGAGGAGAAGGGGAGAAGAAGGGGAGGAGAAGGGGAGGAGAAGGGGAGGAGAAGGGGAGGAGAAGGGGAGGAGAAGGGGAGGAGAAGGGGAGGAGAAGGGGAGGAGACGGGGAGGAGACGGGGAGGAGACGGGGAGGAGACGGGGAGGAGAAAGGGAGGAGAAGGGGAGGAGAAGGGGAGGAGAAGGGGAGGAGAAGGGGAGGAGAAGGGGAGGAGAAGGGGAGGAGAAGGGGAGGAGAAGGGGAGGAGAAGGGGATGAGAAGGGGAGGACAAGGGGAGGAGAAGGGGAGGAGAAGGGGAGGAGAAGGGGAGGAGAAGGGGAGGAAGGGGAG
>RPFO01000130.1:906199-918699 GCA_009746045.1 Mesostigma viride | reverse complement strand
GAGTTTTTTCCGAAAAGCTCATGATTCCACGCGAGGAGCTCGCGAGTTTTTGCAATGCGACTCTGCCCCTCTCTTGCAGCCAGGACGCCTCCTCGATACACTTCAACAAGCTTGACGGCCTCCAGCATTACTGCTACGGGGTCGTCGGGCAGCGGGATGCTATCTCGGTCTTCTTGACAAAGACAGCGGGTCTTGCTGACGAGGAATTGGACCGCTTTGCTTCCAGGGCGCCAGGGATATACTGTGTGTCCCTGCGCCCACCTGGCATATCAATGACCTCAGACATACATGCCACGGATGCCCAGCCAACCTGTGCAAACATCTCGCTCCTCGTCCTGTGGCCAGCCAGCGACGCCTTCACGTCCATCTCCCCCACCAGCACCACCACCGCCTGCGTGCGCTACATCACGCAGCTCACGCGGCACGTCTTCTTCTGCTTCGACCGGCCAGGGACCCTGGCCCTTCCCTTGGGGGAGCGAAAGCGCAACTTCCGCGTCCATGCTTACAAGTTAGCGGAGAGGGTTACCCGGGAGGAACTATTTTCTCTCCACCCTGGCTTCGCCATGGATTCCGAGCTAGGTCTGAAGAATGCACAGCCAGCCACAACCCCTTCCTTGGCATTTGGGAGCAGCACAACGGGTGGCAAGGCAGACCCGCCTCCCACCCGTCAACCCATCCTCTCTCGCTCCCTCATCACCGGTGGAAGCGCAGGGGTGGCCATCCTCGAGCAAGCCCTGCAGGGACCTGGATCCTGGGCATGGAACGAGGGCCACACATTCCGGTTCAATCTGACAGATGAGGCGGGGCGGCCTTGCTCCGCGATGCGTGACGGTTTGCAGAGGTACCGCGTGGAGATCCACCCCGACATGCCAGCTGGCGAGGTGAGGACGTTCCTCTGCGCGCTGGCCTCTCCAGATGACTGTTTGGCGGTGGACGTCATGCTGAGGAAGTTAGAGGAAAAGCAGCGCTCGTTGCAACAGTGGCGAGATGCCCAGATCGCGCGTGTGAGGGCCGAGTGGGAGGCCGCCCAGCGCCGCCATGAGCAGGCCAAGGCAAGCCATGAGGTCGGTGTGCTGCGCGCCTTCCACTCCATGCTGGCGTCCCAAACACATTACCCAGAGTCCCTCCCGCCCCACGTGGAAACTGATGATGGACTGGTCGCCCAGTTCCTGGCAGACTTGGGCGCTGAAGAACGAGCTGCCATGGTGGCGTGTTTGGGCGACCATGTTCGTGACGTCGAGAGCGTCATTGGAGCCGTCGTGGCGCGATGCTGCATGCTGGGTGTGCTGGCGCGGGAGGTGCGGGCGGGTGACGAGGAGGCATGGCTGCGGAGCCACATGGACCAATCCGACGAATACTTGAAGGAACAGGTGGCGCGCGTCGGCCAGGGCGCGGCGATGGATGTCCAGTTCAGGGTCGCGCTGGGGTACCCCTTTCACGAACCAGAACAAGCTGCGCAAGGAAGCACCGGCCCTGGGCCTCACGGCGACGCAGAGCCCTTGTCCCAAGGGGCCGGGTGGGAGGGTGGTTCTACCCCAGGCATTTCTAGCTGGAAGAGCCTGGGGTCGTGGGCGAGGAGGCTGCTCGGCCGTGGGGGGTCGGCCCCCGCGTGGACGCCAGACGGAACGCGGGCGAGGTTGCTTGCGTGGGCACGCGAGCATGTGGCAAAGGCGCTTGGGAACCGTGAGGCGCAGTTGAAGAGGGAGATCATGACCAGTGGGCCCCTGGGCTTGCCGAGCGCTCATGACCTTCGCTTGCCAAGCCCTCTTCACGGCACACTGGAGGAGCTCTGTGCGCAGGTGGAGGAGAGCTGCCGGAAGGCAGAGGAGTCGTGTGTTGCTGCTCTGTCTCAGTTGATTCTGCCTCCCGCCACGAGCGAACCTCTCAACAAGGATGACCGACAAGCCATTCGCGTGCGACGCTGTGTTATAGTTCCTTACTCCTCCGTTTCAGCACAGGAGGCAGCCGGTGCGTTGCCCCGGGCAACAAGCGTGGGTAAAACACACCAGCTGGAGGTAACGGCGGACTTGCAGCAGCCTCGAGGGCCAAGACTGGAGCTGACCGTGTCGCTGATGTCAGCGCCGCAGAAAGATGATGCGTGCGGCACCAGCGGTGCTAGCGGCAACCCTCAGGTGATCGGCGATCGCGGCAAGGCGTACATCCCCACTGGCTGGTCGCTTCTGGCCGCATTTCTCGTTAACGAGGGCCGGTGGCTGCTTACAGTAGCCAACACGCCCAGCCACACGACAGCTGTCACCATCCACAAGCTGATGGGCGAGGGGCAGCACTTCACCAAGAGCTTCGGGAAGCCGGCGGTGCTGGCAGACTTTGACGAAGTAACGCGGCTGCTGGCGTTTTACACGACCATCGCAGGCAGAAACACGGTGTGTCTGTACCGTTTCGATGAGCGTTTTTCCAGCGTGGAGCCAGCGTGCCCTCCCCTGGAGCTAGCATCATTCAGCGGATCGGAGGAGCTGAGGGACATGAAACTGCTCAAGTCGCAGCCCAAGCTGGTCATGCTGGACGCGGGGGGGCGCGTGCGCGCGTACAACGTGCAGCAGCGTGCGATGGAGAGGGAGATGTACCAGGCACCAGCATTGGGGGAATTGGGGGGAAATATGGGGAGGATATCTGGGGGGGTGTTCCCAACCAGCCTGCTGACAACAGCGCGGGGAACATTTATTCTTGCGGTGGTGAGAGACGTGCCCGAGGTGACAAGTGCCAGTAGCCAGCGTGGCAGCCTAGGTGGCAGTTCGGCCACCACAGTCGAGACCCTCCGCATCACCCCGCTGACAGTGCCAGGCTTGCGTGCGCTTCCCGAGCAAGAGGTAGAGGTTGCCCACCCTGGAGGCGCCTGCTCCCTGGCCACGTTCCGCCTGGGCGTTGGCAAGCAGGGAACTGCCAACGAATACCTCGGCGTGCTGCATGCGGACACGGGGGCCTTGACCACGCACGTAATCCAGGCACAGGGACGCGAGGAGGCAGATCGAATCGAAGCTGTGGAACCTGCGCAGGGAGATGCCAACAATGCCTCGGAGCTGTGCATGCTAGAGTATGTATTCCATGCTTATGACAAGTTCGCCGTCGCGGGGGCTGCGGGCGCTCACGAGGAGACGTGGCGTGATGCCGCCATGCACCTTGCGGTGGTGCTGGACCATGAGGAGGGCGAGGACGCCAGGGACTCCCTGAGAGAGCGCGTGCGGAGGTATGTGCATGGCATCGAGCGGAGGCTGCAGGAGGGCTATAAGCCGGGGGTGGAGACTCTGAGTCTGTCCCGCAATTTGGTGGTGCTTTCATCCGCAGCATTGGATGCCTCGTGGTTGGCTGGCCTGCAGGGCACTGGGCCGTCTGCGATTCGTTCTTCCCTGGACGCGCCACGCTCGAGGGGCACTACTCTACTGGCAGCCGGCGGTTCCCCCCTAGATGAGCCACGCCACCTCTGGCTGTTGTCCGCCGAGCCCTTTCAGGTGGGCCCCTGGGTGAGGGATCTCATCTGCTTGCTCCCCCTGCAGATAGCGCGTGCAGAGGACAACGCTTTTGTGCTCATGGCCGATGGCATGCCGCTCAAGGCTCACCCGCGGAGCACGGAGGAGGCAGTGGGGACGGTCCGCTTTGGCCTGCTGGATGCCGTGCTGGAGTCGTGGCATGGCGACGTGGTGGTCGTGTCCTCCATGGGCCAGCAGGGCACGGGCAAGAGCTACACGCTCAACCACCTGTTTGGGACCTCATTCCAAGTCTCAGGCACGGATGGCTGCTGGATGGGCCTGCGCCAGGTGGGCGGCGTGATGTACGTGATCCTGGACTTTGAGGGGCTGGGCTCGTTCGAGCGCACGGAGCAGGAGGACATGCTGCTGGCGGTGTTTAATGCTGCTGTCTCCAACTACACGCTGTTCAAGGTGGAGTTCCGACTTGACCGCTACCTGGAGGCCATGTTCTCTCGCTTCCAGAGCGGCATGGGCTTGCTCAAGGGCGACGAGCGGCTCTTCCAGGGCTGCTTCTGCATCGTGGTCAAGGACGTGGCAGAAAGGGACGTTCGGTCAGTCTACCAGGAGTTCAACACAAAGATTGCCCTGATCATGCGTCCCAGGGAGGGGCCCGATGACCCCGACAATTTCATAAACGAGATGTACAATGGCGAGTTTGCCGTTTTCCCTTTCCCGCCGCTGGGCCGGCCAGAATTCTACAGTGACCTGGGGGCCATCTTCCAGACCATCGCCGAGCGGCCCAGGCAATTCACATCCGGGGGCGTCAGCTTCTTGTCCTTCATGAAGCAAGTCATGTCCAAGCTTGTCATGAAAGACTGGACGACAGTTGAGGGGCAGGATGTGCTGCACCGCGTGCAGTACCTTGCAAGGCACCTGGATGCAGCCATCAGCCATGGGCGCCTGTCCGTCTACCAGGGTGCATCCGAGAGTGCCTTGGAGGAGGGAGCTCTGATCTCCCTGGATACTGGGCAAATGATCGAGAGTTGCGAGCTTGCGGTCACGCTGCCAGTCAGGCAGAGGGTGGGCATCCCTGTGGTGCAGGTCCCAGACCCCCTGATTGTGCTGAGGGGCAGGGACCGGGAGGCCCTCATCCAGCAGCTGTTGGAGGTGTTCTGCAAGGACGTGGAGGTGGAGCGGCCGCAATGGGAGGCGACGTTCCTGGCGTTTGTGAAGGCGGTGGTCGACCGCCGGTGTGCCCGTGTGCAGGAGTGGGTGGAGCTTAACCTCTCTCGGCTGCGAGGGGAGGGTGGCCGTCTGGAGGGCTGTGCGGTGCGCATCATGGACGAGGTGGCCAGCAAGCTGCAGGCTCTGAGGAATGAGTGGCAGCTGTGCGGGTCGAGCTGCAGTCACTGCTTCATGTCCTGCTTGCTGCCCAAGTCGCACCCAACAGCCGACCACACCTGCATGGGCACCCACGCGTGCCAGAGCACCTGCTGGTTCTGTGAGGAGACTCTCGAGGATCCGTCTGCAAATTCAGTGCTCCACAGCTGCGCGGAGAAGATGGGCCACGGCGGTGCCCACTGCTGCAAGCAGAAGCCACACACCTGCCAGGGTCCCTGCGACATGGCTGGCTTTCTCAACTGCAAACGCACGTGCGGCAAGAAGGCGGGGCATGAGCACCTGCCAGGTGGCGGTGGTCACATCTGCAGCAGCCTCGCGCACCTCTGTGGCGCACCATGCTCTGCCAGCGGCTGCCATGGGGCGTGCCAGATTCGCGCGGACAAGACACACACCGTCCACAAGTGCGCAGACGTGATATGCCTGCAGGGCTGTGCAGTGGGTGGCTGCACCTACACATGCTCTGCCAGGGACCACTTCCACCACACGCCATTCTCCCAGCAATACTTGGCCGAGGCAGGGGGAATCGGAAAAACAACTGTGGGCCAGGGGGCAGCAGAGACTGATTGTGGCCTGCACTTCTGTGGCCACGAGCATCCGTGCTCCGAGCAGTGTGAGAGTGAGGGCATCTGCCGGCTGTCCATTCAGCGCGTCAGCGAAGATGTCGTCGGCACTGGCTCCACATTCACGTACAATACAGCGATGGAGGTAACCGGCACTCGTGAGAAGTGCGCCATCCGCATTCCTCCCTTCAAGCTGCACCACGAGGGGCCCCACACGCACTCCCTGGACCCGCGTGTGGTTCATACCTGCAGCGCCAAGTGCCCCACCTGCCTCTTCTTCTGCGAGCTGCCATTTGGCCACGCTGGCAACCACAAGAGTGCACACGGAAGGATGCGAACTGAATCTTGGGTGCCTGATCACGATGGCCTCGACGTGGGAGATCGGAAATATGTTACCGGGGAGAGTGGCCAAGCGGAGATGTGCAATCTGGGCTGCCAGTCGTTGGGACGAGGCCACATTCACATCTTACCATGCGACGCAGACGACCCCGACCAGTGCACCTACTCGGCGTGTGACGGGCGGCGGCACGAGACTCGCAGGTACGGCCCTGACGAGGATCTCCCCAAGGACGAGCTCACGCACGCCATCTATTGGGAGACAATCGGCTGGCACGACAACTGCAGCGTCGCCGAGCGGGAGCTGTTTGCCAAGTGCAGCCACCGCTGTGGAGCACCGGAGCATGAAGAGGGGTGCGGGCCGCCGGTGTTTTGCGAGCTGGAACTATGGCATGAGCCGGCAGATAGGGCCAGCGCGGGAGAAGGCCAGTCGGTGTCCCGGGACGGTCATCTGTTTGCGTGCAAGCACCACAGGGCGGCAGGGTCAGGGCATCACATCGTATTTGCGCTGGATTCATCCAGGTCCATGGGTGGGCAGCCATGGCAAGACCTTTTGTGGGAGGTGACGGGTTTTCTTGCACAGCGGGTCAGTACAGGTGGGCAGGACCTCGTCTCGGTCATTGTTTATGACAACTTCGCCACCATCGTCTGCGAGGGCATCCCGATCGCCAACTGCTCAGTCAGCAGCCTGCATGTCTGCAACGGCGACGCCAACTTTGCTGCCGCCCTCACAAAAGCTGGAGAGGTCATCGCAAGGGTCCATTCAAGGGAAGGCGGCATTTACACACCAGTGCTGCTATTCATGTCCAATGGCCAAGATAACACGGGGACCACCGAGATGAAGCAGCTAAGGACCCGATTTGGGCCGGACGGCCTCATCGTGTACATGGTGGGATTTGGCAGCTCGGACTTCTCCATGCTCAGGTCCCTGGCATGGACCGGCCAGGGTACTTTTGAGAACTCGGTGGATGGCATCGCTCTGGTCAACACATTTGGGCAGATCGCGTCATCCACGGCACAGAAGGCCTCCCTATTGCAAGTAAGGCTGTATGTCAGGATGAAGGTGGTAGGATTGGCTCTTGGCCCCTTGTCAGCAGTCCAGCCTTTTATTTTACAGGGCGTGAGAACCGCTACAGTTGAGCATATAAGTAAGCTACCAGCACATGCCAGGGGGGGGGTTTAAGAATAGCTCCGCTCAGTAATGAAGTAGGCTATTGAATTAGGCTAGTGCCATCAATATGACATTTTGGTTTCAAGGAGCCATTAGCAATGTCCTCTTTTAGGGTTGCATGATTCACCCCTGCCATAGCTGGGCGATCCCGTGGCCGTGGCTGGGATATACCGTTGCGGGAAACACGTGGCAATCGGATGTGGTGTTTTCCCCTTGGAGTATATCCTGAGAAGCTGAATAACCCAACAATGGGGTCGTGCTTTGACACGTTGCTGATGCTCTGCCGCAACACAGCAAAAGTTCAGTTTTGCATACTAGTTTCTGCTAGTCATTAGCTTCAATGCACCCCCCTCCCCCCTCCCCCCCCCCCTCCCTCCCTCCCTCCCTCCCTCCCTCTCTTTATTGAAACACACACACACACACACACACACACACACACACTTACTTGCACACACCTTCCGTCGCCGCCGGGGCACCAGAGAAAATCCAAGTCATTCCCCGAGTTCATGGCCACCGTCCCACAACCCTTCAGCATCGGGCTGATCGCAGGCCTCGAGTGCATGGCGCGCGGGAACATGCGGGAGGCGTCTCGGCTCTTTGAGCGCGCCCACGCATTAGATGCCTCCAATAAAAAGCACAGGATCACCGACGCCCTGCTGCTCCTGCTCGTGTGCCGCACCAAACTCAACGACGACGGCGATGCTGGCGTCAAGGCAGAGGCGGCCAAGCTGATGGAGACCTGGGACGGCTTTTCGCATCTCACGGTTACGGAGCTGTTTGGCATCGCTGCACTGCTCGACTACCTACCGGGCAATAGTGCGCGCGTTAAGGCTGCGCACAGCTACGCCAAACTGTTCCTGGACATGGACTGCGGGCCCGAGGCGTTCTGGCTGTGGTTCAAGGAAAGAGCGCGGGAGATCGTGGATCGCACGGCTCCCGTGTTGGGTGCACGGGCAGGCACGGGAGCCAGCAAACCCCAGCCAGCTGCTCTCACTGTCGCCACCAGGTGGCAGAAGATCGTGGCGAAGGACAGCTCCATCGCCATCCCTGCCATGGAGCAGCTTCTGCAGATGACGGGCCTGGAACCGGTCAAAGAGCAGTTTCTGGGCATCTTCCACTGGGTGTGCATCGCCAAGCGGCGGGGGGAGAGCCTCCATGGACGCCAGTATAACGTTTGGCTCGAGGGGAACCCCGGCACGGGCAAGGCCACTGTGGCGCGCCTGTACGGGTCCTTCCTCGCGTCCCTGGGGGTCTTATCGGGGGCTGCAGTGCAGGAGACGAGCGGCACCAAGCTGGTCCAGGGGGGGGTGGATGAGCTCATGAAACTGCTGGAGGAGATTGAGACGAAGGGCGGGGGCGTACTATTGATCGACGAGGCGCACCAGCTGAACCCTGGCAAGTGTATGGATGGGCGGCGCGTGCTGGACTATCTGCTGGCTCAGATGGACAACAAGGTCGGCACGCTGGTGGTGGCGCTGGCCGGGTACAAGTCCAAGATGGAGGCCTCGTTCAAGCACAACCAGGGGCTGCCGGAGCGATTCCCCTACAAGTTTGCCTTTAAGGACTACGACGACAGCGACCTTAAGGATATGCTGCAGAAGCGCATCGTGAAGAAGATCCCGTCGCCCAACCTGACGATCGAGGGTGGCATGGACGGCAAGCCGATGCGCATCCTGATCCGCCGGCTGGGACAGGGGCGAGGCAGGGAAGGATTTGGCAATGCGCATGCGGTTGCCAATCTGTGGGACAGGATCATGGTGCGCCAAGAGGCTCGGATTGCGAGCGAGATGGCCAAGGGCATCCGCTGCAATGTCTATGAGTTCAAGCGGGAGGACCTGCTGGGGCCCAACGTGCGGCTGGCTCTCAACAACTCGGCGGCATACAGGGCGCTGCAGGGCATGGTAGGATTGAAGGAGGTGAAGGCGGCGGTGGACGGCATGGTCAAGGTGATCGAGACTAATGCAGAGAGGGAGGAACGGGAGGAGCCGCTGTTGCGCATGTCCCTCAACCGGCTGTTCCTAGGCACCCCTGGGGTGGGGAAGACCACCGTCGCCAAGCACTATGCCGGCATCCTCAAGGACCTGGGCCTGCTCAGCAAGGGCGAGGTCATCATCAAGAACCCCAGCGACTTCATCGGGGGCCACCTGGGCCAGTCCGAGGAGAAAACCACGGGAATCCTCAAGAGTGCGGCCGGGAATGTTCTGGTCATCGATGAGGCCTACGGCCTTTTCTCATCTGTCTTCTCCGGGTCAGGCCAGGACCCGTACAAGGAGTCTGTCATTGACACCATCGTGGCCAAGGTGCCGAACGTCCCTGGGGAGGACCTGGCGGTGCTCATGCTGGGCTACCAGGCACAGATGGAGGAGTTCCTGACCAAGGCCAACCCAGGGTTGGCGCGGATGTTTGCCCTCAAGGACGCCTTTGTGTTTGAGGGCTACATGGATGACGAGCTGCTGATGATCCTGAACGACCTGCTGGCCAAGAAGGGCCTGCAAGCAGACTTCCATGCCAAGAGGGCGGCGGTGGAGCACCTGGCGAAGCAGCGCCGGCGCCCCAACTTTGGCAATGCCGGCGCGGTCGAGCACCTGATATCCTCGGCGATCATGCGGATGAATGCGCGGCTGGGGTCCATGTCCCCCGTGGAGCGCGGGCGGGTACAGGAGCTGACCGCGGAGGACTTTGACCTCGACCTTGCCCCCGTGTCGTGCGGCGACCTGTCCAGTGTCTTTGCGGACCTGGTGGGCTGTGAGGCCGCCAAGAACAAGCTGGCCGAGTACACGGCCATCGTCGAGCAGGCACACAAGCGGGGCGTCGACCCGCTGCAGAACCTCAGCCTCTGCTTCCGCTTCGTGGGAGGGCCCGGGACGGGCAAGATGACGGTCGCGCGCAAAATGGGCGCCAACTTCAAGAGCCTGGGCCTCCTGGGGAAAGGTGGGGTGATCGAGGTGTCGGCCACAGAACTGCTTGGCCTGAGCGTCGGAATGTCTGGCCCCAAGACGCGCGACATGCTGCGCGAGGCGCTGGGCTGCGTTTTGTTTATCAGTGAGGCGTATCGCCTCGAACCTGACCACAGCTCCTTTGCCAGCGAGGCGCTAAACGAGATCGTGGATGCTCTGGCCGAGCCTGAGTTCCGCAACAAGCTGATGGTCGTGTTGGCAGGGTTCCCGCGAGAGGTGCACGAGCAGTCCAACCCGGTCATGAGCAGACTCTTCAAGGAGATTGTGGAGTTTGAGGACTTCACGCCGGAGCAGTGCCTGGCCGTGCTCAAGGTGAAGCTCAAGGGTGCCTACGTGCTGCCAGCTGGCACGGATGAGGAGATCACGGCACACTTTGCGAGCCTGATGAAGGTGGCCGGATGGGCCAATGGGCGGGATGTGGAGAGCCTGCTGAAGGATTTCCAGAAGCGGGCAATGCGACGCATAATGGCATTGAATGTGGACGTACGGGCTGGCGGGATAATTCAGCTGGAGCGTGACGACGTGTTCCCCGCACTTGAGCTACTGCTTCATGAGAGGACCGCGTGTGGGCCGGTTGCGCATCAGTCTCCCCAGGAGGCCCGCCAGGGGTCCCTGGGGCCTGCACATGCTTCGACATCCTCTCGTCAGGCCTCCGAGGAGGATGCAGGAGGGCGCGATCGTGGTGCGTACGGCAGCAGCTACAAAGGTATTCACAGCAAGGCCGATGTGGTCTTCCAAGTGACAGATGCGGATGCACCATTCGCTCAGCCTTCCACGGGCCAGACAGCCAGGGCCGGCTTTCAACCACAAGAGAAGCCAGCATCATCGCCCAGCGTGGTATCAGCGCCCAGTCAAACGCACGTTCCAGATGATGCGACCATAAGCGGGAGCGATGCCAAACACCCCAGTCACCATCCTAGTTACCCCCCCGTCAGGGTGCGTTTATGCTTTCTGGACGGCCGAACGTGGCAGGAGGTCCCTGTGGACGAAAGGGGCCAGGTGGAAGCAGCTTATGGCGGCGCACGGTACATGTTCAAAGGCATCGTCGCAGGGGACAACCTGCCCACGCTTGCTTTGCGCACCGAATCCAGGCTGGGGGACAGGCTGCTGGGCCCAATGTTGGAGGGGGAGGCTGACGAGGCGGCAGGGCCGGGCCAGGCCAGCTTGCACGCTCACGGCTGGGTTTTTGAGTGCAGCTTGGCATGGCCAGGCAAGCGCACGACTGCAATGGCTCTCCCACAGGATGGCATTCTTCCAGAGATGGAACTGCCCCGCGAGGCTGGACAGCATAACATATGGGTCGAGGTCAGGACAAGGTGGGAGAGGGGTGCTCCTGGTGACACAGGGTCCCTGTCAGGCAAGGGTCCTGGCAACAGCCAGGAATTCAAGGTCGTGAAGGCGGTCTGGCTATCAGCCATCGTGGAGGCAGGTGAGTTTTTGTAGTTGAAGGCTTCTAGGGCCCGTATTGCTTCCGGCCCCTTAGATCCCCTTGGATAAAAGCAGATGTCCCTGATGCTGAGAAGGGGTCGTGGTTGGGGTTTGGTCGAGACTGGATAGGGTTGGCCCTGTAGAGGAAATGTTCCTCTCAGGCAAGATGTAGTAGCTTGGTCATTGGGTGAACTCGATCATTCCTGGGGCTGCTCGAGTCCTACATAATGCGTGGGGATGCACACATGATATTTGCTATCTGAAGATGCGTGTATGAGACTTTGTGTTGCACTCCAAACGTCGCTGTCTGGGTACGCATGCATTGGCTGAGTAGTGGCGGTGTGTATGGGAACCTCTGTGTTGATTCTTGACAGGAAGCTTAATCCAGGACACTTGCCAGCCTGCAAGAGTGTTAGTGTCACCTGTTTCTGCCAATTTTCTGTGCCTTTTCCGAACTTGGCCTCCCCTATAATAGTTGGACGCATAGTCTTATACTACGTTATCTCCTGCAATGCTAGATAAATCGCGTTTACTTCGTTGGCCATGCACCTGTTCCTCTCACGTCTTTGCATCCTGTTGAGTGCTCGCTGTTCTCACAAGAGCGCCTACGTGGGTTTACCGCTTCCTTCTCCAACTGGCCGCTGCACCGAGGCACCTGCCTAGGCCGGCTACCCTGTTACTGTACTAGCTAGGCGTGCAAGGTGTTCATATAGATTACTAATGTGCCCTATTCTCAGCCATGTGCGGCTATATTCCATGTCGAGTAAAACGCAGGCCCGCACGCCAAGTGGTCTGTCGCATCCATCCTCGACCCGGCGCCTCCGACGCTCGAGCCAACCCTCAGCACGCAGCTGAAACAAAAGGGAACGCTCGGCAGGATCCGTTCTGGTCCTGACATGCGCTACCGTCATTCATATAATTCATTTTTCCGGAGGTTCCAGAGGTCCATCATAATCCATGAAAACAAGCCAACACCTGGCACTCAGGGCGCTGGCGCTGATGCTGTTCGCCGCAACGCCCCTCCCCAGCTCTTCCTTGGGCAGCCGCTGTCGCAGTCCCGCCTCGGCTTTGTGGCGCTGGATCGGTTCGACAACCCAGTGGTGGTCCAGGAGGCCCCCAGTCTGCGGGTGGTGCCCCGAGATGGAGGGGGGGCGAGGGGGCAGGAGGCGGTGGTGTTTCTGGCCAAGGACTTGCGCACGAGACAAGGCTCTGTTGATGGTGA